>CM037088.1:14362774-14915434 GCA_020916435.1 Oxytropis ochrocephala | reverse complement strand
CCACAAGTTTCGATAGCCATCAACGAATAGTACTAAAGGTACCAATCACAGTACAGCCATCTATGAACAAATAACCTAAATTGACAGATGCAATATTATAGTTACTATAGCATATTTCAATATGTTGGGAAACGAAGATCCAAACTACTAAATTTGATAATATAAAATGCAATGAGAGAGAGAGAGTACGGTTTGAGCGTTGTGCCAAGCAAGGCCTCTGTAAACGTTAGCGGAGAAAGTGGCGGTGAGATAAATGGTAGCGACACCGAGAGTTGCTGTGAACGCCTTGAAAGTATAATCCCCAATCCTACCCGCTATTCCCATTCTCGATCTACAGTTGGGTTTTTCGCGCTACCCTTGTTATATTCTCTTCTCTCCGCTATACCTCTAAAAACAATGGTATACTTTTATATTTATTGAATTGAATCTTTTTTTATAGTCTTTATTAAGTCTTTTTAAAAACACAAACTAATAATTGTTTCAAAGATCTTTTATTTTGATTTCAATTTCAATTATTCTAATCCAAATATAAAGAGATATTTTAGTATTTAACTAACACAAATAACAAATAAAAATATTAAAGTTTTGGAATTGAGGAATAAGTATTCTAATTAATTATGTGTGCAGAGTGCCATCAAGAT
Organism: Oxytropis ochrocephala; assembly: GCA_020916435.1. Taxonomy (NCBI): domain Eukaryota; kingdom Viridiplantae; phylum Streptophyta; class Magnoliopsida; order Fabales; family Fabaceae; genus Oxytropis; species Oxytropis ochrocephala. Next base: position 14,914,793 of record CM037088.1, on the reverse strand, counting down.
ATCCCCACAAGTTCATCTTTTAAGGTTGCTATTAGACTAGTGGCCCGTTTGGCAAATAATATCGAATAAGCGGATAAAGTTTATAGGATAACGAGATAATCCCCAGAACATAGTGGATGGTAATAGCGGATGGCGTAAGTTATGATTGAGTTTAAAGTGTTTGATAAAATTAACGGTTGAACTAAATTATTAATGTAAAATGACATAAACATTTGTAATTAATGTTAAATATGAGAGAGAATATTCATTTAATGGAGGATAAATGGGAATTCAATTAAAATAACAAGGGTTAAAATGAGAGAAAAGTAGTGGATAGTGAATAAAATTTGAAACATTGCGGAGGAGTATGTGATTGAATTCAAAATATTTGGTAAAATTAGCGGTTAAAGTACCTTATAAATATAAAATTACATAAATATACATTTGTAATTAATGCTTAAAAATAGAGAGAAGTTTATCTAATGGAGGATAAATGAGAATTTTAATTAAAATATTGAGGTAAAATTGAGAGAAAAAAATGAAAGCTACTTGAAGTAGCGTTTCAAAACTACTCTATAAGCTAATAAAAAAGCGCTAAAAGCTAGTAAAGTGTCAAACAACTACAATGGCCGTCGGTTATAAATTTATCACTTGTAAGGTAGCGCATAAGCCTTGCCAAGCAGGCGTTCAAGTAGCGTTTGGATAAATGTTATAAGCTAGTCATATCGAACAACTACAAAAAAAAGTATCTGCTATATAAGCTAGCGGTTTGCACTTATCAAGCGAGCCTAATTGATGGAACAAAAGCATGAGTCGAACCAAGCCGTAGCGGGTTGATTGAGAAAAAAAGCGATTTTGTGATTTTTGTGGTTTCGGTTTGCAATTTTACATTGAGTTGGTTCGATTTTGAAACCTTTTTTAGTTTGAGCGAATAAAAGATATCGAAGAAAATTTAATTTTGAAAAAAAAAATAATGATAAGAGCAGGTAGGTAGAATTAAAAAAATAAAATAGAAAATGAACCAAAAAAGACTTTCAATTGAAGGGACCATTAAACAACACGTTAAAAAAAGAATTTCAACTGAATAAGAACTGTTTTGAATTTTCATTTATTTACTTGATTGCCATTAATGAAAATGCACCATTTTCCGTGTTTTTAGTTTTCTTGATTCAAAGCAACTAAAATCAAAAAACAAAAATAGAAACACCTTTTACTAGTTTTCATTTTTTAGTTTCAAAAACAGTAAAATTAAAATAGTTTTATAAAACTTACCATTCAAACAAGTTTTCCTGTTTTAAAATTTTTGAAAACTGAAAACAGTTTTAAAATTGAAATCAAACAGGTCCTAAATATCAATGGCGGGAATGTAAATTATAATCAGCAAAATTTGTATTGGAAAGATACAAATTTAGTATATGATTATGTTCTATAGAATATATAACGTTAGCAATTGCTAAGCTAAGGATGAAGGAAAAACAGATATTTAGTAATATTATTATGTTATTAATTAACATGCACCACGTGCTCTCTCTCTCCCTCTCTCTCTATCAACGTGAAGCACCCTTAAAACGCCACCTTCAGAAACACTAGCATGCCATGAATATCAACACTCTTCCCATCACAGCAAATACGAATCTACTGCCACCATTTCTTCTCAGACAATGATATGAGCTGCCAACAAAATTGAACAAATGTCAGGTTCTTATATATAACCCACAAGAAGGGATGGCAAAGCTAATATCAGAGTAAGAGGATGTGATTTTACAATAACCAGAACCATAGTTGTCAATCAGGTGAAGCCCTTAAAACACTACAATAATATTATAGCAGATAGCAAATTTATGCTGCACAAAAATGCTCAAGTCAAAAGTTAACAGAAATTAAAGATATATAAGATATATACATCATCATTAATAATCAAAAGCTTTAATCTAGACTGCAGACAAACAATGATCATCAATATAAGGCGCAATTAACAAGTCAATAACCGCTTAAGTTATGAAGCATAAGGGGTAAAAAATGCAGCACCAAATCATAAATATAAGCCTCGAAGTAATAACAAGACAAAGTCAATACAAGTTTTTCCTTAATTGGAATCATCAATGTAGAGTGAGATAAACGACTATAAATAATAGGAAGGAGAGATTAAAAAGGTTATCTTTGATTTTGGAAAAAGTATTTAAAGTAAGAGATTAAAAGCGGTTCCAGCCACAATTGATCCAGATATTCCAGTTTAGGAACAAGACAAGGTGTTGGGAACTAACTTTAGTTTAAATTATTATCTGTAGCATCTAAGGGTGAAAGCAAAGAATCAAAAGCGAGGATGTCAGAAGTAGATTAAGAAACAAGAAACACGGGGATTATAAACATTGGAAATGGAAGCATCCTAGGAGGAAGAAAACCAACAAGCGCGACATGCAAAGAAGCAAGATCGGAAAGAAAGGAATGTGATGATGAGGAGAAACAAAGGAAGGCGAAGTGAGAAAACAACCCTACAATTTTGTGGATCAAGAGCCAGAAATCAAAAGCACAAATGAAGTGGTGATTGGTGAAGGTGAAGAACAAGAAACCATTTTGGAGTTTCAGCAAGATTTGCAAGCGGCAACGGGTTGCGATAAATAGTATTGGAATGCCACATTAATACTGAAAAATGAGATAAATAGCTTGTGAAAGGGATAATGGGAAGGACTCAGGGAATAGTAGCTTAATTATTACATCACAATTATGTACACACAAAATTTCCTACAGAAATAATGTGGAAAAACAATGATAGTTCAATTACATGTTTGTATAAATCAATATAAAGTGATAAAATCTAACTATAATTTCCATCTGGCGGTGTAAAAACACATTGATAAAAAATAAAAATAAAAACCTTTATGCACATTTCCACGGCTATGCATTATAGCATTACACAATAATCAGGTAAAGCAATCTCAACAGAAAGAAGAACAAATTCATTAAAACAAACTATAGCTCTTTCATACAGAAACATGCACAACCATAACAGTGAAATATGAAACAAGCATTCATATTTTTCATATATATATAAATATATTTGTGAGTGTGTACCAACCTGCCGAGCAACATGCGAGTCGCCGGCTGTCGAGAAGATTCAGTCACTGTGCCACGACTTCTGAGGCTCCACAAGACCATTTGCTTCTCTCCACAAACTTTCTTTGAATTGCAATTATCTAGAGAGCAGCCTGTATCGTCAGTCGTTGTGCATGACTTCTGAGGCTCCACATGACCATTTGCTTCTCTACACAAACTTTCTTTGAATTGCAATTATCTGGAGAGCAGCCTGTGTCGTCGCTGCTAACTAACCCCTTCTTACGCTTTCTCGTGAATGTGTACTTAAGAAATTTATCATTCCCAGATTGACTAGAAACTTTTTCATCTAAATTGGATACTTTTGGACTCCTTTTTCTGGTGACCCATCAACTGCCCCAACATCTTTACAAGCTGGAACCGCAATACTTTCAGTGGACAAACTCTCTTGTCTTGTCAAATCTGATTTATCAATGGTTTCTTATCATCTTCAATTTTGTTCCCAGCACTACATGCTTTGAGAAATACTCCCCCTTTCCAGTATTGGTATGAGATCTCGATTGCTCAGTTGTTGCAGTTGCTTTGGCAACTGGAGAAATTTGATCCATCTCAGCTTCCTTTTCACTTGCCTTGGAAGAATTCACCTTAGAAAGATCATTGTTACCCAATACATGAGGAGAATCTCTGGCACAAGACAGATTTGATTCTTTATTTGTTTCTGTATCCTGGTCAGAATGTAATCCTTTGCGTTTCTTATGAACTAGAACCCGACAGGGTTAGCATCTGCTTTTACCACTTTAAGTTCGTCTGGTTGCTCATCTGTTGCAGTTGCATCAGTAGGAGCCTTAGTTAAACTTAAAAAAAGAAGATATTAGGTCCTTTTGAGCTACGTTTTTACTTGCCATAGAAGAATTCACCTTTGAAGGATCATTGTTATCAATAAATGAAGAGAATCTTTGGCACAAGATAGATATGATTCTTTATTCATTACCTTAACCTGGCCAGAATGTAATTTAGATCGCGATTCTTCCTCATCCCAAATCTTCCATTTTTCTATAAACTGGAACTTTTACAAGGTTAGCATCTGCTTTCATCACTTTAAGTTCATCTGGTTTTCCTTTTCACAAACAATATCCGCTTTGCCATTAGCTGTTACAGTCATTGCTTTACCTTCTTCATGTACTCCTACCAAAGTTTCCTCTCGTACAGTATCTAAATTTTCTGAAACAGACACATTTCCATCAAAATGGCTTCTTTCAAATGCACGTATTCTCTGAGTACATCCATTTCTGTAGAGCTCGGGCTCTTTCCTCCTAATGACAATGGATGCAAATTCTGGGTTGTGAATGTAGCAATTAGAATTAGTATGATCGCATGACCCACATAACGTGCTGCCATCATTTGTTCCATTTAGAGTAGAGCACCTAGTATCAGAAACCGAGGCTGAATCAAACTGCAAATCGGGTGCAGGTTGTACAGGTCCATCAGAAGAATCGAGTCTGTTCTCCTGCAGAAAATTTTCCTGAGCTGCAACTTCACCCTCTATGTTTTGTTCAACTGGGGGATTCATTTGTTGTTTTGTGACATTCTCCAGCTCAGCCTGTGTTTCTCTCAGCTCTGCTCTAAGGTCTCTAACTATTTCCTCAGCTTCCTGGAGCTGAGCTTCAAACTCCTCAATCTTCTTTTGTTGACTCAACGGCGTCAGCTCCGCTTCTTTGGCCTGTAAAATTGCCATTGAACAAGCATAACAGGAAATAAGAGACAATAATACGATATAATTCTTTATATGATTCCCTGGCCAAGAAACAAACCTAGCATGCAAAAAATACAATGATGAAAGGTAATATGGCAATAGAATCACGCCTATATTCATAATCAAGTCAGCTCATTTTCAAAAGTGCAGGCATTGAGTCACAAACGAAACAAATACTCTATCGAATGTATGTTGATTGCATTCCTTTACCACTACAAATGACACATTATTATTCTTAGAAAGAACATTTTAGTCATAACAAAATCAAGCAAGTTTAGTGATGAAAAGCCTAACATTGATAATATAATGGAGGGAGAAGGACAAGCTAAACTCAAATAACACGATCATTGAAGCGTAACCATTACAAAGGTAACCCACATTTCAGGTGACTGCAAAGTATTTCAGTGAAGTAATCCATCCATCTTAGATGTGCATACTGCCACTTGAATTTGATCACAATTTGTTGACCTTTAAAGTCATAAAAAACTATGCAAGCAATTAGACAATAACCCAGTCTAAAATCAACCAAGTGAAATGTAAGGATCAAAACTTTCTCAATCAAGTAAGAAAACATACAAAACCAACTTCACAAAAGTAGGGTAAACCGTAAACCAAGTCACGAATGAAAAACACAGCAAACCAAATCTTAAAGAAAAAAAGAAACAAAAAAGGGCAAAAGAAAAGAACTTTAAGCAACCACTTTAGAGGACAATTGTTAAACCTTAGAATCAAGCATTTGTTTGAGCCTTAGAAGCATGCCAAGCGCTTCTTCTTTAGTAGAAACAAGCTCTTGCTGAAAGCGAGTAGCTTTTTCTCGAAACCATAATACGCGCTGCAGCCCTCCTTAGCCGTGTTGAGTATAATATCAGCATATGCTTTCTTCAAAGCCGTCAATTTCTGATCATCAAACACACAAAATAACCAAATCAAAATCAAAATCAAAACCCAAACCCACAACACAAACAATCAACCCCATTTCACCATTTCCCATAAACCCTTTAAAAACATAAACAAGAATCAATCTTTTTCCTCGGCGGCGGAAGAAGCAGTTAAAACGGGTAGAGTGAAACGGTTTACCTCGGAGTCGTCCATTGTCGTCTAATGCATCAAGAAGAGGAAGTTTGGTGGTTTTCGTAGGTTGAGACCAACGAACGATAACGAAAAGAAGTGAAAGGGGAAAGAAGGGGAACAGAATGAATTTGATGGTTTGGAATTGGGAGTTTCTTTCTGTTTTTTTTTTTTTTCTTTCCCTCTTCCTTCTCAGTAGTAGCTGTGTCTGTTATTTGGAAGTGAAATTCCTCTTTATGAATTTACGAGATTACCCTCAGCGCAATTCCATTTACCACGTCGCAATCTCAAACCGTAACACCGGCGCGGGCCCTTTGTTCTGTTCCTATCTCGCGTCGCGTGTTATATTTCCCACTTTCGCACAATTAAACCGTGGAGTGGACCCTGCTCCATCAAACGCAAACATGGCCGTTTCGTTTTCTATTTTTTTTCATCTTTTTTCAATCTTTTTTTGACGACAATCTTTTTTTCAATCATATATGCCATATACATTTTTTTAGATAAGCAATTTTAGTCGATAATGTAGCGAAGTCTTGTGTCTGATAGGAAGGAAGGGGCTCCTCAGCATACGTGGCGGCCATTGAAAAAAAGGCTCAGAGAGGAAAAAAAGTATCTCGCATGTAAAGCTTGCCTGTGGTGGGAAATAAACTATGAAGCACGGACACTTCCCTTCACTAGTGTGTCGGTGTCGACGCGTGTCGGTGTCAAAACACGCGTCACATTTCTGCATCGACGCGTGTCGGACACTTGTGCAAAGTGTCCTATTATTTTTTTACGCCTCGGACAACTGCGCGACGACGGTGCGGGACGCATGGTGAAACACATGACACGGGAGAGAAGATGGAAAGTTGGATTTCAGATTAAAAAAATATAAAAAAATAAACAAATAAAATTATAGTTTTAATTTTAAACTTCCTCGAGTAAGCAAACCTCGAATGTCTGAGGGTTTGGTGGTGTTTTCTTATTTCAACTTCTTCCTTTATATCCTCTTTTTGGGTATTTCATCTTCATCCTTCTTGAAGCTTGTTCTTCTTCTTCTAGCCGTTAATGCTCTTTGCTTTGCACGACTTGAGCCTTGAGCCTGCGTTTTCCTTACGTCTTAGTTCTGTTTCTTTCGTTATTTGCATTTAAGGTTAGTTTTCCTCTGTTTTTGCGTGTGCTCTGTTTTTTTTTTTTTTTGGTATTTGCGTTTTTGTTTATTAAACAACTATAATAATATTTTATCATAGTTTGCAACAAGTATATGTTGTTTTGGAACTTTTTGTAATGAAAGGAAGTGACAATTTAGATGAATACATTTACTTCCAAGATTAGAAATTTTATAAATGATGTTTATATCTTTTTATTTAATTATAATTTAATATATCTGTGGTGTCGGTGTCTTGTATTTTTGACATTAGCGGTGTCGGCGTCTCGTGTAAAAGTGTAGGTGTCAGGTTATTAAGTCGTGTCAGAGTCAGGTGCTTCATAGGAAATAAGCGTCTAAACATTTGCTTCTCCCCGCCTAAAAATGTTTATGACTTGAGCACGATTACATGCAGATAGATGATTACAATAAAGAATAACAACCAGGAGGAGTTATTACGCCAATCGACCAAAGCGCCATACAATTCCTCCCTTCCTAGCTTTGAGACCAACTCCACGCCGTATCCTTTGTTTCTCATAATCCAAATGTTCCAAACTACCTTGACCATATAAGATGTCTAACCACTTTTAGTTTCCTTCCTTTTGTTAGTTTTCCAAAATCCAAGAAATGATGCACCCACGGTCAGTAATGCTTTCCTCACAACCACAAAGACACTTTGCTTTGCCAAAGCCGTTTTAATTACTCTGCATCCAATAAACAAGTGTTCCATAGACTCATCCTCCTCGAAACAAAAAACACATAACTTATCAAATTGGAATGTAAAATACATCGTCATGCAACATCTCCTGCGTAGTCGGTCTATTCAACAATAATCTCAACCAAAAATTAACACTTTTGAAGGCACATCATTTTCCATAATTGTTTCCATTGTATCCCAGCGCTACCTACGCCTCACGATTACCTACTTTCGGAATTGCGGCCCTGCTGCTGCAGCCGAAGCCAGCTTCTGTATCCATTGCACGATGCTGGCTATTCTTTGGGCCGTCGCGGCTCTGCGATGCGAGAAATCTTTTGCTTTACTCTTCTTTGCAAAACAGTGAGAAATATTGTCGGAACGGCAGCGCGACTCTCCTCCTGGCGAAACATCGGTGGTGAAAGCGACAATTAATTCACACAATTTTGAGTAGCACCTTTTCACGAGAACCCATTTATTGTATCAAGCAAGCATATCCATCTATCCGGTGATGAATCATTTAAGCGGGCGATTATAATATGTTGCACAAAATAATTTACATTATATTCTTCCTCGAACATAACTCCTCGAGCCATTGATAATTCCATCTCCATGCGTTATCCTCGATAACCCATATCCTCCACCACGTTGTTCTTGTTATTACATACATCACATATTGTAGGAAAAAGTTCGAGCCAAAACTATTTCTCCCAGAACCATTTGTCACTCTAAAATTTCACTAAATTACCTCGTCCCGATTTAATTTTTACTATTTCCCCTGAACCATCATTCCTTGATTTAGTTAGGAACCCGATTGGCATAAATCACGCCACGAATAGAATTCTTCACCCGTCCTCTTCTATACTCCTCCTCGTTTGGCCATTTCCTTTGACCCGTATCTTGACACTAAGACTTCTTTCCATAAAGGACTTCCATCCTCAGTTAGAATCCTCCATGTGGTTTTATTAGGCATTCTTACAAAATTAGAAGTGAATTAGTTGTTAGTTGGTATATGCTATAAATAGGCTTCATGTAATCATTTTAGTGATAACTCTTACCCATTTGTATCAATTCCCTTTGATCAATATATGAGTCTTGAGTGTTTTCTTCTTGATCTTTCATGAATCTTTATTGCATGCAGTATCTATGGATAAGTATATCAGAGATAGTTGGTAGGTGATAAGGTTTGATCGATCTAGTGTTATGTCAGGAGTTAAATCAGGTGATGTTAGAAGTGAGTGGTGGGGTGTGTACTGCATAAACACTCCGATCTTTGAAGTCGATGTGATGGAGTTAATGCAAATAAGTGATAATTAATGCGTACCTCTCTCCTTGGAATAAGCTGCGGTATTTATAGGTTTGGGAAGCAACTTGGGTGTCATCATCCCGAACCATTGGTTGTGGAGGTGCATAGTGGGGTACATTGGATGAGCGTTTATGGGCCTTGGTGTTGAAGGCCCAATCGGTTGGCCTTTTGTGCAAAGGGGGTGCAAATAGTATGCATGTAATTTCTCCATAATGATTTGCCCCCAAGTCGGTTTGGCATGTTAGGTCAAACTAGACTTGAAATATGTGTAAAAGTGAATCGTTTTAAGTGAGATTGGAGAAAAATATTTGTATTTGGACTTTCTTACCGATCTTGTAGATGATTCAAAGCCGTAAGCTTTGAAGTATCTGGCGATCTTTGAAGATGGCGATCTTTGAAGATGGGTGAGCGTACTCTACCGATCTTTGAAGATGGTTGAGTGTTGGTGGCGCTTCATTTTAATATTATTTCTTTTTTAAATGAGCATTAAATGCTCGTGTTGATCGATGTGACCATTCCACGATTACTCGGCGTCTTTTTAATGATGACTTCCTCGATTCTTGTGTCGTTTCGATTACGATTGAGTCGTCGCTTGAATGAATAGTAGCGGTCATATCTGAGAACCCTATAAATACAAGTGAGGGTAATTCATTTTATCTTTTTAGTTTCATGCTTCACTTTCAGAGCTCACAGAGCCGTGGTTTTAAGTTCTCAGAGCTCGCTCCCCGATTTACGACATCAAATCTCTTCATTCTTTCTCAAGACTTTCTTACGAGGTTAGTGCTTCTATTTGAATTTACTTTATGTTGTGTTTTATGTAGAATTTATTCTTCGTTGCGCCGTTTTCAATTCCACAGAAGGTGAGATCTAGCCTCGACCTGCCATCTTTTTGCGGGATGGGGTTGTCGAGGTTGGGTTTAGGCCTTGTTCGTGAACCCTGACATCTTCTTATGATTTTATCGATAGCTTGCCCCCATTCCTGTAGGTAAAGCGCGAAAACAAAGCAGACAACTCGCGAAAGCGCTCGGAGCTTATAGATCAAGAAGCAAGCTCGCAAGTCAGGAGGTCACGATATCGGAAAGTTAATGGCATCTAGGGCGATTCTAATCCATTAGATAGGAGAGCATGGCTTCACACGAAATACGAGGAAGAAATGTCTTAGGGCCTAGAGGAAGTGGCGATGAAGAGCTTAAGCGAAGAATCGTCCACCCGCCAGCCCCAACAATCCAGAACTCGGAGGCTCAGTGGATGTGGATTTAGATCAGAAAGCTCTTGAGGCGACTCGATCTTGATTCGAGTTCGAGAATCCGATCACGGAATCGGATGGAAGAAATGTTGGCGACCCTCTGTTGACCCGAAGAGGAAAATGTTGGTGAAGATAGAAGAGGAAAGAAGTAGGAAGATCTAGGAAGTTTTGAGTTGTTATCACGGGTATGAAGATTAGGGGTTAACAGCGTCGATCTCCCGTAGTTCCCCCCCCAGGCTCGCCAGTGATTACTCACGGGTATCAGAAACCGTATCTGGACTCGCTATTGACTCGGAAATCGATATCGTGATTATTCAAAGAGGCTTTATATGCAAAAGATCCGTATTTGGCGTGTCTTTGGAATGGGAAAGAGGCGAGCATGTGGCCACTTGCAGATTCTCTCAAGTTTATTATTTCTTTGGGCGACCTTAGCTCACATGCGCATCAGTCCTCCATTCCACGACCTTTCAACGATCGGTTTGGCGGGTTAGAAATAGCCCGTCTCAGCTTCACCCCGATGCTTGGGCATTAAATGCGAGCTTTTGGTGGTATGCATTCATCTAGGTCGGCCCCTTTCCCTTCAACTTTTCTTGCATATGTTTCAAATAAACAAAGGGCCAGAAAAACAGCGGCAAACACGCGCGGCTTAGAGCATTCGCCCTCGATCGGACCGGGAATCAAGGTTTTCGGCCGTATTCGAGAAAGTTTGAAGTATGAATGGAAGAATAAGTTTTTAGGTCGAGCAGGTGTTGCGGTTGTGGTAGATCGAGTTGGGACATTTAATGCGAGAATGACATCGTTCTCACCACCAAGTTTCCTCTTGGTTGGACGTCGAGATGAGGCGAAAAGACATTAGTTGAAAGAATCATTTGAGCGAGGAGGATCGAGAATACCTTGAAAGTGCTCGATTTATTGCGGATCGGATCGTCACCAAGCGAGAATAGGCCGACTCTATGGGGTTTCGATACCAAGTTGTTGGTGGCATCCGTTAAATTTGAGCAGTCGAGAAAGTTTTAGGTCGGTTTAAAGCGTTTCTCTTAGTTTATTTTTACTATGTTTCTTAGTTTTTAAATATCTGCCGATCTTGACTTGCATAATATTTTTAACATAATTTTGCAATCTTTAACTTGCAGATAGCATGGCCAGAGGCGGAATATGGCGGCTTTGAAAGCCTTGGCAATTAAAGAAATTACCCCGGTCATGCGTGAGTTGGAAGTAGCAGCGGAGTTCTAGGCGAGGAAACTCTCGCATGATTGTCACTTACATTTGTGCCCGTCAGTGGTTAATCCAGGGGAAGAGGAAGAGGAAGCTCGGCCATTTTACGAAAAAGGAAGCAACCATCAGTGGCTTCCTCCACAGGTCAAACCCCAAGATCGGGAGAAAAATGTGATTGATACGGCGACCATTCAAAAAGCACAAAAAACATAAACCTCTTTGCTCCATTTGATCCACGGGCATATATGACCTCGAGGCCAGGAATTCCAAGTGACCCCGCCGGAGTTTCACTCTCGGTTTTTCAAGGATGAGTCGACTTAGTGAGGGAGGATAAAGCGGTATGACTTTAAAAATTAAAGGTATGGTTTACGGTTTTCAAAACTTACCTACCGGACTTCCAACTTCTTTTATACTTATGTATTTATCTATTTATGCAGATCTTGAAGCCAAATGCGAGTCGGCTCGGAAAAATTTGTAAGTCCACTTGGTGATCTCGATAAATCTCAAAAGATGTGGAACTCTACAAGCGGATAGTGAAGATTTGGAATCTCGGCGCTTTCTGACTTGAGTAGAAAAGAAACAACTTGAGGCGAAAAGAAACAACAAGGCGATCTGAAGCGGACAAATGAAAAATTTGAAAATCTTTGCCGTCGAGCTTCAAGAAAAGATGCTAAGATTGCGGAGTTGACAACCGACCTCGACAAATAACTTTCACGAGCTTGAGAGCAAATTGAAACTTCTTGCTCACAAATGTTGAAGCTCTACGGAAGATCGGAAGAAGGCTATTCGGATGGGTCAAGATGGCATTGTTCGAAGCTTTCAATAAGCGCCTTGACCAAGTCGTAGTAGTAATCCCAACTTTGTTGCCGATCGTGATATTTTTAACCGATCTGGGGTTCATGATGGTCATATTGTTGAGTTTGACCGGAATCAAGCGAAGTGTCGAGGATCGTTTATCAGAAAGATGTGTAATTTGCTAATTTTCATCTTTTTTTTGAGGTGAGAGTCGTAGTGCTTAGGTATTTTTGTAATGATATCTCTATATTTAACTTTCGTCATATTTTGGCTTTCTTTGTAGCTACGTTTTTATCTCGGATATCTCTTCCATACCTTTTAAACAAGTTTAACATCGAAAAATAAGCGGTATTGATTGAATGCTTTAGCAAAGCTAGTCTATATTAAAACAAGATCGGAACTAGAATGCCTTAGCAAAGCAAGTCTATATTAAAACAAGATCGGAACTAGAATGCCTTAGCAAAGCAAGTCTATATTAAAACAAGATCGGAACTAGAATGCCTTAGCAAAGCAAGTCTATATTAAAACAAGATCGGAACTAGAATGCCTTAGCAAAGCAAGTCTATATTAAAACAAGATCGGAACTAGAATGCCTTAGCAAAGCAAGTCTATATTAAAACAAGATCGGAACTAGAATGCCTTAGCAAAGCAAGTCTATATTAAAAAAAGATCGGAACTAGAATGCCTTAGCAAAGCAAGTCTATATTAAAACAAGATCGGAACTAGAATGCCTTAGCAAAGCAAGTCTAAGCGTAATATTTCTTGAGTTTGGTGGCGTTCCAAGTTCTTGGGATCGCCTTGCCTTCTAAGGTTTCTAGCTCGAAAAGCGCCATTACCGTTTTGTCGTGACTCGATATGGACCTTCGATTCGGTGCTAGTTTGCCTGCGATGCATTTTTGATCTACATACGCTCTTCTCGAAGCGAAGTCGCGATGTCAAACTCCGCTTGGGGCGACTTTACGATTATAACGGGTAGCTATTCTTTGTTTGTTGATGGCTTCTTTGAGGATGCATGATCCGGATTTCATCTACCAGATCTAGTTCTTCTCGTAAAGCTTGCTTTCGTTGTCTTACGGTGATTTGGTTGAAGTTCTCAAGATAATTCTCCGATTTATTTGGGATGGCGACAGCTTCCATATGATAATCGGAAGGTGTTTCTCGAGTGGAGCTTTGAGGAGTTGTTCTATATGCCCACAAGACATAAGGGAGTTCTTGACCCAATTTCCTTTGGCGTTGTCTAACCTTTTCTTCAATCAGTTGAGAAGTACTTTGTTTCTTTATACCTTGACCATTTGTTTGGGGATGTTCCGCAAGCGTGAATCGATGTTTGATTTTAAGATCGGACATCAACTTCACGAATCCTTTATCGCGAATTGAGTTCCATTGTCAGTGATTACCACCTCGGGCACCCGAATACAGTAATTATCTCTTTTCGGGAAAAAGAGATGCGATTCTTTGCCTTAATAATAGATAGTGGTTTGGCCTCAATCCATTTAGTAAAATAATCATTTGCCACAATTAAGAATTTATTCCTCAGGGGGGCTTTTGGAAAAGGTCTAGAAGGTCTATCCCCCCACCATGCAAAGGCCGTGGGGAGGAGAGAGTTGTGAGGCCGGTAGGAGGTGCAATGTGAGCGTTTGCGTGGATCGGCGGTCGGACATTTCTTCACATAGTTCCTTGCATCGGCTTCAATGGTTGGCCAAAAGTATCACGCCCTTAACACCTTCACGGCTGAGGATCTACCACTAAATGTTGGCCACATATTCCTTCATGGATTTCCATTAACACATATTCGACCTCAAAATCTGCTCCGGACATTTCAATAATGGTGCGAGAGAGTGCCTTCTTGTAAAAATTTGTTCATTGAAAGCGCAAAGATCTTTGCTTTTCTTGGACGATCTTGGCTTTTGCGGGATCGGAAGGTTCGTGCCCGACATGATGTAATTCAAGATAGGAGCAATCCATGTTTGATCTTCATTTATTACGTGCTGATGACATCAGTGTAAATCGTCCCCAAAACTAGGTTTCTTTGAGGATCTCTTGTATAAGCGGCCAGGTGATTTCCGGTAGTTTTGGTGCTTGCTAATTTGGAAAGAACATCGGCCGGCGACGTTGTTTGTTCTTGGGACATGCTTAACCTCGGCGAAATCAAATTCGGTCGGGAGTTTCTTGACATGATTCAGTACTTTTGGAGGATTGGCTCTTTTGCCCGTCTTGCCCCGTCACGGGAGACCACGAGGAGTGAATCGGTATGGAGATTTAAGCCAGGGTGATCACGTAGATCAGAAGCCAAGCGTGAGGCCGTGATGCATGCGCCGTATTGACTTGATTATTTGAAGTTGTAAATTTGAAGGTGGTGACAATTCTATAAGCTACTCGGAAGGACTTTCAAGGATAATTAGGCCCCACTCCACTTTGGGATTGGAAGAGCCATCGACATGGATCGTCCATACTTCATTCTCGGTTTCTGCGAAGTCATTTACTGCTACAAAGTCGGCTAACACTTGAGCTTTCATTGCGATCTTGATTCATATTTGATCACAGGAATTCGGACTGACTCTGAGTGCCCGCTTTATTATTCTTCGAAAGGTGCGGGCGATGTAGGATTTATGCGATTGGATGGTTTGTTGAGCGACAACTTGGTGAAAGCGAAATAATGTCGAGTCGTAGCCGAGTAGCTATTACTAAAGCCAAAGCTATTTTCTCTATTTTTGATATCGGAGTTACGGCCCGCATAGCGCTTTGCTGCTCACAAAATAAGCAGGACTCTGTCCTCTTTTGTTTCGGACCGGTATTTGCCCCTAATGCTTCCTCGGATATTGAGAGATACAAATATAATACTTCCTCGGGCTCGAGTCGGGTTAATATCGGAGGTTACGATAATATATTTTTAAGCGGGTGAGTGCCTCGTCCGGATTACGTAGTCCAAATAAATTGATTCCTTTTTTAAAAGTTTAAAAGGGGTAGTGATTTAAAGCGACATTTGAGATGAGCAGAGATAGAGGCTGCAATCATGCCGTTAAGTTTACGAATTTCTTTCTTGGTGTTTGGGGTTTTCATCTAAAGTCAGATTTGCATTTATGCAGGTTTGCCTCGATCCTCTTTCGGTGAGATAGAATCCCGAGAATTTTAGGCTTTGACCAGAAAGTGCATTTCTCGGATTTAATCTCATCTGTTTTCCTTATCTCTGAAAAAAGCTCTTTGAGATCGGTAACATGGCGATTTGCTTGCTCACTTTTTGCAATCATATCATCTAAGTATACTTCTACATTTCGCCGCGTCTGGTTTTGAAAACTCTGTTCATCGTTCTACGTCGTTGCTCCTGCATTTTTGAGGCCAGAAAGGCATAACTTCGGTAACAAAAATTTCCGTTCTCGATCATAAAGCGGTTTTTCTCTTGATCGGAAACATGGGGATTTGGTTATATCACGAATACGCATCCATGAATGATAATAAACCAAATCCGATGCATGATCGACTAGTCGATCGATGTTTGGAAACAGGAAAAGCATCTTTAGGACATGACCTATTAAGATCGGTATAATCAATGCACATGCGCCATTTTCCATTTGATTTTTAACAAATCTGAGGGTTTGAGAGCCAAGTAGTATATTTGAGCTCGATTACAAAATTAGCTTTAACTAAATGCGTCTACCGCGCTTGCATTTTGTTGCTTGATCTTCTCTATATTACGAACCGCACTGCGTTGGGCGACCCAGCTTTGCATCGGGATATATTGACAAATGATGGCGGCGACTTGGTGGTATACGGGCATGTCTTGGTAGGCCAAGCAAAGAGATCGGCGTGTTCCTTAAGCCTTTGGGTTAATTCTCTTTTTATCTCGTCGGTAGTAGTGTGCGCAGGATTTTGGCCGTTTTGTTGGATCATCGCATGACATTACTCGATGAATTCCGTCCGGTTTGAGTCGTTCTTGCCTTTTTACGAATGAGGATCTTTGAGTCTTTGTCTTTCTCTTCGTCAGAGCTCTCGGGATCGAAGCGTGCGTCTAAATCCATTACATTTACCTCTGAAAACTTCACTTTCTCTTCTTTCGCATGAGCGTATTCTTTGATCAAGCTCGGCTTTGTCTCTTCTTGAGAAATTTTGACTTTGAGAAGGAGGTAATAGCATCTTTCGGAAGATTCTAAATCGGCATTGATAGTTACTACCTCGTTACTTTGAGAGTGAAACTTCATTTTCGGATGTCTGATGAAGTCACCGCCAGAGTTTCCCCAAAGTCGGCCTCCCGATGATGCAATTGTAGATTGATGAGCAATGTAATACCATGAATTTAGCAGGAATTGTCGAGATAAAGGTTCCTCTCCAAAGGTGACCACTTAAGTCTATGTAACCCGTCGGTCTAGTTAAGTGAACCATTGAATCAGGAGAGGTCGGATTAAAGTGATAGGAAAAAGTTCCCTTGGTGTAATTCCAATTTTCTCTAGTACATCGAAGAACATGATGTCACAAGAGCTGCCTTAGTCAATTAAAATTCTTCTTATCTCTTTCTCGGCCATTCTTCTTTGAGATTAACGATGGAATGTCTTCGTTTACCTTCCGTTTAGAAGATCGTCATCTCGAATGGCAGTGAGGCGAGTTGCTCTTTGGTTGTGCCGATGATGTAGATGCTACACATTGAATTTCCTTCCACTTTCTTTTGATTGTTCTTCTTTGTAGCTCCTTGGACTTCACCACGAGATTACCATTACCACGGCTCGGCCTCTACTCCCGAGTGTGCGCCTCTTCCTTATAATCTCGATTTCTTTCCTCTTACCGCCCGTCGACCTCTTTCTCTTGTTTGATGCTTTTTCTTGCTTTGGAATGGCTTCTTGATATCTTGCCCGAGCTTACCTTTTTGATAAGGTCTACTATGTCGTCTTTTAAAGCGTTGCCGATTTGTGTCATGGCGGCGCTTTGGTGATAACAAACAGTACTTGTTGTTCCTCATTCGTGGTTTGGGAATAGGATCGGGATACCTACGTGTTTAAATTCATTGTTCGACATTCTTGCAAGATCTTCTCCTTTCCACATATGAGTTCGGTGTAGTCTCGATGTCGCCGCCTTGTCGAGGTTTGAATTCCACTAGATGGCCGCGATTTGAAATCTCAGGGAATTTCAATATTTGGATTTGACTTTTCGGCTCGAAAGTCGGCTCTCTTTGGTTTGGTTTGCTACGCTTTTCAAAAGAACTTGCTAGCTTCATCGCCTTCCTCGTGGTCTATGTACTTCTCGGAAAGGCGGAGGAACTCCCACAAAAGTTGAGGGTTGGTTGATGCTTACATCAATTTGGAATAAAGTGCCTCTGCGTAAACCACAGGATAGGAAATCTGAGGCGAAATTCCTCATTCAACCCATTGCACCTTTCCGGCCTCGGTGTTGAATCTTGCAATGTAAGGCCGGATAGATTCATCATCGGCTTGGTGGATTGCATGCAACACCATCGAGATTTCGGTCTTACTTTAGAATGCGTGGCTTCATGAGAATAACTTGGAAAGTTGTTCCCGGGAAGAGATTGAATTTCTTGGGATGTCTACAGAACCATAAACTGCATGATTTTTCAAGGGTGAGGAAAAAAGTCTACACATGATCTCACTGGAGCATTAGGTATTGCATCATGGTTTCATAGTACTCTAAATGAACATCACGGGTCTCAGAGTCAGTCATAAATTTTCAAGTGTTCGGGAGGTTTCTCCGAACCTCGGGAGCAGGAAATAATCTATTTCAGAAGTGAGCACCCCTCTTCTCGGTGGTTGCACCTCCGGTTTCTTCTCACGGTTTGAGCTTTGCGAGGTTGGTAGTGGAATGATGTTGTTTTCGTTCAGGGGTTCTCTCTTTATAGTAGCGATGTCCTCGTCTTGGAGGACTTCCTTTGCTCTAGATCGTTGTCTGCGTGGTGAGGATGATGCATTAGAAGAATCTTCTTCGCGAGTCCTCTATATCTCTAGAGAGTTGCCTCGGCTCTTCTCTTCCTCGTCTTACAGGGAGAGCGATGATAATGGCGTCGTCTCGGGGAGAAACGATGTCGTCTTGAGCTTCGGTTGTTCTGCCGGGTTGCTCGGGCTCTTACATCGGGTTCATCAGGGGATCATATCATTTGCGGAGACCCCGATCTGCATAATATCTCGGGCACGATAACTGCGACCTCGGCTTCTAATTCGGATATCACGGAGGCTCTAGCTTGAGATGCTTCATTATGTTGATTTAGAATTTGAACAAGCTTGTAAAGTGTTTCTGGAGCAGGAATGGTATTGGAAGTGAAGGAACTTCGATTTGAGGTTGACTCTCTGTTATTGACATTTCGGTCGATGTGATTGGAGTTCTTGCAATCCCCTCAGGGGTTCCTTCTTCTTGTGATCGGATTATACTTGCTATCCGTACCAGGTTTGTAGTCGGGATCCATGGTGATCAAAGATAAATGGATAAAGTTTTTAATGAGTTCGGGAAAAGCTCCCATTTGTGGTCGCCAATGTTGCATCATAGTATCATGGATAAGTATATCAGAGATAGTTGGTAGGTGATAAGGTTTGATCAATCTAGTGTTATGTCAGGAGTTAAATCAGAAGTGATGTTAGAAATTTGGAAATTTGGTGTACTGCATAAACACTCCGATCTTTGAAGTCGATGCTTGATGGAGTTAATGCAAATAAGTGATAATTAATGCGTGCCTCTCTCCTTGGAATAAGCTGCGGTATTTATAGGTTTGGGAAGCACTTGGGTGTCATCATCGAACCATTGGTTGTGGAGGTGCATAGTGGGGTACATTGGATGAGCGTTTATGGGCCTTACTGTTGAAGGCCCAATCGGTTGGCCTTTTGTGCAAAGAGGGTGCAAATAGTATGCATGTAATTTCTCCATACTTGAGATACCATGTTCTTGACTTGGTATCGAGCACATATGGTATCCACCTTGAAGCTAGCTCATTGCGAGTTCTTGCTTCATTTTATTAGTCATTTTATTCATTTTCCTTTCCGATTTTTCTTAACTTCTTAGTTTGCATTCTTTTTGGTTTCTTGTTTGTTCATCATGAGAAACAAATCTTTACATTCTTTTCTTTTGCAAATCGCTTCTCTCTTCCGCAACAACATTTCTGGTTGTGCATCTCTTCGGCAACATTCATTCTCTGCAATCAGGATTTTACAGTTACGAGTTTCGTTTTCTGCATCTACGGAGTTACGAATTTCGCTTTTCTTTCATGAATCGACTTCTTGCAATTTTCGTTTTCAATTTCTACAATTTCAGTGTCAATTTCATTTTTCTCTGATTTTCCCTCTTCCTTCGTTTTCAATTTCGTTTCTCCTTTCTTCAAATTCAGTTTTGCAGATTTGAATCTTATTTCCTTCTTGCAACTCATCTTCTTCTTTCTTCGATTTGAATTTGCATCTACAATTCGATTTGTTTTTGACATTTTGAGTGCATTTCCGCAAAATTGTGGTTTCCATTTCATCAATCTTGGTTTGATTTGCAACTTCCTTAATTGCTATTTGCAATTTCCGATTTCGATTTTTTGCCGCTTTGAATTTGTGATTCAAATCCTCCATTTGTCTTCCTTGATTTGCGATTTGTGATATGCAATTCGTAATCCCCTTTCTAAATCTCGATTCCACGATTTGCGATTACGAGTTTATTTCCTTTTCTTGATTTGAGATATTTGCAAATTCGTTTCACGATGTGCGATTTGCAATTTCGTTTTCAATTTTGCCATCTGGATTTGTTCTCTCTTAATAATCTTTCTTTGTTTGTATGTATTTGAGTTTTTTTTTCTTCATCACGTTTTGCGTGTTCGCATTTCGCACATAAGCGTTTTTGGCGTTCTTTCACACCATAGTCTTGCATCCGCTTCAACATCCTCCTTTCATTTTGATTTGAATATTTGTGATGCGAAGCGGAGTTTCGATTTGATTTTCGATCAAGTCGATTTTGACTTTTTGCCGTTTGTGTTGGCTGGAGGATTTGTTATCTCAGATCCATTGATGTGCATTTTCCTCTACCAAACAACATTTAAGCTGTTTGCTGAAATGACTTAGATAAATTTGTTGAGTTCTTGAGTTACTATTTGGCTGAGCTGAGTTTGCTAGACTATGATTATTTGAGGTTCTTGCCTTCTTTGGGTGCAACGTCTGTAAACTTTCTTGCTAGATTCATTATTTGGCCTGAAGTTTATCCTTACCAACTTATTTCTTTGAGGAAGAGAGATAGAGATGGAAGATACATGTTATCTTTTAAAGTGGTCCAATGTTTTGATATACGATTTAACATAATGAGAAGCGGTCTAATTTGAATCCATATGTAGCTGCATATGTTCCTGCCTCTATTAGGGAATCAAGAGCTAGAAATTCTGTGACAGAAGGAAAACCAAATAGAAATATTTGGTCTCAGACTTCTCAGCATGCAAATCACAGACAACCAGCAACTTGGCTATGCTAACGCCTTAAGGCTCTCTCTAGTGAAAAACCAGCCTCAACCTGCTTCTAGTCAGGGCCGGCCCAACACTGAACAAGGCCTAAAGCGAGTTCCAAAAAGAGACCATTTTATATTAAAGAATAATTTTTTAAAAACATTATAAAAAGCCCAAAAAAATGCTATGAAAAGTTACGAGGGCCCAAAAATTGTGAGGATTAAAAGTGAATAATTTTTTAAAGATACTAAAAACAAAGTTCACAATTTTTTTTAAAGACAAACAACATATTTAAGAGATATTAGCCACAAATCATGCGGGGAATTTTTTTTAAAGCCCCATTAAAAAAACTATTTGAATAGTTTAAATGAATAATTAAAGTTGGGTAAAAATAAATATATAATTTAAGTTGAGTAAAATTTTATGAATCAATTAAAACATTTAATTCTATTCAAAGTTTTAAAAAAATTACAAAAATTAGGCCATGGTGTTGCATAATTTATGGAGAGAACAACATTTTTTTAAGGAGAAAACAAAGGTGGAAAATGGTATATCAATAGCATTTTTCTTTGTTCCATATCATCCAAGTTAACGTAATAAATGTCATTTATTTTTTACAAACCAATCAATGGCATGTTATGCGACCAAAAATAAAAGTAACACCAAATTGTTGATAACAAAAAGCGAACTCAAGCAATCCAGGATTTAGAGGCCCTTCTTTACCAATCAAGCTGTGGTTACTTTGTTCATGTTAACCGAAGTTTCTTTATCATATAACATAATAGATAATTTTGAGGCCCTTCTTTTTAGAAATTTTTTTGAGGCCCAAAGCCTTTGCTTTAGTAGCTTGGGCCTTGGTAGGCCACTGCTTCTAATTCTTGCATTTCACCATCACGGAGTCCGACACCTTTCTATGTAGGTCTCTAGTGTTTGGATGAATATTGGTATTATGGTTTGTTCACTCTTATTATGAGGAGGCATATATCACACATGATCAAACACAGATATGTACCCTTCACATTTGGGAAACAACGCTATGGCAAGAGAGCATCAGCAGAAAGCACAAGTCTTCCGGTGGTGGACTGGAATTTTCTGTTTAATTGAATTGTGGTTGAAGCTAATATTGGGTAACTCTTGGTGGGTTGTATGTTAATTACAAGCTTGTGTTTGGCCTCATTTACAGTGTGGTTCACATTAAAGTGATTGAAGCTCTCATTGAGATGCTTTGTTTATCGGTTGATCCTACTTTACTATGGTCATGTAACGTTCATTGCTTTGGTGAGATTGACTCTGCTTTGCTGTAATTGGGGAAGCTGTTGATTGAAGTCATTGTTGCTATTGGTGATACCTTTCTTGTTATAGCATTTTGGTATTTCTCAATGTAATTTTTCTTTGTTTTGATGTATCTCTCTATTGTTCATGTCAAGCTAGAAGTGTTTGTAAATAACTTCTAGCTTTCTTAGAATGCTATTGTTCATGTCAAGCTATTGTTCATGTCAAGCTAGAAGTGTTTGTAAATAACTTCTAGCTTTCTTAGAATGTGGTTTTAGGCATAACTCAACCCTCTAGAGACCTTATCACTAGTCAATGTGGGACTTGGGATTTTCCACTAATACTACACTCTCTTGTGTGACACATTTTTATTTTATTTTTGGACTTGTAGCGCGTTTTTTTAATGGTAGGTGGCCCAGATAGATCTACCATCTTAGAATGTGGTTTTAGGTCTAGCTTCAATGCACAAAGCCAGAACTTTGTAAGGTGAGGGTTGTCTCTTCATTATAAGCCTCACAGAGGCCTTATCATTTAGTCGATGTGGAACAAAGCTTGAGATTTTTCTAATCTGAGGGGACTATTAGATTTACAACTAGTTAGTAGTTAGGGAGATAATTAGTTAGTTATAAATGAATTAGTTGTTAGTTGATATATGCCTATAAATAGGCTTCATGTAATCATTTTAGTGATAACTCTTACCCAATATTAGCTTCAACCACATTTCAATTAAACAGACCCGGTTAAAAATCCGTTAATGCGTAGTCCATTCCATTTCTCCACACCACGGAAACTCATTTGGGCTTTCTCGGGTCAAATAAGAAATAACCCGATTATCTTTCCATTTTCATTTCCCCTGACCGTTATCCACAAAGAACACCACGTGGCGTTTTCTCCATTCGCTTTCGTAGCTCGTCAATTGCTTACTCTCGTCTTCCTCCATCTTCTTCACTGAAACCCGAAGATACCTTTTCAATTCATTTCCTTTTGTTTCAATCCAAAATCCACATTCAACAACAAACATGTTACTGCGTAACCGTTTTCTTAATTTCTGAAAGCGCGTAACAGAAAATGAGCCATTCCCTTTCAGTTTCACACTCCCTCCACTTACCCAACCCTTCCCCATTCTCTCCCAAGCTTCTCGACCCAAACAACACCTTCCGTCAACTCTCCTTCCCATACTCCATAACAAAAACTCAATGGAGATTCCAATTCAAAGCCCACGCAAAGCCCAGGGAACTCATCCTCGGAAACCCGTCGGTAACCGTAGAAAGTGGAAAGTACAGCTACGACGTCGAAACTCTAATCAACAGACTCAGTAGCTTAGCTCCACGTGGCAGCATCGCTCGGGGTCTCGATTCCTTCAAGAACAAGCTCTCGCTTAACGATTTCGCCCTGGTGTTCAAGGAATTCGCTCAGCGCGGAGATTGGCAACGGTCACTGCGGCTTTTCAAATACATGCAGCGGCAAATATGGTGTAAACCAAACGAACACATATACACTATCATGATAACTCTTTTGGGAAGAGAAGGATTGCTTGATAAATGTCGTGAGGTGTTCGATGAAATGCCTACCCAGGGTGTCCCACGCAGTGTCTTCGCTTACACTGCAATCATCAATGCTTATGGTCGTAACGGTCAGTTTGAGACTTCGCTTGAGCTTCTTGATAGAATGAAGCAGGAGAGGGTTTCTCCGAGTATATTAACTTATAACACTGTGATAAATGCTTGTGCTAGGGGTGGGTTAGATTGGGAGGGTTTGTTGGGGTTATTTGCTGAGATGAGGCATGAAGGTATACAACCCGATGTTATAACTTATAATACTTTGCTTAGTGCTTGTGCTCATAGGGGATTAGGTGATGAAGCTGAAATGGTGTTTAGAACAATGAATGAAGGTGGGATAGTTCCTGATATTAATACTTATAGTTATCTTGTTCACACGTTTGGTAAGTTGAATAGACTTGAGAAGGTTTCGGAGCTTCTTAGTGAAATGGAGTCTGGGGGTAATTTGCCGGATGTTAGCTCTTATAATGTGTTGTTGGACGCCTATGCGGAGTTGGGGTCAATTAAAGAGGCTATTGGGGTGTTTAGGCAAATGCAGGCGGCTGGGTGTGTGCCGAACGCGGCCACGTATAGTATTCTGTTGAATTTGTATGGGAAGCATGGGAGGTATGATGATGTTCGTGATCTTTTTCTTGAAATGAAAGTGAGCAACACGGACCCTGATGCGGTACTTATAACATTCTTATACAGGTTTTTGGGGAGGTGGATACTTTAAGGAGGTCGTCACTTTGTTTCATGACATGGTGGAGGAAAATATTGAGCCAAACATGGAGACTTATGAGGTTTGATATTTGCTTGTGGGAAGGGAGGACTTTATCAAGATGCCAAGAAAATTTTACTTCATATGCATGAAAAAGGAATAGTTCCAAGTTCTAAGGCTTATACTGGTGTAATTGAAGCATTTGGGCAAGCAGCTCTGTATGAAGAGGCTCTAGTTGCATTTAACACTATGAATGAGGTGGGAAGCAACCCAACTGTTGAGACCTACAATTCACTCGTCCGTGCCTTTGCAAGGGGGGGATTGTATAAAGAAGTTGAAGCAGTATTATTTAGGATGGGTGAGACTGGTTTACCGCGAGACGTGCATTCATTCAATAGCATGATTGAAGCTTTTAGGCAAGCAGGTCAATATGAAGAGGCTGTCAAAGCTCATGTTGAGATGGAAAAAGCAAAGTGTGATGCTAATGAGTCGACACTTGAAGCATTGTTAAGCATATATTGCTCCGCAGGTCTTGTTGACGAGAGTGAAGAGCAGTTTCAAGAAATTAAAGCTTCAGGAATACTTCCCAGTGTCATGTGCTACTGCTTGATGCTAGCTCTTTACGCAAAGAATGACCGGTTAGCATTCTTTCATTTATTTTGCACTGCCATTTTCTTCTAGTTTTAAATTGTTGCAGTGATACTTTCTATTTTAAGTTTGAAATGGTAATTGGGTGATTAGAAATACTAATCAATGATCTCAAGCGTGTTCCAATTATATGATTGTAAAATAATTGGATTGAATACTAGATAAAGTAACAGTTGAGTAATAATGTCACAGTCACAACTGAGGCACACAGTTTGCATACAGACAAATTGAGTAATGGCATCGGATGACTTATTTGGTTTGCGAAAATATTCTGTGATTATTTTCAATTTTCACTAATAATTGCAAAAGTATTTATTTTGTTTCTGAAGATTTGTATAGGAAACAATGAAAATAACCAAACAGGCCCTAATACACACACACACACACAAACTTGTTGTGGTACTTGTTAGTAAGTGTTGAGATACTCTATGTAAATATTCCTATTTCCTTGTTTACATTACTGTTATAAATAATAGGATATATTATAGGACTGAATTAATCCCTATAATTGTTGAAATGACTAAACAAGACATTGATAACGCAGTTCGGCCAATATGTGCCTACGTCTGCGACTACAGAACGGCTGTAATTCCTTTTTATTAACTGTATATTGTGTGTAATGAGTACAAGCACTAATGAGTTTAAATAGAGTAAACCTAACGGGAACTAGGCACGATACATATAAAACTACTATTTACAACATATCTTAACACTCCCCTCAGCAGTGGGCGTATAGATTGTAGGCATCGACTTGTCACATATGTATGTTATCCTTGGTCCCAGAAGAGCTTTTGTGAAGATGTACGCCAATTGATCATTAGAACCAACAAATGAAGTAGCAATGTCACCGGACACAATCTTCTCACGAACAAAATGACAATCAATTTCAATGTGTTTGGTTCGCTCATGAAAAGGCTGGATTGGGCGCAATATGTAGAAATTTGCTTGATTATCACAAATGAGACTCATAGTGCCTATTTTACAAAAGCGCAACTCTTGAAGATGTTTGACCATGTGAGCTCTGAGTGGTAAGTGCCATAGCTCGATATTGACCTCGTATTTGGATCGCGCAACAACATTTTGCTTTTACTTTTCCATGAAATTAGATTTCCACCAATAAGAACACAATACCCGGATGTGGACCTTCTATCAAAGGACAACCCCATTGATCGGCATCACGTGTAAGCAACAACATTTGAATCACCTCTGTCAGGTGTAAACAAGTCCTTTTCGGGAGCTCCTTTGATGTACCTCGGGATTCTAACCACGGCATCGATGAGCATCCTGAGGAATTTAGGAATTGACTCACCACACTAACGGCGTATGAAATATCCGGCCTCGTCATGGTCAAGTAATTCAACTTCCCGACTAGCCTCCTATACCTTCCCGGATCGAAAGGACTCCCACGATCCGGTAGAATCTTGACATTAGGATCCATAGGAGAGTCAATTGGCTTGCAATCTAGCATGCTGTTTCTTCTAAGATATCCAAAGCATACTTTCTCACGAGAAATAGCAATCCACGCCTTAGAATGAGCTACTTCAATGCCAAGAAAGTATCGTAACTTCCCAAGATCTTTGACACGAAAGTGATGGACTAGATGTTGTTTAAGTCCTGCAATCCCATCATGATCATCACTGTAATGACAATATCATCGACATAGACAACCGGATAAATACATTTGTGAGAGGAGAACTTATAAAAACCCGGGTGATCGAACTTCACTCCGAATCATGCCATAGTCTTGAATGACCTTCTTTGAATCTCCCCGAACCATGCTCGAGGGGATTGTTTAAGACCATACAAAGCTTTGTGAAGTCGGCGGACATACCCACGACACTCCCCACGAGCAGCGAAACCGGTGGTTGCTCAGATAAACTTCTTCTTCTAGATCTCCGTGGAGAAAAGCATTCTTGATGTCAAGTTGATACAATGGCCAATGTCGCATTGCGGCCATAGAAAGGAATAGAGCGAGCGAAGCCATTTTTAGCCACGGTGAAAAGTATCAACGTAATCAAGACCAAAAACACGAGTATAGCCCTTAGCCACGAGGCGGGCTTTGGACGATCAATACCTCCGTGCGGACCAACTTTGTGATATAAACCCAGCGACACCCAACAATAGATTTGCCGGGGAGGAGGTGGCACGAGAGTCCATGCGGTTTAGAGTCACAAATTTGTCATCTCATCAATCATAGCCTGTCGCCAACTTTGAATGAGAGAAAAGAGCTTCTGGGGATTTAGGAATGGTGATAGAAGAAATAGCGGACACAAATGTATAATGTGAAGGTGATAAGCGGTGATAAGCGAGGAAATTATAAATAGGATGAGGGTTCACGAGTGGAGCAGGTACCTTTCTGTGAGGCAACGGGAGGGTCGTCGACTCGGTAGGTGGATCGGAGTAGGAGAGGAAATCGGTCACGGGGAGATGAGTCACTAGGATCTTCTGTAGGAGGTGACTCGATAGAAGGGAGACGAGCAGCACGGCGATAAGTTTGCAAGGGAGGAGGACCGGGAGGACTAGGAGGTTCAGTAGGAGAAGGGTGATCTATCGATCAATGATGGGTGTAAATGGAACTAAGGGACAAGATCGGAGAATAGGTAATAATTGAGAGCGGACTCGGACTCAATGGGAGATGCAAAGAAGGGTGCATCTTCAAAGAAGGTGACATCAGTGAGACATATAGAAGCGATGTGTGGAGGGACATGATAGCATCGATACCCTTTTTGAACTCTTGAATAACCAAGGAAGACACACTTAAGCGCATGCGAGCGGACAACTTATCAAGTCACGGAGTAAGGTCATGAATAAAACAAGTTGATCAAGACTCGAGGAGAGATACGGAACAAGGGTTAGTCGGGGAACAATATGGAATGAGGAACCCTATTTTGGATAGCGAGAGGATGGCATTCTATTAATCAAGTGCCTGCGGTGAGGAATGACATCCCCCAAAACTTCAAAGGAACATTAGCATGAATAAGCAAAGTGCGTCTTTGTTTCAATTATATGGCCGGTTCTTACGTTCGGCAATACCATTTTGTTGTGGGGTATGGGGACAAGATGATTGATGTATGACACCATTTTCAACCATAAAAGAATTAAATGATGCGAGAAAAATACTCTTTTGCATTGTCAACTGCGTAAAAATCTGAATAGAACAACCAAATTGATTTTTGATTTCTTTGAAGAAATTTTGAAAAACACGAAGTTGGATCTATCCTTAAGTAGGTAGATCCACGTACATCTAGAAAACTCGTCAATAAAAGTGACAAAATATCTATGTCCTACTAGTGAAGTGACTCGACTCGGTCCCCAGTACATGCGAGTGAACAACATCAAAAGGAGAGCGAGCTTGTATTTGAAATCTTGCTAGGGAAGGAGGAGCGAACATGTTTCCCAGTGACAAGACTCACAATCTAATGGCTGCAGGTGAGACAAATGAGGAACCATAACTTTGAACTTCTTGAGACTTGGATGACCTAAGCAGAGCGATGAAGAAGGCTAGGAGACTCTGTAGTAGAAGTGGAGGCAAGTGTAGATGAAGGTTGGGTAGGCGGAGGTAGTAAAGTCCATGTGACTCATATATCTGTACCAATCGTCCCATTGCGTACTCAGGTCTGTATAACAAAATAATCATCATCAAAGCGTCTGAGAACATTTAAGGCGTCGAGTCGGGCGACTAAGCGAAATTAAATTAAATGGGCAATTGGGTACAAGAAGAACATTGTCAAGAGGTAATGATGGAAGAGGAGTGGCTTCACCGATGCCACTAGCTTTAACTTTTGATAAAGTCAACACTTGATAATATAATGTGGGGTGTTAGGTTGGGATATTTTGAATAAAAGAGATGGATTACCGACCACACTGATCGGAAGCTCGGTGTCCATAATCCGAGAGTCAACGGTGATGATTGAAAGAAAGCGGTGTAGAATTACGAGAATGAGCAAGCTATTCTGGCGATGAAGAAGCACAGGAAGTCTTATCTTTGCAAGAATGCCTTATACTCCTCATCGAAACAACATTTTGTTTCTTTGTTTCTCTGTTCGAGAATCATTAAAAGGTGAGTCACATTTCTTGGTTTTCTCGGGAAAGCCATGAAGGGAATAGCATTTGTCTTGATATGACCAAGTCTCTTACAATAAGTAAGTGCTTGGCGTCCTCCACCACGACCTCTCGACCACCCCACGACCACGACCGCGTCCCCACGACTGCAAAGTTTGAAACAAAGCGGATGATTCTATGTTAGTTTGAGATCCATTGCTTCGGATCCTTCTAGACTAGGAAGGCGTATAAGGCGTCGATAAGATCCTCTGTGGAGGAATATCGATCTGAGAAAGAATGTTGTTGCTCGGACGGACTCATACTTTTGATGAAGGCCATGAAGGACATAGATCATGCAAACATTGTCTAGTTTTGTGAGCATTTTCTTTGAGTCGATTGTCGGTCCACTAGGAGCTTGAACTTCGTTCTGGTGACCGAGCTTTGTTTGCATATGTCATGATGTTGTCTTTGTCATTTGAAGGGTGGCTAAACTATGAATAACACCATAAAAAAGTATTTGAATATCATTAGAATACACGTTCTTAGCCTTACGCCAAATATCATAACAAGTGGTGTATGGCGATAGTGGACCAACGAGAGAGAGGTTCAATAGCTTGCCACGAGAAGAGAGACTAATTGTGATGCGCTTGTTCCCAGTCTTGGCGCATGAGATCTTTATTAATATACGAAGAATTCTTGGTAAGGTGATCGAAAGATTTTGCCCCTTAAACCACATTTCGACAGATGCCGACCAATTCAAATAATTATCACCATTGAGCTTCTCCGTTGTTATAGAGGGATTCTGGGAGAAAACATAAGACACAAGGGTCTTAGCCGAGGACCCAGAATTTTCTTTTTCAGTAGCCATAATAGTTGATGATGATAAGATAAACCAAAGAAAAGAAGAAATAAACCAATAGAGAGAAATAACCAGCAACAATGAACCACAAACAAGCACCAACTCAACCAAAATCCAAAGAAATAGAGAGAAGGCACCTGAAACGTGAAACCCACTGACCAAAAACTAGCAGAACAGGTAGATCTTTGAATTAGAAGCGAGAATGGTGCAAGCGGCGTGAAAAAGCGAAGCGAGAGGAAGGCGGCGCGTGGCCTACACGTGCCGGAAAGTGACCGGAATGGTGGCGGCGCGTGGCGGCGCGTGCGGCGGTGGACGGCGGTGAAATTTTAAGGGGTTGGTCGGAATTTGATGGCGAGGCTGATGGTGGTGGTGGAACAGCACATGGACTTTACTACCTCCAAGAGCTGCAGTTGTACAAATTTATCAGTCATATTGAAAGTTAGTCTCTCATGCAATTCAAACCATTCTCTGTCCTAATTTCCAGTTTGTATAAGAGCTCACATCCCATGCTAATCAAACCAGAAATGGTAGCCGTCTAGTCATCCCATCAATCGACAACGAACAAGGCTGAGCCTCCGACACTAGATTTGATTCTCACTATTCTGCTTTGGGGCTGGATAAAAGCAGATGTGTGAAGTCACCCTTTCCGCTGGATAAATTAAAGCTGCTGTGCGTCAGCCCTTGATGATGCGTGAAGTCCACGCACCGCCAAGTGCGTCTCCAGGTCATCGTGTCGCCAGCACTTCCTCTGTCTGCTTTGGGGGTCAACCATCTGAACAACCTCCTTTGTCAGTGTTGCCTATTCACACCTCCTCTGTGCGCTACATTTTTTTGGTTTGTTTATGCACATTTCTTCTTTGGTTTGTTTGTGTGCATCTCTCTAATGATTTCTTTGGTCATCATATTTCTGGCCTACCTTCGTCTCTGTTTGTTGTTGTCTCCCATAGCAAACCATCAGTCACTAGTTCCAGTACAACCCCCTCTGCAAACAAGGCCACAATGTCCTTTGTGCTCTTTGGCATTGCCTCTCTCACGTCAAGATGGTCTTTTAGTCAAGGTTTGTTAGATGACTTGACTAAGAAGGCAGATGACATTGCTGAAATAGAACGCGGGCAGTGGAAGAAAGTTGACACCCAATAGGTCGTTCTTTTTGTGGCTCTATTGATATGACCTAGCTGTCAGCTTCTTTTCACACTTAATGTGCTACTACATTTGGAAGAAAACTCAAAATTTACATTTGAATGATATTCAGCACCCAGGGATGGGATTCATAATTTGTCCACTCTTTAAATAATGAATCAAGATCTTTCCCCGTACTTGAATAGAGCACAAGTTGCCACTGATGAGGTCAAATTGCTTTTGACTGAAAATGATCTTACCAATATGGTTAACAAACTTGATAACACGTGCATGGTGTTTATTCTTCATGGCCTCCACTAGGATTTTAATTCTTTACGATACTAAATACTATCAAATCCTAGTGTTCCCACGCGTAAGAGCTTATTGATCGTGTGATACGGGTCATTCATCTAGAGTGGTGTCAGGCGTTGGCTTTCAACCAGGTTCAAAATCCT
Source organism: Oxytropis ochrocephala (assembly GCA_020916435.1). Classification (NCBI taxonomy): domain Eukaryota; kingdom Viridiplantae; phylum Streptophyta; class Magnoliopsida; order Fabales; family Fabaceae; genus Oxytropis; species Oxytropis ochrocephala. The sequence continues at coordinate 14,883,512 of CM037088.1, read as the reverse complement.
TTGCCTTTCTAGCTGAGCGTGGAAGTCGTGCCTGTGGTCAAGAATGGGTGGTCGCGCGGATGGGAGTGGTCATCCCCAGTGTTCTTATTAGAAATGTATGGAAGCGTTACCCAGGTTTGGTGCTATCAGTTGATTGGATTTCCCGATAAGTTAGCAAATGTCACTTATTCTCAATCTCTGGTTCCTGAAAAGAAATGAAGGATCACACTAATAATCAAAGTATTTTGTCAGGCGCTGAATATAACAAGTATCTCCAATACAAGACAATCCAGCAAGCTTTTGTAGCTATTATATTTATGCATACTGGCAATTCTAAGATTTGTCTCTCACTCATCGTCTATTGGATCTTGGATTTTGGTGCTCCTCATCATATAGCTGGTAGTCCTTCACTTTTCTCAATTGTGGCAACCCCATCATATCTCAATACTCCATTTGGGCTGAAAAGCAAGAAAGTTATTGTACAAGGAATTATTTGCTAAACTGTTTGCATATGAGCACGGTTATTAAATAAGCTCATATAACTAACACTAGATGCAGCTAAAACAAAGGATTGGATAGTTAAAAGCATTGCTAATTATTTGGGTTGGTCTTGATGCAATGATGTTCCATGTGATTTTCTAATATGGTTCATTTATTATTCTACGTCTTCCCCTTTATATTCTACACCTACACTCACTTTTTTGCTTTGTTAAGTCCAAAGATCAACTTTGCTATGTCTAATATGGATGCATGTGATGTCCCCTTTATATTATACGGCTACAATCAACTTTTTGCTTTGTTATGTCCAACAAACTTTGAATGTTTCTGCGGTGAATCTTACATTTCCTCTTATCATGCTGATTTGGTTTTCTGCTTGGTACAAATGATTTAGTTTACTAGTAGGAAAGTTTGAATTAAATCATAGCAGCTTGTCCCAAAAAAATATGGTATTGAAGAACTTCATATAAAAATATGATTTGTATTTCAGCTCAATATGAATACATGTTATGAAATTATTTTCTAGTGTGCTTGTGCCCATTGAACTCTACTTATTGCTGTTCCAGTAATGTGAGTGTGCGAGACTGTTTTACGTATATTTGGGAAGGAGAAGTAAAATCGTAAATTGTGGAATCATAACATGAATTGTAAGATAAATTCATATATATGCATATAAAATAACATAAATAAGAAAAAGGAAAACCTTTAAATCTCACTTCAAATACTTTGGTTAAACTTAAATTCACAAGCATTATACATAACTAATATGTCATAACTCATAAATCACAAAGCAACCTAAGCTAGTAGTCTAGTACAAAACACCAAGGCACGCTCACCTAGACCTCAAATACATATTGCAAATTAAAATCATACTCACTCAAGAGATCTTCATTTCCTCTATTTTGAGGTGGCACAACAGGACCATCCACATCCCCTCCAACTTGATCTTCATTTGGATTTGTTGTATCATTTTCATAGTCCACTCATCATTGGCTGAAACATCATCAAATTCTATCTCCTCTGATAATCGTCTAAATTGCTTCTTCTTGGCCAATCTTGCATTAGCCGTGATAAAATCAATATCATTCATAGTATTTTTCTTCAAGCGGTTTCTTTTCTTTTGTCTGGACCTAAACACATACAAATGCAGATATGGTAGGCAACTACCGGTAAGTATTTTATTTACAATTTGAATTCCACGAATTTGAAATTTTACCATCTCAAGCACCCTAGTTACGCTCACAGAAGAAGTGCATGTCAAACTTAGTAGGCGAATGACTTCGTAGCTCTAGATGTCCTTCTCCAAATGTTCCCACCAAGTTGTGGAGTCTTGTGTAAATTGACATAGAGCCTTAGCTCAGTTTGAACCAAGTCCTTTGGCGACTACTTGATCACATCACTTAATCCCAGCCGAGTCCCAAAATAAAGAAAAACAAGTTTGGATGTCGATCATAATTCAAGGTCTAACAGCAAAAGTGATTTGTTATGAAACTGTAACAACTTTTGGCATATTTGAAAGCCGGTTAGATCATGTGTAGTATCCTTTTCCATTTTATTTTAAATGGGGAACCTTCTTCTGTTCATTAATTTCTCTTTAGAATTTTCTATCTGATTCTTGTAAGGTAAAGGGAAAACATAGTGCGGATCTTTGATCCAACTATGATCACCTATTAACTGCATTTTACTAATGCATTATTTTTTTAATACTTAAGCTTACCTCTCTAACTATTTGTTTTCAGGTCAAATGATGCTAATAATCTAATTAATGAGATGATCACAACAAGGGTGTCGGATATTCACCAAGTCATTGGACGAATGATCAAGGGAGATTTTGATGATGAGTCTAATTGGCAAATCGTAGAATATGTCTTTGACAAACTCAACTCTAATGGTTGCGGATTTGGAATGAAGTTCTACAATGCACTATTAGAAGCTCTTTGGTGGATGTGGCAGAGAGAAAGGGCTGCGAGAGTGCTCAATGAAGCATCAAAGCGAGGGCTTTTCCTGAACTTTTTCGTAAAAATAAACTCGTGTGGTCAGTGGATGTGCACAGGTATGATGGCAGTTAATTCTTTTGAACTTCTATTATTCTTTAATAAAGGAAAACATATACAAAATCTCTACAATGTTGGGGTTTAGAACCTTCAACTTTCAATTCAGGCAATTAGCTTCTTCAATTTCATGTAGTCTCCATTAACTTGCGTTCATATAGAGTGGTTGGTTTAGTGATTTTAGTTCCTAATTATCATTCCCCTGACTAAGGAACCAATGTATAAATTGGTAAGGAAGAAAAATAAGCACAAGAAAGATAGTGCAGATGAAACTGCTAACGAAAAAAAGGTTATGTACATTTTTATCTTTAATGAATTATGCGAAACCTAAAACTTGATGGTCTTGCAGGATGTCTGAAGGTGGTGCATTAACAGCATTATCAATTTGGTTGAGCGATATGCATGAAATGTTCATGACTGGCGAGGATCTTCCTGAACTTGCAGCTGTTGTTGTAGCGTAAGTTGCTTTTATCTTTATAAACTATTTATTCAATCATCATACTTATTTCCTGAACTTGCGCCTGATCCACCTTGCTTAGGAATAGATGGAAATTGCTTTGGACTGCATTTATTTATTTTTTACTAAAACAGAAGGATTTGTCTAGTAGTAGTACCTGATTTTGATCACTGTTATAGCTTTGTAATGTTTATATATTTTTCTATTTAACCAGTCGGGGTAACATGGAGGAAAGCACAGTTACCCAAGATTTCCCTATCACAAAGACTGCCTTTTCGTTCCTGCGGGATAATGCCTCATCATCGTCCTTTACGTTCCCTGGATGGAACAAAGGTCGCATTGTTTGTCAGCAGTCACAACTGAGGCGAATTCTGTCAGGCACTGGATCATCTTCAAGTAGGAAAAGGTGGATAAATTAGTATCTTTAAGTAATACTCCATTGACTACTGTAGGAACTATAACATCCAAATCTGATGTGCAAAGTGGTAAAGCTATTGATGTCGATTCTAGAACTGATAGTACGAGAACAGAGCTTCTAGCTAGTGCAGTTTAGATTAGAGAAATATAGAAATTACATTCACCACTTTCCCACGCCCTGTTTTGGTTCATTTGAAATTAAGATTGGGATCCGTCCTATTTGTTACACTAGTATTCCCAAATGGGCTGGCTTTAGGGCCTACAAAGTTTTGGTAAATATATTCTCAAGGTATCTGAACAAGCTTAGTTGGCTATGGGAACCAATATTTACCTTTGTATTTGATTTTATTAATTCTGCATAGGAGACACCATAAATAAATACAAGAAGTTTCTAGATGAGTACAATTACATGAATTAAAGAATTTCATGATTTCATATCATATAGGACATTTACCTTAATCTCTTTTGGTATTTGATCTAAAAAGTTTTCTTGATCTCCCTTTAATTATTGGACTATTTTATACGTAGACAACACTGGTTTTTTATTGGTGCTTCTACTGAGTTTTTTCACATATATTATTTTATATTACAAGCATTTGTACAAATTTTCTCTGATAATTGTATTCTTCATAGTGTTTTGTGTAACTACCCATCCATCTTAAATAATCTTGTCTCTGATTTTTGTTTTATTTTCCTGTATTTTGTGTAACTACCCCATCCATCTTAATTGATTTCATTTTATTTTCTAAAGGCCTGTCACTGTATTGTCCAATCTAATGTCCAGTGATCTGTGATCTCAATTTTCATTCGTCGTGATCAACGACCTTAATTTGTTTGTTTCTTTATATTAAAAAGATCACGACCTTAATTATTTATTAAGCTTGAAATCAAATTGTTTAAGCCTCTGCTTAGGTCGCCTTCGGCCATCATAAATAAAGACCGTTGAGTTATTTATCAACAAAAGGTCATCTAATCTTGTCTTTGTTTTGTCAAAAAAAAAACTTTTATCTTCTAATTTGTATGTACTACATCATATCATATGGAACTTCCAATGCATAATTTGCTTTCGAAAGGGACATCAGCTCCCCTCAAACAGGATAAACCAAAGACACTTTTGATAGCTGCTGTTTGGCATTTAGTCTTGCAATAAATATCTGGATTTCTTTTTTTCCTTATGTTTCAAATACACCAAACCAATGTGGCCAGAAAACAATAATGAACAAGGTTATTGAAACAATATCTTTTAAATAGAGCTTAATTTTTGTAGCAGACAGACAGGGAAAGGCGTACAAGTCTTTATTTTTCCAATTTTAACATGCCAAGATTATGATTAACTATAAATTGAACGATAAATATGTCACTACATACTTAATGTAGACATATTTATTTTATAGAAATTCCAGAAAAACAAATATTTATTTTATAGAAATTTGATCCACTAAAAATTCAAGTCTCAGTTTTTAACAGGTGAGTTTCAACTGAAGTAAGCGCGTGATATTTTTCATTTTCTTTTTTAGTACAAATTGGTTGGTCTTCTACCACCCAAATCTTTAAAAATAACATAAAAACATTAAAGTGAAGATGAACAAGAACCTAAGGCGCGACGACAATGACGGGTAGAAGAGAGCCATGGCAAAATGTTTGATTAAATAGATAGATTCTACCTTGCTTATCGAGTCAACCGGTGTAAAATGCTACCTTTTCAATCGAGTGTCAAATCAATTTAAAAGCTTATTGTTCCATTATAATTATCTATATTTTAAATCAGTTGCTAATACAATTGATCTAAAATTGTCTCATTTGACTATAAAATTTTTCTTTAAGTAGGAAATATTATTAATAAAACCTATCTTTACAAGAAAGATGGAATATGATACACCAAAACACTTGGGACAGTTGACACTATAGCTACAAAATACAATCGGACAAAACTAACATAGAAACACCTTGTGTAGAATACACCACAGCTAAAATGCTACACCAATATACACTAAGGTGATAACTCTTAATTATAAGAGTTATTTATACTGTAAAAAAAGAGAGTTATTTATACTTTAATGGCTTAAATTATTGTTTGTTCAAGAGCATTTATTTTAATTAGTTAATTAGAATCGGTGGTTTGTGGTTAGTTAAGGAAAAAATTCTGGTTTAATCTCAATGGGCACTTTGGTGCTCTATTTTTGTGTTTTAATGTGTGTTTTAGTGTGGTGCAGTTTTCAGGTGCTATAGCACCGGTTCGAATTCCTACATTAGATGAGAGAGAAAGCGTGAAAAGGGGATTTGCGTTAATTTCAACGCGCGTCAGTGTTGCGTCAGGTCGGGACCACCTATTTTGTGTGTATATTCCTTTTATGAAGGACACGTGTCCTTTTGTGCACACTAGAAGACAAGGAATTATGCTTTTAGGGTTTCTATTAGTTCCCACAACCCTACCACTATTTAAGATAGCTGAATCTCTTCCTTTTGGAAGCTGGTCTGAATAGAGGAGAGCTAGACATAGCTTTCTTGCTGCCATTTTCGCTTTTCACCAAGTTTATTCACTAAAAGGAATTGCACTTGCTTTGTCGGTCTTTGGGAGCAGATGTTGCGACCTTCTTTGAAGCTATCATTCTTGGAGCATAGTGCGAATTTGGGGCTGATTTCTCTTCTTTTGCTATGGCATTTGGAGCTTAAACAGTATATTCCTCTAATTTCACTTCATCTCGTTTGTAATTTCAGTAGTATGGAACTAGATCTAGCATCTATGCTTTTCTTCATGTATTTGTTGCTCACCATGAGTTAAACCGTTTGTGGTTGGAATGCTATTAACTATGTAATGAATTTTTAATGGTTTTAAATAATGTGAAGTTGATGTTTAGTATCTTTAATCCTTGTGTGTTAATATTTCCAAATTTGTTTTAGGAATGATCAACTAAAATAAATACTTGTTTATGAATATTGAAATAGTTTGTAAACTTACTTCAAGGATTAATATGAATAGTAATTATTAAAAGACACTTTAATAATTCTTGTTTAAACCTAGACATAGGAGAACAAAATTCATAGGGTGAACTGTGGGTGTTTAATAGCCAAGGGTGAACTTAATTAGAGCTTAGACATAAGTGCTTTTAATGAAGCCCTTTAGAAAAGTGACTGAAAGACACGTACTGATGCTACAACATCAGATTTAACATTAAACCATTATTTAGAAGTTGCATAGTGAAAGACATTCCAACTTCTTCCCATCTTGAATTTCCTACTATACTTTACTTTTACTATTGTTTATGATTAAATTAGGTTCTACTATTTTACTTGCTTTTACTCACTAGCTTGCTTGCTAATTGAATATAGAAAAGAACTCAACAATCCTCATGGGAACGATCTCTACTTACTCTTTATTACTTGTTGAGTCTGTGTATACTTGCACATATTGTTTTCATACAACATAAGGCTATCCAAATACACCCAAAAACAAAAACAGAAAAATATCATGACACCCCAGCTCAAAGAAAACACAAGAGTCGCGCAAGGCAAATCGAAAGAGACCTATCACGAAAGCTCGCAGAGTCGCAGCCATCAACACCTCATACAAATTCACACCTACTAGAATCGAAAACTTCCATCACACGGGATCACTGCTAACACTCCTATACACCACTTGCAGTTATAACTTAGTAGATAGAACCACACCACTCTCGTAGCACATAGATTACTCCTACCCAAAGGACCGAACTGGTAGAGAGACAAACCAAAGGATAATGAGAAATGTAGCCACCATGACTCTTCTCCATAATCACGCTACCCTGTTCACCGACCTCTAGAGCGAGGCACCACCGAGCACCACCGCATGAGCCATCGATCAATTGTGAGCAGTGACAAGCCACCGCGAGTCAAGCTCAGGAGAGGGACATCGAAGGGTGGAAAAGAAAAATGAAGGGAGAAAAGAGAAGGAGAATGAGAAAAGGCACAAGAAAAGTGGGAAAACAGGGTGAGTCGAAGAAAGGGAAGGGTTAGGGTGAAGAACCAAAGAAGGTTGGGGTGGGAATTGGGAAGAAAGGCGGGGACGAGACAAGAGGAGGGATTTCGAGGGCGGCGGAGGGAGTCTCTGCCCCCTCTATGCGACAGACTTTACTTTTAGGGTTTCAGAAAAGGGGCGTGTTTGCAAATAAGCCACTTTGTGTCAATTATCTTCTTGTTTCACTATGATTATTTACGAAATTACCACAGTATAACTTTTTATAACAATTATTCTTATGATTAACCAACTTAAATTTATGTATTTTCTCTCCTTTTTGAACCAATGAGATATTACTGATTTCTAGAGAAAAGTAGGATTAGATGGCCCAAACTATACTTTAAACGTACTCCATTGCTTAATATTTACGTAGATAATGTTTTATCATGTCTCACATCACGTGCACCCTGTGGTGGAGGCCAGGGTGTCCAATATATAGTGTGAAACCTTCATGTGAAGCTACTTTTACTTTTTACTTTTTACTTGGCTACAAATAAAGAACGGGTAATAAGGCTTCAAGTCTAAAGGTTCTTCTATGACATGAAAGATATTTAAGTTGTTAATTTGGATTTGCCTAACAAATTAATGATGAAAGCAAGCTCATTGTGAAAGACGACTTTGTACTATCTTAAGTACTTGTTGTGTCAAGTAAGAGAGCGAACGACACATATAATAAAGGGTATCTCGAGTGACACACTTTATCTCCTACTTAACACAATAAATACTTAAAAGGGTATCTCAAGTAAGTAGTTCAGTTCGCGAATTAATGAACAAGTCAAAAAAGTGTAAGTAAGAAGACCAAGATTCAAACAAACTAACATTCTTCCCTCGTCCACTAAGATTGCAATAAAAAAAAGCAGTTAAGATGATTCAAACTCGTGAAAGATGAGTGATAAATAATTGATGGCGCATAAGTGCTAGCTACTTATAGAACAAGGAACTTGGATTAGTGTCAATGTCATTGATCTACTTTAGGCCTCACCTTTTTCTTCAACTTTTTTAGTTCGACAAGTAAAAGGAAAACTAGCTAGTTAAGTAATTAAAGCTATACATGACAACAACCTTATTACATTTGCGTCTTTACCCTTTTTCCATTATCTGTCTATAAGAAAATGAGTTCAACACTTCATTCCTTTGGTGCAAGGAAGTTGAGTCAACAATAATTGTTACAATAAAAACAATAATTGTTACAATAGATTACCTGAATTTTATCTAATAATAATAAAAATAAAGTGAGGTGTGTACATAGTGCTTTTTCTTCGACTTAATTAATAAAGTCAAAAGATTTTACTTGGATTTTGAGTATAACGAAGGATCATGGTCCTCTTGGTTTTTTAATACTACTAAAAAAGATGCAAACGATTTTCACCCTTCATTCACGTGTTAAGTTGTCGATTAAAAATAAAAAAATAGTATCAGGGTCGCCTTTAAACATTTAACTTATTTTTCTTGTTCAGCCCCTTAAGCTTTAAAAAAGCCTAACGTTTAGGTTTCTTTAACTTTTAAAAGCGTGTCATCGTAGTCCCATTTAACGTTTTTAAACTAACAACAACTGGGACTTAAACGTTAGCTTTTAACGTTAAATGGGACTACGATGAAACATTTTTAAAAGTTAAGGGACTTAAACGTTAACTTTTAACGTTAAATGGGACTACGATGAAACGTTTTTAAAAGTTAAGGGACCTAAACGTTAGCTTTTAAAGTTAAGGGACCTAAGCGAAAATGGAAAATAAGTTAAGGGACCCCGGATGCTATTTTGCCGATTAAAAAAATATTGGGAGGTAGTCCATTTTCATGGCTCTATCAAACTTCATGTAGCTTTTAACATTTAATTGTTTCTTTTAGGACCATTGTTGGCTATACTTACAGAGTGTCGCTTTTAATGAAAAATTAATCTTCCTGCATGTCTAGGATTATATTTCGCACTGACCAACATCAATTCTGCAAACACCGGTTCGATTTAATTGTTTTTTGGACAGCATTTAACATTTAATTGTAGAAATTGTTAATGCACATGATTCATTAATATGTCCCGATCGTATTTCTAATAGGCACACTACTATTTTTTAAAAAAAAGTGATCTGCACTGGCAAATATTTCAAAACTATTTTTCCTAAAAAAATCCAACGGGAGCGCCAACAAAAGCGCCAACATAAGCGCAACGGGAGCGCCAAAAAGCAGCATAAGCTGCCTACTACCTGGCACACTAACGCAGGCAGACAATTTTTTTTTAAAAAAAACACTTTATTTTTAAATTTATTTCTTCTACAAAATCAGTAATTAAATAAAATTAATATTAAATCATGTAGAATTTATTATTTACTTTAATTTACTCTATTTCAATTAATTTAACCACTACTGATAGTCAAAATAAGCGATACCGCTAGCAAAAATTCAAAATTATTTTTCCTAAAAAAATCAATAGTTAAATCCATCTACTTTTTATGGGAGCAGCAACGGGAGCGCCAATGGAAGAGCCAACAAAAGCGCCAACGGGGTGCCAACGAGAGCGCCAATAGGCGAGCCAACGGGAGTGCCATTATTATAAGAAGATACCGACATTATTACACCTCATTTTCTTTTTTTCCTTATTTTTACTCTATTATTTATATTATAAGATGGTACCGACTTTTTTTTAAAAAATTCTTTTTGCAACACAACTATTTTAATAAATTTGAAATATCGCCTTTTATGAAGTTTTTCCTTTTTCTTTTATTACATTTAGCAACTTTTAACGTATTAATAATTTCATAGAAAATTATAACAAATCCAGTATCACCCGTGCGTATGCACAGGTAAAATACTAGTTTTTAAGTATAAAAAACCTCTCTATTTTTTTTAAATATCAAAAACATCTCTAAAATCCCTAACATCAAAAATCATCCTAAGTAGGTAGTTTAGTTAGCGAGCGAAGAGATATCGAAGGAGTGCAAGTAGAAGGTCTCGAGTTCAAGCAGGAAACTAACATTGCCCCTCTCCCACTAACATTGCCTATAAAAACCTAATATCAAAAATCATATATAAATAAAATAAAAGCGAAATAACCTACTAACTGGAGGAGCGATGAATCGTGGCAGAAGTGAGGGTGATGTGGTGGCCAAACGGTGGTAGTGGTGGTCCAACGTGGTGGTTCAGAGTTAGGTGCGAAGAGGATATGAGAGAATCTCTGAGGGTGGTCTTTCAACACGGTGGAGGAAGCTAGGACCTCAACAGTGGCGTGAAGGCGGCGAGGTGGACAGTGGTGGTTGGATGGGAGGGTGAAAAGAGAATGAGAGGGAAATCTGAAATGAGGGTTTCTATGCGAAATTTGGGGTTAACATGTTACCAATAGGCATGACCGTCGACAATTAAGTGTGTCAGAAACTCACTTTATTACAGATATTTCCAAGAAAAATAATGTTTCAAATTGGGCCAAGGCCCATCCGAATTAGGCGTTACTAAACATCCCATTCGAACACCACTACAGGAGAGACTTTCTCTTCTCAGTCTAACCCGTGCGCTAACGAGGAACACAATATTCATCAAAGTGGTCCTAACCGCTTCATGCCTCTTGCTCCCCACACGGCTGATCATGCTCGCTCAAACGAAGCCCACACAAAGTGGTTCTGGCATCACCAACTGACACTCTTACAACACCTATAAGGAGAGATAATTCTCCTTGAGATTAGGTATTTTTTATTGTCTCTTTGCTCTATGCTCTTACTGACTTGAGCATCAAAGTACTTGCAAGTACCACCTCACCACATTGTATTGTCATGAACTTCCGGCTCCAACCTTCGCTCGTGACCTCGATTCTAAGTTCAAATCATTGACGATTAGTATGGGATGTCGTCTCATTTTGTATTCTCATAATACTAAATCAAGATGATCCCCAAAAGACCATAGACACTTGGAGTTCACAACCCTCCTCAGAAGAGGTGAACATTCGCGTGACAATTGGTCATGTTGAACCATTTGTTTATCATTCACTACTCCCCTCCTAGTGATGGGTTGGTGGTAGTGGCATTGTTCCCGTATCGGTGAAAGGGGTGGAAGTGGCCGGAAGACTTGATGATGCTAGTACAATTGTCCAAATCCCCAAAGGCACAAAATCTATGCGTTGGTATAATTGAAAAGAGAGAAAAAATGGTCTTTTAACGCATTGAATCCCAACTTGAGAAGGTTACATATCGACTTCGATCTCCTTGACACATAATCTTTGCATCAAAGACGTATCGATCACCGTTTGACTACCATCGAGGAGGAAGTCGCTCTCCTACGTATTCACTCTTCATCTGAGGACAACACCCTGACATGAGCCTCCCCGCAACATGATGATCGACCTCCTGCAAAATTGAAGAGAGAAAAGAACAATTCCCTTCGAGGTCACCACAGGCACACTTGAGGTCAGCGAGATGACTTTTAATTAAGAACAAAACCGCGAAGACTCACATCACATCTAGGAAGGAGGCACTACCTTGGAAAACAAGTTTAGGGCCCGAGGTTAGAACAGCAAATACGAGGAAATTGTCTCTCATTATACTTCTCTCGTGGAAGGGTCTTCATTGAGAAAATGCTAAATTACATTTTTGGTCTTTAATATTTGACCATTGTGTTAACAGTGTGGTTCTTTATCTTTTTTCCCATGTTGGTTATTTATCTTTCATATTTGTGTCAGTTTGGTCATTTTTTTTTAACTATTTCGTCCACTGACTTTAGACGCCACGTCCTTTAATATTTGCCACTTTAATAATATCTCATCCTTTAATAGTATCTGAGTCATATTTGCCACTTAAGACGGCACGTCAAGAGTTAATAGCCATTGTGGAGTCTGTTAATGTTGGTGGACAGAATAGTTAAAAAATGACCAAACTGAAACATACATAAAAAGTAAAAAACCAGAGTGAAAAAAAAAGATAAAAGACCAAACTGACACAGAGGTCAAAAATAAAAGAACAAAAATGCAACTTAAAGGTTTACTATGGTTGTAACATGGAGAGGGAGAGAGAGTATTAAGGGTGGAGGTTTAACCCCCAGATAAATTTGGAGTGTTAATTTTCCATCTTAGAAGATCCACTCCCTCCTATTTACTACAATGAGACATTTTTCTTTTACTTATGAGTTATGAGTTCCAATAAACTTTACAAATATTGAATTGACCACACTATACTTAAAAATCACAAATAGGAATCCAAAGAGTACGAATTTGAAAGGACATATTATGCACATTGAGCTGCAGGAGACAAGCTCACAGTAGCACCCATTTTCTAATCTCCACTTATCTTTATTCAAAATGAAAGCACAAAGAAAGCAATACGAGCCACATATGCATGCATGGAAACTTAATCCTAAATCTTCATCTATCAGATCAACGGTCAAACTTAAAAACTATTCTTAGCAACTTGCCTTTAAACTACTTTATTCTAACATTAAATATGCCCATTAACTAGATTATTAAACTAAACCCACCGTATCAACACTAATTGTTTTTTGTTAGATCAGTACTATTAGCAGTTACACTTAATTAAAAATATAAGCAACTATCTAATTTTATATGTTATCATTGTTGGCTGTTTAATCATAGAAAAGGGGGCCAAGAAGATTTTTTAGTTGCAATGATAATGCTAATGAAAGGGATTGATTGCACGATATTCATTATTTTATTTGAAAGAATATAGAAGAAGGGGTGTGCACAAGTTGCTTTTCTTTTTAAGTCTAGAGATTTTCGACCCGCATGATGATGTCTAGGGGAAACATTTAATTAATTCGGAATTTGGTGGTGAAGTAAATAAACTTTGAACTCAATTAATTGTTCTATCATTAAGAATTTGACTCGGGTATTAATCTCTTTATTAATTAAATGAAGTATTATGGGAGTCTAACCTTTAAAGCTCTTCATTTCTTGTATTTTTTATGTAAAGATATTTTCTCCTCGTGTCAAATGAGATAATCCACTATTCACAATTCTACCTAATCTAAAGAGTCTTTTTTTAGCAAAAAAATTTGGTTATGGAGCCTCATTAATAAAAATTTGGTAAATAAAGTTAATTGGTACTGCAGGAATCATGCTAGTTTTGAATTTTGATAGTCATATGACCCCTTACATTCGACTATCAATCAAATTATTTCCAATGTGGCTTTACCAGGAAATCTCTTTAAATCTACAATGTCTTCATTTGTTGCTATGTTTATGATTATAAGGGCATTTAATGTCATTGGTAATTACAGAAATTCTTCAATCTAAAAGAGGTTATTTGGATCCTCTTGCTCCTTACATGATAAAGCGCAATATAGATGGCGATGCTACAGATTGTCCTGGTCTAACTGCTTGTGGTGGTATTTTTTAGAGACAGAAATGCAATTATTTTTGGTTGTTTATCTACCTACATTGGCATGATGTGCACTTCGGGCTAAAATTTGGGGCTATGTTGGCTATGGAAATTAGGTTAGATAAAGGATTTCTCTGGTTAGAATGTGATTTTCAATTAGCAGTCTTTGTTTTTAAGAAATGCAAATTAGTTCCTTGAAATCTTAGAAATAGATGAAATATCTGTTTATTACTTGACTAAACATATGAACTTCGCTAGCACTGACATTTATAAAGAGGGTAATGTCTGCACTGATAAACTTGCAGGCCATGGAACTAACTTAAGTGACTTTGTTTGGTGGGATCTTATTCCAAGCTTCATTGCAGAGGAATTCTCTCAGGAATATGTTAGGTTTGCCTAGCTATAAGTTTTGCAAATTTTTGTCTTGGGAGTTGGGAATAGTATTATTCCTTTTGGATTGAATTTTCTTTTTGTTTATTGTTTTTAGTGTGATGCAAATGATTGTTAATGACTCAGGTGCCAATACAGTTGAGAAAAAAGTCACTATAGTGATGTTTTTGCATACCTATGTAGGATTGTTTTTATTTCCTTTAAATTCTAGCTTTGTTTATGCTCATAGGTATGGGTCTAGCTAGTCTCCCGTGTTTTCTGTTTATTTTCTCTTTTTATCAATAAAATTTTGGTGGAATACTCTTTTTTCTTCTTTATGTTTTTTCTTTAAAGGATGTTTTGTATCAGAAGTTTTTAACGATATTCCATATCCATTTCTTTTACGGTTATCCCTAGACACATCACACAAGTACTCACTCACATCTCTTTCCTCATATAATAAAGGATATTTGGATGATATACCGAGTGTTGATTGCTGGTCTGCCGTTGGTGGTGGGGTGCAACTTTGGATGGAGGATAAGCCTCGGATAAGGCTTTGTGGGGTTCCACTATCTCATTTTGCGATTTTGTTCTTCCTATTAGTCATTGTCTTATATATCAGCTACAATCATTGATTCTAGCTTGCTAATAACAAAGTTACATCAAAGTTAATTAAGAAATATGTACCACCAACAAGGTTAATTGGTTCGAGTTGTAATTAGATTCAGATCTCATTCTAAGGTCTTGAGTTTAAATTTTGGGTGTGGCAAAAACTTTATTAGAAGGAGAGAACCACACGAAATTTGCAAAATCGGGTATTCGTAGTCGATCGGAGTTCTCCACAGTAAATTAAATCGTCAATGAATCTTTGTGAAATTGCGCACCAACATGGTAAAAAAAAGTTAAGAAATATGCTCCTCCAATACAACTTTCTTTTTTGATGAACATATAACATTTATGTGAAAGTTTACATTCTTCTCTTAGAAGTAAGCATGTATAGAGTAAATTAAATTCCCCTTTCTGAAAAAATCTTGAATTAAACTTCGTTCCCTTTAAAAGTAAATATGAATTGTACTTTAGTTCATTTTATTATAGACGAATATTTAATTTATAACAAATAACTACAAACTATCGTTTAGGGAAAAAAAATTCCTTTTTTAGAACTTCTATTGTCAATGATGATTAATTTTGAAAATTTATTGTTAATTTTATGACTTAAAAAGATAAAATTCAATTCTAAATAGTCTTTTTACCAAGTTTAGTAATTTTCTCAATAGATTTCAATTTTACCTTTTATTGCTCCATAGTTGATGATATGGCTCAAAACTACATGTGCAATGTATTTATAGAGAAAAAACATGCATAAGATCGAAATTTGATTATATTATTTATTAAAAAAGACAGAAACATAATATATATTTGCTTCTCAAAGGAGAGGTGTAGTTTTTACATAAGAGATGAGGTAAATATTTCAAAATCTTTTGGGGAAGATAGTGCAATTTTCTCTAATGTATTATATAAGAGAGGAGGATGATAATGCATATATATATATTGACATAATTAAGAAGGGAAGAGTGTGTAGTTTAAGATTGTTTAAGGGTTGGGATGGTAATTTTCTTAAAAAATACTACTAGTGTGTTTGGAAAATTCCAAAATCACAACGGAAAATCATGGTTAACTGAAAGTTACACATTTGAACTTTCAAAAATCACGGTGAGCGAGCTCCAAAATCACAATAGCAAGGAAATAGATTGTCTACCTTGATGGCGGGAAAATGTAGCTACCTTTAGACAATTTTAGACATAAAAGAGGAAAGATGATGTAGAAAAATATGAAGGGAAAACATGAGAGAGAAAATGAGAGATAGAGACAAAGGTAGCTACCTTTTTCCGCCCTCAAGGTAGAGAATCCCTACCCAGCAGTCCACTCTCAACTAAACAAATACTAATATCATTAATAAACAAATATTACTCAAAATTTTGGATTGTAAAAATACATTGGAGTCGATTAGAGGCAGGACTTGACCTTTAGGGGTAAAGACTTTGGAATTTGCAAATTACCATAACTTTTATCTTTTTTTTAGTGTGTTATTGGTGCGTAGTATTTTACTGGTTTTGCTAGTGACTAATCTACATTAATGAACCTCGCTGGCCACATGTATACCCAACTTTGTCAATCTGATTGGTTATCTCATCCCAATAGAGTTTTTATCATTAATAATAGGATAAATTTCTAGATGCGGAGAAAAAGACATAAAAAACATCGGAAAAATTGGTCAAAAAGAAATACAAAAATCAAACTCAAATCAAGTTTATGGTCTTCCTCCTGTTCAAATAAGTCAAGCATAATTTATTATAAAAACTGAATTAATTGCAATTTGCACCAACTCACACTAAGGGTGCATTTGCTTTGCTAAAACACAGGAGGTGGACTGGACAACTCCAGTTGTACTCTGCTTGATTTGAAAAACTGTTCATGGTACTAGATAGATTGGGGGCAAGAGACTGAACAAAACCCTAAATTTATGTCCCTCACAAAATCACGGTATAACTTTCTATCCCTAACAAAATCACAGTACAACTTTTTGTCCTACAGTACGTATATATAACTTTCTGTACACCCAAAAAATTACCAAAATACTATTTTTATTTCATGCTCAATAATTTTTTTCCTCCTATCTATCTATATTCTCTCTCTCTCTCTCTCTCTCTTCTATTTCCTTCTCTCTCCCTACCGTCTCTCTCTCATCTTCCTCTTCCTCTTCCTCTCCCTCTCTCATATCTCATTCTCCTCTCCTCTCTCTCTCTCTCTATATATATATATACTCCATCTCTCTCATATATGTTCTCATATCATGACATCTCTCTCTCTCTCTCTCGCTCTCCTATCCTCTCTCTCATGTATTTTCACTATAATTTTCTAATTATATTATAATTTGTTATATAAAATTATTATAAACCGCATAAAATGATAGATAGTAAATTTTACATTTTGAATTGTATTATTCGGTCTAGTCCAATATTTTTACGAATCAAACTGATCCTAAGTTTGATTCAAATTGACACGGTTGTTTGTGCCTCAAGGACTTGGTCTTCATGTGTTTTAACTTCAAAATTACTCAATAGTATGAATTCCATAAAATAATCCTAGCTAGCTAGGTCGTGTTTAACATATGGATGAATATTTGAAAGAGCCTATTGGTCAACGAATGGTTTTATCTTTCATTCTTGGTCATATACGATGCTTTGTAGTTTGTTTTATTACCTTAAAAATCCAAAAATCCAATTATTTTGCGACATCTTTAGTTGAGAATCTCGCACCTAATGTACCATGTCCTCTGATTTAACAAATCGAGGCCTTATTACAGGCCAGGATTGGCTGTAAAGTGTCATTTCCTTTTTATATGCACAATTATATTGATTCTCATCGTACTTCATTGATTGAATTCTACTAGTATTTTTATCGTATGTTTAAAGATTTTTCTTAGTGCCAACTAGGGCTGGACAAAATTTCAAGCCCGACCGAAAAACCGACTGATCCGTGAAATTAGTACACTTGCGGGTGGGTTGGGTCGGGTAAACGGTCTCACGGGTGAAAGAGTCAGTTTCAAACGGATGGAGTCGGACGGTTTTGGTTTTGGCTTGACGAACCCGTAGAAAGTCAAATCCGACCGATGCATGTACAATACAATATTTTATGCTCTACTTTTCATGTCATGTCTGCACAAACTTACTCTCTGCTACCAGCTGCTTCAGTACTAGGCTAGCTAGCTCTGCTCCACTTTAATGATATAATAATACTTTTTTTGACATAATAATATAATAATACTTGTTTATACATTTTTCTAATTTTTATTCTTTTATGTCTTTTCAATTCAATTTCTGCATTATCTTATAGGTTAACACAGTACACAAGACACATTTATTTAGGAAGCAAAGTCTTATCTTCCAATTTGAAACGCACTATTCACTCACATGAGTCATCTCTAGTCATCTTCTTCCTCCGACCTTATTCACCATTTCTATCATTGCAAGCTTTTTTCTCTCCGTTTGTCTCTCCTCCCTTCCACAGCAGAGCCAATTTTTTCTCATTTATTGACTCCATGACTCGCCCAACCCGTTAAAACCCACCCGAAGAGCCCGAGTAATCGACCAAACCGAAACCGTTTAACCGTTGATAAAAATGGTCGGAAATGGACATAGATATAGTCATTTCGGGTTTTCATTGGATTTGCAATTTGTAACCGAAACCGAACAACCCGCCCGATTGTCCACCCCTAGTGCCAACTACTCCCTTTAGACAAAATAAAAATTGGTGTCAACTATACGGTTATTACCCACCCTCAAACTAAGGTTATTACCCACCCTCAAACTTTAAGCATACTTAAAATCTAATATCTATTTGGCAAAATTACACCAGAGGATCTTTAAGTTATTTATTTGTAATAAGTTGGACCTTTAAGTTTTTTTGTAACAAATAGACCCTTTAAGTTACCTAACGTTGACACCATTGACCCTTTTAGTAAAATTTCATTTCGTCGATTACATCAAAATACACCAAAATATGATTGGTTGCATCAAAATACATAAGCTAGAGTAATCACAATATATAAAGTAGCATAACATCAAAATATGTAAGCTAGGAAAATCACTAAAAGGGTCTCTTTGTTAAAAAAAAAAACTTAAAGGTCTAACTTGTTACAAATAAATAACTTAAAGGTCATCTGGTGTAATTTTGTCTATCTATTTATACAAACAAACCTCCAATGAAATTACCAATTTGGATCTCTTATTAACAGGACACATATATAATTTAAGGGTAAAAGTGTCATTACTCACTCTTTCTCTCTTTTTCTTCTTACACTCTCTTTTTTACTTTTATCTCTTTCTTTTACACTCTCTTTCCTCATTTTCACTTTTCTCTTACACTCTCTTTCTTTCTTTTTTCTCTTTCTTCTTGCACTTTCTTTCCTCCTTTTCACTTTTCTCCTAAATTCTTTTTCTTCCTTTTTTCATTTTACTTTTCCCATAAACAATTATTTTCTTTCTCTTATCACCTCACACTAAAAAAAATTATCACCTTAAAATTTTATTTTTTCTCTCAAACATCGCTTTAACTCTTATTGAAAATCTACTAGCACCTCTTATTGATAATCTACTATCTATCTTTTACTATCTGTTATAATATACTAATCAACTAAAATAATCAATTGAAACTACGAGATATCTACAATAATATATAAGAAAACACGGGACAATTGCACTAATATATAAAAAAAACACGAGATTAATATTTGTCATTGACAATTAAATTTTTTGAACACTATTACTACAAACCTACTCTCTAACAAATAAGAAGACTTAATGACTATTTAAACTACTAATTACTATTTAAAATAAATATTTCTTATTAATAATCAACTATCTAACTTTTACTATCAACTATAATCTACTAATCAACTAAAATAACCAAATGAAACTACGAGATAACTGCACTGATATATATATAAAACACGGCATAACTGCAGTGATATATAAAAAACACAAGATTAATATTTGCCATTTTTAATTATAATTATAATTTTTGAAGACTACTATAAACCCACTATCTAAAAAACAAGAAGACTTAATGACTATTTAAACTGATTAATATTTAAAACACACGCGACAAATATTTTTCACTAATACCTAAATAATGACAATTGTCACTGAAATATAAAAAAACACGGGATAAATATTTCTTATTGATAATCTACTATTCATCGTTTACTATCATAAGTAATGTAAATCACGAATAACTCCACCTAAGCGTCCACTTAAGAAAAGCCACGTAGATCCTTCAAATATGTGGCTTTACACGTCAATAACTGTGGAGCCCACAAATACACGCTGGATGTCAGTAATTTAATAAAATAAAATGTAGAAATGTCTCATATGGGAGTTGAACACTCAACCTTCGAGTGCCAAACAAAAACAAGAACCACTACACCATGCGCAACTTTTGATACAAATTTCACACACACCCTTAATTAACTCACTAAACGCATAAAAATTTCACACACTTATGATACAATTTTAAAACCAAGTTTCATTAAAAAAAATAACTGTCATTACGTTTTTAACAGTAGTCTTAAAATGTGGATCTACAATTATTCCTATTGATTCCATTATCTTCAGAATTAAAGAAATCAAGAGAATTCAAATATTGGGATACCTGAAATACATAGTAAGCAACTCAAATATTGCTCGCACGGATTTCGCAAATCGTTCGGCCAGGATCCACCTATATCGGCTCTATTTTAATCTCACGGTTACGGTTCAGCTACACTTCGAATGCTTAGTTACAATCGATTTTGCAAATAATCTCTCTCTCTCTCTCTCTCTCTCTCAAACCACCAATCTCTTCATTTCTCTCATCATCTTTCTTTCTCGACTTTCAAAAATTCAAAAACCATCTCTTTCATTCTCATTTCTCTCAACTCTTTCTTTAATTCTCGCATCTCTCACATAAATTCAAAAACCATCTTCTTTCAAAACCATCAACTTCTTTACACACAAATCATCGAACTCAAACCAAAACCTAAACTTCTCATCGAGAAATCAAGGAAGCACTAAGCGAGAAGAGGAAGATCGGATCTCATGGTGACAATGAAAACCGCTCTGAACAATAGGTAGTTTGCTTTCCAACTCTTCCTCTGAAAATGTTCTTCAATAGTTTTGCCATATAACTATCTTCATCTAATTTTGGTTTTGTTTTGTTTTACCCACATTTTTTTCTTTGAAATCCACCCAAACCCTAAACTCCCTCTTCTCTCGACTTTGTCTTTCTACATTTTATTTACGCTAAGTTTTTCTTATCATGCTTTTTCTAAGTTGGTTTTTTTGTGGTTCACGTTTTGCAAAATATTATGTTGTCACTTTGGATTTAGCTAATTTTATCTTGGTCATTGCCTTCCAATTTGAAGACAAATTTGGAATGATCAAAATTTAAGTGGATCAATACATTTTGTTCTCAAACATGTTAAAAACATATTACTTGGTGAAGTGCTTAAATGTTGGTTTTCCACTTATCTCATTGAAGTAAGAGATTTTTCAAAGTGTGGAATGTGGATTATGATTCTTAGAAGTATTGCTATTTTATTTATCTTGCAGGTGATGAACTTTTGCTACAAAGTTCCACTATAGTTGGATTCTTACGATAAGTATTATGAACCTATAGGGAAATTTTGTTGGCATATCAGCAACTACATATAACAAGTGTTTTAAAAATGTAGTTGAAGAGGTTTAATATATATTAAGGTATTTGAAGGTTTAATTATAAATGTTATAATCACACCGCTAAAGTTGGATTTTTCAAAGTGTTTTTAAAATGTAGTTAAAGAGGTTTATATATATATATATATATATATATATATATATATATATATATATATATATATATATATATATATAACATAATGAATGAATGTATAACCGACGGTGTACAAAGGGAATTTTTTCATTCGGGCCATGGGTTGTTTCTCCCCAGAGGCCAATACAAGTTTCCCCATGAAACTCAAGTCGTGGTAGGAAACCATTTTAGGCTTTTAACTCCCATTGGATAGTCAATGTCTATTTTAGGCTTTTAGATAATAACCCAATGTCCTCATTTTTAATAGTTGTTTATCCTAAATCGTTACTTCAATTTCTCCCATCTATATAGAATTTATCGGAACATACTAAATACCCACAAGGTGTATTTTGAGATTATGGAATATACATATTTTAATCAAAAATCAATGTATATAATTGACTAAAATAATTATATTTAATATATATATATATATATATATATATATATATATATATATATATATATATATATATATATATATATATATATATATATATGCAAAATATATGGGAAAAATATATTATATAACATAATGATTTTATAAAAGATGGTGTACAAAGAAATACTGAGATACATCATATCACATAATACACAAAGCTTACAATTGCATTTTTTTAAGTCCCAAACAAATAATTCAAATGTTATGTTAAAAGAAAATGTATACCGTCTTTGTACGGGTGATACATATACTAGTTTACTATAATCTACTAATCCAATAAAATAATCATTTCAAACTACGAGATAACTACTGATGATATATAAAAAACCCAAAGCTAATTGCACTAATATATAAAAACACAGGATTAATATTTGTCATTAATAATAATTAAAATTTGTGAAGACTACTATAAACCTAGGTACTATCTAAAAAACAAGAAGATTTAATGACTATTCAAACTACTGATTAATATTTAAAACAAATATTTCTTATTGATAATCTATTATCTCTCTTTTACTATCTACTATAATCTACTAATCAACTAAAATAACAATTGAAACTACAGGATAACTGCACTGATATATAAAAAATACAAGATTAAAATTTGTCATTGATAATTAAAAATGACAAATAATTGTTACCGATATATAAAAAATACACGGGATAAACATTTCTTATTGATAATCTAAAATCTATCTTTTACTAACTACTATAATCTACTAATAAACTCAAATAATCAATTGAGACTATGAGATAATTGCACTAATTCATAAAAAAACACATGATAACTTTACTGATATATAAAAAAATACAGAGATAACTGCAATTATATATATATATATATATATATAAACACATGATAGCTGCACTGATATATAAAAAGACACGGGATAACAACACTGATATATAAAAAGACACTGCACTAATATATAAATATTTATCTATTTTTTATTTGAAACTCTTTTTTTATCTACTTTAATTTTGTCTTTATTTTCACGGGTAATGTTGATTTATTTAAATCTTTATCAAGTTTCATTCATAAAAGGAACACATAAAGCATTGTGCGTGCGTATGTATGCAGAGTATCCTATTAGTTCTATCCGAAACAAAATAAAAATTTTGAGAACCAACGCAAAACACATAGTTTATCACAGTAAAATTCAAATTTGCAACAATAACTTCAACCCCAGAAACAAAAATATGAAACTATAAGGAATTTGATCACAAAAATCTACACTTTAGAATTTCTTTCTATAGGTTGGCCCAAATTTTTGCTGTGAAATTGCGCTATTGACTGCAAACTTGGAAGCTCTTTTTAAGAGTTAATAGATTTAGATTGATTTGAGAAAATTTTGGCGAAGAAGATGATGAGTGGATGATCTATTTAAATAGAAATCCACGTCAGGTTTAATTTACCACACAACACTAGTTTTTAGCTATGTCACATGCAATCTTTACATTTCGAGAAATTTAATTTTATCTCTGAATCCTTTTGATCTGGCTTGTTTCTAGCTTGTATAGTTAGCTTGTGTGTCTTCTATCTTCTGTTAGTTAGATTTGTTATAGTCTAGCCCGTAGGTTAGAGTATTTTGGGGCCATATTAGGTCTTTTCTTCTATTGTTTTATTTTCTTTGATGACAATGGTTTCGGTCTAGTCCCCTCTTCGCCTTCTCTGTCTTTCTTTTTTCTTTTTTTAATAAATTTGGGCAATTAATCTGTTTGTCAAAAAAAAACTATGTCACAATAGCACATAACAGACACGTAGGCATCTGTTAACTTAAATATTGAATGAAATGTCAAAAAAAAGATTTATGTGTCACGAATTTAAAAACCAAAATACCAATTTATCTTTTTCCCAACTAAACAATTAGAGGATATTTAGGTTATTTCACTTTTCATCTTTTCACTCTCTATCACACATTTTTCCAAACTTTTTCACTCTCATATACTTTTTCACTCTCTTCTTCTCTTTCTTACTCTAATTCTCTCATTTCTCTATCTTTTACAATATATCTACTTTAATTTCATCTACATGTCTAATTCATTTTTCTTCTTTACTATTTTAAAAAATTTCAAATTTTGACAAAATTTTAATATCCATTTTTTCACGCGAGGCAATGTTTGAACTAATTAAATTTGTCAACTTTAAAATTGTTTTGATTTTTACGGGATAATGTTCGGACTAATTAAATTTTGCTTAAGTTCATACATCTACTATCTATCTATACCATTTACCAAATACCAAAATACCAAATTTATCTTTTTTCCAACTAAACAATTGGAGGATATTTAGGAAATTTTACTTTTTCACTCTTTCATACTTTTTCACTTTTCACCTTTTCACACTCACTCTCACACACTTTTTACCTTTTCACTCTTTCTCACAAACTTTTTCAAACTTTTTCACCCTCTTCTCCTATTTCTTCCTCTAATTCTCTCACTTCTTTATTTTTCACAATATACCTACTTTAATTTCATCTCCATGTCTCCTTCATTTTTCTTATTTACTATTTTAAATTTTGATAAAATTTTAATATACGCTTTTATGCAAGGTAATGTTTGGACTAAATAAATTTGTCAACTTCTAAATTTTATGCGAGTTCATACATTTACTATTTATACACATCAATCACTACCAAAGTTTTACTCTTTTTCCAACTAAGCAATCGAGGAATATTTAGGTAATTTCAATTTTTGAGCTTTTTCAAACTTTTTATCTTTTGAACTTTTTCACCCTCTTCACCTCTTTCTACCTTAACTCTCTCATTTCTTTATTTTTACGATATATCTATTTACATTTCATCTACATGTTCTCCTTTTTACTATTTTAATTTTTAAAGATTTTGACAAAATTTTAATATTGCTTTTTACACGGAGTGATGTTGGACTAATTAAATTTGTCTATTTTAAATTTGTCAAGATTTTCACGGGTTAATATTCAGATTAATTAAATTTGTTGAGTTTATACATAAAATAAAAAGCAAAGACCTGTGCGTAGGCGCAGTATATCTTTGCTAGTTTGAGGAAAAAACTTAAAGGACAAATGCAAACTTTTAAAATAACTTAAAAGATCAAAAATACATTTTAGCCAGAATAAAAAACATTTGAAACAAAGTTGAACACACATCAACATTACTTTTATAGAAACTTTATTGAGTATATCTATTAACTTTCATTATCAAAAATATAAAATATTTAATGAAGTCGTAACAACTTTTTTAAGAATA
Organism: Oxytropis ochrocephala; assembly: GCA_020916435.1. NCBI lineage: Eukaryota > Viridiplantae > Streptophyta > Magnoliopsida > Fabales > Fabaceae > Oxytropis > Oxytropis ochrocephala. The sequence goes on along the minus strand of CM037088.1, from coordinate 14,858,381 downwards.
ATAATTTCATATTTTTGGGACAACCCGATTAGGTCTTATTTAAATTCGATTTTAGCTCATCAGATTTGTTCGAGTTTAAGGATTAAAGGATGAGTTAAGGTCGACAGGGTTGCCCAATCAAAATTTGAGATCAAGTTAGTGTTAGTTATAATTCGTCCTAACCCATCCCACGCTCAACCCTAGCTGTCATATCGTTTATATTCGTATGTCTTCTCTTCTTACTTTTATTCTGAGTAGACTCACTACTAAAAAATAATAAAAATAGACATGACACGTATAAATTCAAAAATAACAAAGCCATCAAATTTTTTTGCCATACCTTAAAAATCTTTTAAAAATTTCTCAACACAATATTAACATAATTCACCAACTCATTCTTTAAATTCAAGAGTTCAAATTATCAAATCCATATAACTATAAGGTCCTTAACAATGTAATTTATTTTTGGGTCTTTTGTAATTTTATAAAAATTCGCAAGACTTGGTTCGAATCACGGGTTGATGCTAACTTGGTTGGGTCGACCATGTTGATGAGTTGATGCGGGTCAAGCTTTGCATGGCCCGGTGCGCTAGGTGGTTCAACTCATTTGTGTAAGGTCGGATTGATCCAACCGATCGGTCGGATTGAGTTTGATTACTATGGTGCATCCCCCGACTTGAAATTTTGGGAAACCCAAACTCGGCGATAGTAAAACACGTTTTCCCATCAAAGTCCAAGCTGGTTGACAAGGGTACCCTTGCTCTCGTTGAGATGCCTAACCTTAAGGTATGTTTGGATTGGTGATATGGGATGGAATGTGGAATGGAATGATTTAATGTTCCATTGTTTGGATACTTAAAAAAGTGATGGAATAGAATGTAAGTGATGGAATTCATTCCATCCCATTCCATTGTTCCCCACCATTTTGTTTCCCCCCAATTTGGGAGGTAAGGAATGGAATGACTCATTAAATTAACTTTATATTTATTAAATTACAATCCTATCCCTCTTTTTATACACCCTCTGATATTCAGTGTTATGTCATAGTCTCTGTTATTGTTTTTCTCTACTCAGTCCCTGTTATTGCTATCATCTTTTGTGTCTTGCTTTTTCTTTCTGTGTTATTAGTTGACGTAAATTCCACTTATCTGCTCTGCTAACATTTTGCACCCTGGTCTCATTTTTGTTTTTGACGAATTAAGCACCATGCTCTTGTTTTTTTTCCTGGCGTGTGCTCTCGTTGCTTTCTAACGTGTGCTTGCTTTCTTTCTACTATAGTTTAATTGCTTCCTCTTTATTTTTTTACATTCATCTTACTTGTGTCTGCACCTTATATTCTTTTATATGTTTTATACTAGTATGATTCACCAGTGTCAGCACGGGTCGACATTCACTTGTAACTTAAAAAATTGACAATTATTTTAGGAATTAAAAAAACAGAAGTTGTATATTTAAGTGCATTGTGTGACATATTAAATACTCTGGACACTATCGAAAATTTAGCTATTATGTTGTATAATAATTTTAGAAAAATGTATTATCAACATACATTTATAAATATTTTATACAAATTTGTATATTAAATTATTTGTCAAAACGTGTATATATATATATATATATATATATATATATATATATATATATATCATTTTCTCGAATTGTATTAATCGATGTTCGAGGAAATTAGACCCATATGGAAAACAAAATAACGATAGCTTGCAACTTCAAATTCGGCTGTACTCATGCCTCGCATGCAGTACTTCCCAATTAAGAGCTACTTGCAAATTTAGAGATGTTGTATCTGAGACCCTTGAGGAGAGATCATTAATAGGTATTATATATTCATGACTCCGATGTTAATACATATAGCTTGGATATGCGAACATATGATACAAATATGTTGTAATCCAACATGATCATGTGCTTGCAAAAATATTGGCTAAGTAACTCATATGACAATAAATATTTGAAATCCATAAGCTAATTTGGAACAAACAAATAATACAATTCTATATTTTTATCAATGTTATTAAAACCGACCCGATCGCCATTAGTTAGCCGCGCATGACCCGTGACATTAGTTAGCGCATGACCGTGTGCGATTACTAATGATTGATAAAAATAGGCATAGTATGTATAAAATCACAAGTCACTTTTTTTTGGCATACCAAAAAAATGCCCAATAAATTATTTTTAATCTTATTTTTGATTCCATATTCTTAAATAGACATTTGGGCATCACTTTTAAAAATATATTTTCATATAACGTATAAAGAATGACAAATTTATTTTTTAAGAATTTATAAAATATTTGTGTCCACATTTATTTTGTTTAAAAATGTATTTTAATAATTAATTTAAGAAAAATTAATATAATATGTTTGACATCATTTCCCCTGACCCTTGAGAGGTTCAGGACGACCCCTCTCTCTGATGGTAGATTATGTCGTTGAATCTATTGGTGTTAGTTTCTCATTAAGGAATTTTGTACCCTCCTTTATTTTGTTTTATGAAAAACAAACAATCAAAGATTAAATACTTCCTCACACTACTTTTGAAATATATAGCAGCTGTGAAATTCTAATGTATTTCAATCCCCGCTATAATAAACTCTAATTTAGCATGATATCTAATAAATGAGGTTGACTACCTTGTGTATACTCTTTGTAATATAAATTTGCTCATTAAAAAAAATCCATAAGTCACAATACAATATCTCAAAGGGTTATACTACATTGTATATATGGCTTACAATCTATCAAAAAAGAATCCACCAAAAATCTATCAAGAAATATGTGTGTTGCAATTTAAAAGGATTATCGTATATTTCTTTGCGAAAATGGCTCATGTTGCATACTTTAGATTAAAAATGGTAGGACAAAATACATTCATGTAGTCCGATTTCTCAATTATAGACGGAACCCAACAACATAAAATAGTGTTTATATATAGTGATCTCTGCTATCCAATACAATTGTTTGTTGCTTCAAAAGAAAATACAATTGTTTGCTGCATAAGATTTAATTAAATATTTATAAGATTGTGTAATTGGGTTCAGTTTTATCATGAATGAGACGAATAACATAGGTGTCGTTGACTTTGGCACATGAGCATACCCCAAATGAATAATATTTATACCTAAAGATGAAAAATTACATTGGAGGACAAAAACAAATTCAAAAAAACATGGTTATGTTAGTAGTTTGAATAGATTCAAAAGCAAAAATTGGGGAAGAGAACAAATGGAAAGAGAAGAGAGATTCTAAAGAATACAAAATCTATACTTTTGTGATACCACTATTTTAACATGTAAATAGCAAAAGTAGCTAGTGGAGAATAGGGTTTTTTCCTTTGTACCACTAAGTTCAAAATTCCAAATAGAAAGTGTACCACAGTATATTATGAGAGACCCACATGATCAATGTTTTTGCCATAATAGTACTCTAAAATTAGTAGTGACAACCGCAGGACATATAATTTCAAGGGTATTTTCATATTGAGATGTTATTACAACAGAAATTAGTTATAAGTATTATACGGTTCAAAATAGTAATAGTAAATAGTAACTTACAAATATATAACAAATATACCTTTGCATAAGGACATTTAGCTTGCTTTTGACTAATGTGATTGACGTTGACAACCGCAGGATCAATGTTCTCTGTCATCTTGTTTATTCTCTCTACTTGTTTTCTAAGTGCAGCGTAGTGAATAGAAGAATATTAAGCACAAACGTTGTAAACTACAAATATACTAATCGATCAAAGTTGTATATTGATTCTAATTGTATGTGCATCAAGCTGAATACAAAAATATGTGATAAAAATATTTAATATATAACATTATTTATAAGATGAGAATTAAAAAAAGTTGAAATGAATAAAATTACTCATATTTAATAACATTCTAGTTAGTAAATATATAGAACAAAATCTATGGAATGTGATACAAAATATTAGATGTCAAATAAATATAATATATAAATGTAATATATAATAAAATATATATATATATATATGTATCAAAATAAATAAAAAATAGATATTAAAAGTAGGTAAAAAGTTTTGCAATAAAAGAAAGAATAGGATAAACATTATGTAATACGCTTTAGTAGCATGAAATTTGGTAGCTCAAATAGTCAGCGTCAGGAGGTGGTAGAGATATGCTTTTATTACTTTTGTGTGCCTATTTTTTAAATGTTTTTTCTGTTCTGTCATTAGGAAATTGTTGTAAAAGTAGTTTATTGACAATAATAGATAATAGATTATTGCAACATTTGTATATTTTTTTCTAAATTCTGACATTGATATAATGTCCATTTGTTTACGGGAATAATGTTTTTGTAAATAAGGGTAAAAAGTGAATAATTGTTTTATATAATCCATTCCGTTCCATCCGTTGTTCAAAAGCGATTGGGTGAGAATTTTGTTCCGTTAGTTGTGAAGCTCCCAAACAATGGAATTGAAATTTTATTCCATTCTGTTCCGCTCCGCTCCATTCCATTAAGTTTAAAGTATCCAAACATACCCTTAAGTTCTTCACGTTATGAGACGTTGACCGCTTTTGGTAGATCCAATTCCACGAAATTCCACTTTATTAGCATAGTTAAAATGAGACAAAATAGGTTTTATTTTATGACATGAAATTTCGTGGGTGTATAAAATAATAAAGTGTCACGGGTTTCAATATTTATCAATTATTTTTATCTCTTTGCGGGTTTTAATATTTTTATGTTAAACAATACACTTTTAACTTAAAAAAAACAATTTTTAAGTAAATTGTCATTTTGATCATTGAATATGTGATGTGTTATTATTATAGTCTTTGAATGTACTGAAATTACAATCACATCCCAGAACGTCTCTTTTTTTAGTAATTGTAGAGACTAAATTGACAAACAGAAAACACATTTGAGGACCAAAATAAAAATACCCTTATAAAGAAAAAGAAATTAAATATTTACTCAAAATACAAAATAATTAAGTTTAAAAAACTAATAAGTTCAAAGCTATTTTTTTATTTTTCCAAATAGTTAGTAATAAATAATTTTTCAGAGTAGTTTAAAGAGGATGATTTAGTCACACAATTAAATATCTCTCTCTCTCTCCGAAGCAGTATTGATTGGTTTTATAGATGACTAATCTACAATAGAGAATATGATTGACTATGTGTATACCTGACTTAGCTAGTCCTATGGTTCTCACCTCCTATATATCAGAGTTTTTACCACATCTAACATTTAAACCCGATACCTTAAAGTGAAATTCAAACTCAATTACTGCTCGAACCAACCCAAGTGTGACTCATGTATAATACTATTGCCGTCCTATTTTACATGATGTTTAAGATTTTAACACATCCATTAAGAAAAATGGTCTGTAGTCTAGTTTTTATAAGAAAATGTTATCTAATTTACCATTTAATATTTTAAATGTGAATAATTTATTAAATATAAAAAGTTATCATAATTAAGAACGAAATCAATGAAAAATAATATTAAATGCTTTTTTAAAAATGTAAAGAACAATCAATCGGAGATAAATAGATTTTGCTAAAATACCTTATAAAATGATACTCCCTCCGGACCTATTTATAAGCAAAAAGTCACTTTTTAGGTTCATTGGAAAACTAATGTATTTGGACTACATTATAGTCTAAATACATTAGTTTTCCGATGAACATAAAAAGTGTTTTTTTGCTTTATAAATAAGCCAAAGAGAATACGGATAGTAACTCATAATGTTTATTTGATTAAAAATCTTTAAATTGCCAAAACACCATTGACCTATTTTTTGGGTCACCAAAAGAATGGCTCAGACAAGTAAAGGATTGGATAAAAGGAACAAGATAATAATAAAGTCATAAAACACACACAGGGCCAGGGAGCCAGACGTACCGAGGTAATGAGGCCACGTAATAAACAGCACTCACAAAATCCACAGATTTTTTGAAAAAATAAAATAAAATAAAAAAGAAATTGAAATTGATTTTGCTGGTAAAAATTTATCGCCCCACATGGTTGCCACCTCATTGCCGTCTGAAAACTCTTATAATAACCAACCACGCACTCTTCCTCCATCTCTCTTTCCCTAACATTTTCATTCACCTTACTTTTCTCTTCACCGAGTCACTCACTCGTTTTGTACGGATTCCGATTATCCGATTCCTCCCGAGTCCGAGTTAACCTTAGCAATCGCTTCATCCGACGATGTCTCTCGCTTCATCCGCCGTAGACACCGCCGGCTCCGGCGAGTTCATGTTGTTCGGAGTTAGAGTCGTGGTGGATTCCATGAGGAAGAGCGTGAGTATGAACAATCTCTCACAATACGAGCATCCTGAAGACAACAACAACAACAACATCAAGGATAACAGCAACAAAGATGTTATCGCCGCCGGTTACGCCTCCGCCGACGACGTCGTTCCTCTGAACTCCGGCAAGCACCGTGAGCGCGAGCGCAAGCGAGGTAAGACCAATTTCTCCGATCGGTTTTGTTTTTATTTTAATTAATCAAATTAATCAGTCTCAGAATAAAATAGTAGCAATAAATTCTCTTATTTAATTTAATTAACGCGAGTGTCATTCAATTAATTGAAATCTGAACATGATTATTGATTTTACGTTGAGATGAATTAATAGATGATTAAATGGATCAGGAATTCCGTGGACAGAGGAAGAGCACAAACTGTTCTTGATTGGATTGCAGAAAGTAGGGAAAGGTGATTGGAGAGGAATCTCCAGAAACTACGTGAAAACTCGAACACCGACGCAGGTTGCTAGCCATGCTCAGAAATACTTCCTCCGCAGAAGTAACCTCAATCGCCGTCGCCGTAGATCCAGCCTATTTGATATCACCACCGACACGGTAGTTCCATCATCATATTCATATTCCCTTCACGCTCATTCGATACTTTTAAAAATTAAATAAAATTAAATATTTACCTTAAATTAATGAGTTTAATTAGTATACACATTATGTGTAAAGCTTATTACACTATCCACCAATCACAATACATGGTAGGCATGACATATCAAGTGGTTACTAATTGAGTAACTTCTTTTTAATGACTTGTCAAACTATCATTGGTAGATAGTGTAAAACATGTATACACAGTTTGTGTATATAAATTAAACTCTAAATTAATTTCTCCGGCAATCTCCAAATAGAAATACTGATAAGCTTTTGGTCAGAACCTGTGTTCAATTAGTTATATTCCTAATTAATAAGATAGTGTTATTATGGTATTGCAAAATGACAATAAATTTCTCTGTTATCTATTTGTCTTAACAACGGAAATGGAAAATGATATGAAACTACTGCTATGTTGTGTATCTCTTTATGGACATCCTTTGGTATTTGAAGAGAAATCTAACAAAACTGGAAAGGAAAGGGGTGATGGTGATCAGTGATCTAAGTTTTTTGTTTGTTCCCTGTAATGGAGAGAGTTGATTTGCTATGTGTTAAAACATTTTTAAACTTGATTGGTGAAGTAAAATTTTCATGATCTGATCAAATTTTTTGTCTGTGTCAGGTGTCTGCAATTCCAATGGAGGAAGAACAGGTCCAGAATCAAGATAACATGTCTCATGATCCACAGCCTAATTACCCTGCAGCCCCTGAAACTAGGAAAAACAATGGATTTCCAGTGATGCAGGTTTATCAGTTGGGTGTTAATGAGAGTCCTATGGAAGAACTCACTTTAGGACAAGGGAACGTGAAACACAATGTGTCCACCAATATATTCCGGCCAATTCCTTTTGTTGTTTCAGATCCTAAAACTTCCACCACCGTGTCTGATGTTACCTCCAGTTCTAGTTCATCTGTTGACCCTCCAACCCTGTCCCTTGGGCTATCCTTCTCATCTGATCAAAGACAAAAATCATCAACACATTCAGCTTTACATGCCATGCCATTTTTCAACAAAACAGATAGCATCATAAGTGTTGCTTAAGAAATATGGCTTATGATTATGAATATGGTCCATATCTTGGATCCACGTGTTGCAGATATTTATGATCTATAGTCTCCTAACTCCTGTCCTTTTGGTGGGAGAAGAGATAGAGTTTGAAGGAAGGGCGATGAATTTAGAGAAGGCAAGCTTAAGTGACCGAATTTGATCCTTCTGTTCCTTGTACAGACCCCAGGAAAGGTCCTGTCCGGTTTTTTCTTGTTTGCTTATGTTAAATGTTATGACTTTAGATTCTTGTTTATTTGGCTGTTTATGTTTTGTAGTAGTTGATGTAACTGAAAATAACAAAGTACTTTCTGTTCTGTTCATTGCTGATAACGTTGGATATGAACTACACAGATGAGTGGTTTGTGGCTCATTTTGGGAGATAATATCAAGTTGGGTTCAAATATTGTTCTTAAAAATCAGATTGTACCGGTTGCGTTTGGATGACAAATTAATTATTGAGAACCACTGAATACCACTCAAAACCATGTTTGTTTTTTTTTTTTCAAAAATCAGGGTTGGTTGGTTTGAATCAAATAATAATTTTTGGTAAAATTAATTTTAAATTTTTAATCACGTAGTTGAACTCTTGAATACGGAGTTTTTATTTTGTGGTCGGTGTACATTTGGGATTGAAGGATGGCAGAGTGTAATTCCCGTTAGGTGGTAGCAAATGGACACGTTTTTCTTGTGAGATGAATATGATGTGTTTACGGCAACTGAGTAATGGCCGGTAGCTGTATTAGGCTACGTGCACCATTATTGTCTCTTGTTTACGAGTCACTCGTTATCCGGGTTGTCCAGAAAGAATCCAAACTTTCAATAGTACTCTGAACCAGTGGTGTGCCTTTTTAGTTGAGACAGACGCAGAACTATCTATTTGTAACCATTTTAGTCTCCAACATATTGATAACCACCCCACTACTAGTCCCATTGTCCTCAAAGAGAGAAAGTGGGTTATCTCACTTTATAAGTCGGATATAACGGTCCACAGCCATCCAACATGGGATATGTACATGCGAAATTAGGGCTAGCAATGAACCAAATCAACGTGAATAAAATTTGAAACTCGACTTGATAAATATAGCTCATTGAACTCGTTTCATTAGCCAAATTAACTGAACTCGAGCTGAAAATTGAGCTCGTTAAATAAATGTGTTGAATTTAAGTTAGGTATAAGACTCGCTTGGTTCATGAATTAGCTTGATAATATATGGGTTATGTACCGAATCACACACCACTCCCCTCATTTCTTTTCCTCTCAACCCATCCACCCTCTTCCCTTTTCTCTCGTAAGGTGAGGGATGTCACCCACTTATAAACTCTTTTTCAGGCCATATCACATCCGATGTGGGACTCTTAACACACCCCTCACGCCCGGACAACTGGAGCGTGACCCGAGTGCTTAGTGGCAAAGAAGGCCCAACGGATCTTGGATTGGTTACGATATTATCTTAGAATGTGGTTTTAGGCTAACTCAACCTCATTGGCAGGAGCAGAAGGTGAGGATGCCACCCACTTATAAACTCTTTTTCAGGCCATATCACATCCGATGTGGAACTCTTAACACAGATGTTTGTTCCTGGGCGTGAGGGGGTGTGTTAAGAGTCTTTCATCGGATGTGATATGGCCTGAAAAAGAGTTTATAAGTGGATGACAACCCTCACCTTACAAGTCGATTTTGTGGGGTTGAGTTAGGACTAAACCACATTCTAAGAGTTATTGTTATCTTTGTGGTTGTTGTTATTGTTGTTGAATATCGATTGTTGCAACGAAGAGATAATGCAACCTACGGGCAAAATGATCGTAGTCATTGTGTTTGCCATTTGCCGCAACAAAGAGAGGATGCAACCTATGAGTGAAAAACTCATAGTCCTTTTAGATTCGTTCGCCGTAATGAAGAGATAATACGACATGCGATTACCGTTTGCCATAAAGAAGAGATAACGTGGTCTATGTGCACATAGTAGATAGCTTATGTTGCTTCATATTTTTGATATGAGATGAGTTGAAAATGTTTGGTATTTTGATTGTTGTATATATGTATAAAAGATATTGTATTCCAGGTTTTATTCTTTTGTTATATAAAATTGTATTTGATGGGAAATTACTTGTGTTGTCTTTGCTTCTCTTTTCTATCCACTTGTTTATTGTGCTCTCAGTGAGGAGTCTTTGTGACTCACCCTATCATTTCTTTATTTTTTTTAGAGTTGCAGACATCAGAGTAGATTGTCCTTGGGATCTACAATTCACCCTAGGTCTTGTTACATTTTGAGTAGGCCTCATCTTAAGCGACAACTATTGTTTTGATGACTTCGGTACGATGCAACTATAGGAATAGAAACTTTTGTGTCTAGAATGGTCTATGCTCAAACATATATTTTGTAAAGTTATGTAGCTGCTTTCTTTTTGAAACATATTGACAAGGTTGTATTATATAATGAAGGCTTTAGTTACTATATTATGGATATACAATTCATAATTATGCAGGGTTATTTTATGTATAGAATGTCAGCTGAAATTGTCGTAGATATTAAGTGAAAAAAAATTAGTTAGGCTTGTTAAGTTTATGACGAGTTCGTCTTAACTTGTGCGCCGGTCATAGCCTAGGTGTGGGTCGTAACAATATATCATAACTATATTAATTCAGGAGTTGTACACCTAAGCGTCCACATAGGACCAATCACAAAATGACACACACATCTCCTGAAAAATACGTGGCATGCCAACTGTCTTCTAACCAGCGACCGTTGATCTATTCTACGGTTCTCCTTCCATCACGTTTGCCATGGATCTAACGGTTACAATTACAGTCCACGCATAGTACATTAATGCTCCCAAGACAGCATCAAACACCATTTTAATGATAATAACACACGGTAATTGAATGGTCTTAATCGTAATAAACACACAGTATAACAATCGTATTAATCACTAATAATTACCATTGAATGTGACAGTTACAAATAGAAACAAAACACACATTTGAATGAAACGTATCCCTCCACACATCAGAAACGTATCCCTCCTATAATCCTTTCCAGCCCTCTTCAATTGCAGCAACAATTTCGCATGGATTCGCAGACTTGAATGAAATTCATTCAAATCAAATTCTCAAATTATTAATTGCCAGATCATATTACGTACAGTCAAATATTTTATGATTAATCTCATATTTTTTTCCTTTCCAGATTATATTACTTCATCTTCCCATATTTTATGATTAATCTCATTTTTTTCCTTTCCAGTAAGCACTTTCAAATGCCATGAGAACTTGGATTTGCTCAAACACCCTACCAGTGCGCTTTTTCTCGCTTCAATCCATCTTCTTTCAATTTTTTGTTCATAATGGTGCGGAATCTGAAGATTGAGGTCCACTGTGTTGGATTGTAGCAACCATTGAGTTTTTTCTGTTAGGGGCGGGATGGATTTATCGACGATCAAGGACCGTGTTTTATCGTAAGAATCTTACAATCATTCATTTTATGTATTAAGTTGTTGCTTTATTTGTCGTTTTTGACCTGTTGCTGCGTTTTGTTGTCTTGGTGCAGAAATGGGTTTCAGAAGTTGGAGAAGATTAAGGTTTCGAGTATAGGCAGAGCTCACGAAAAAAATGCGAGCGGTAATATTGGCTTTTCCTGTGTAGTAATTTTATGCAATATTATTTATGATTGATATGTTAAATTTTGTGATAATTAAGGTGCAATCAAAGCTTTGTGACAATGTGAGCTTGGTCTTTTTCATTGCTGGAAAATTTGGTAAGTGATTACAATATTTTTGGCAATTAAAACACACCGAGTATTGATGATGATGTTGCACGAAACCTGTTATGAAGGAGTTTCGAAGAATGGAAAATGTTGTTCAAAATTAAAGCAGGTGGGACGATTCACACTATACTTGATTTCAAGGTGGCAGCTAATAGAAGCCTCAGTTGCCAAGTCTGGTTGGTGTCAACAAGAGGAGTAGATAGAATATGTCAGGAAGTGAAAGTGAATCCAAATTAAAGAAGGACAATTCCGTTTTGCAAACCTTCCCTTCACCTGCAAAAATGTTGTTCATCTTCAGATTATTCTTCATGTAACAGCTGGGCCTGATGATGGGACCGTTTGATCAAGCAAGTCCTATTTTCCTTACATTTTCCTTATTTTCTTTGGTCAATAAGCACTGGGAGTAAAATTACATTACATGACTTTACATTACGAGCAATATGAATGTTTTGAATATATTTATGACAAAGAAATTTCGATGGAGTGGGGAATATAGCATTATTATAACCCTATCTTGCTTTTGCATTGTGGAATGATGACATATTTTTGTCATGTAGTTTAGTTTTTGCACCTCTTTAAGTGTGATTTTACTATTTTCATAAGTTAATTTTGATTTACTTTCTTTGTAGGATCAAATGGAGATAGTACATGATATGTGTTGTACCTCCTTATATTAGAATCAGTAATTGTAAAGGGTGCATTAACAGAGTATTGACTTTGAAGGGTGCTGATGATAGAAAGGGTACACAACATTGCACTATAGTGTATCTTTTTTCTTACTGAGCAAGTAATGCTCTTCAGATTTTTTGTGACATTTGGTACTTTTTTTAAATTAAGGTGTGCATTTTCTTTCTTTATTGTTGTTTACTTTGGAAGATGTAAATAGAAAAAACATGATATAGGGATTTTGTGGGTGAGATTTGAAATTGTAGCATATTTAATTTAATGCTCAACCATGCTCAGCTTGGGTGGCTTTTGATTTTTATTAGCTATTCAAGTGCTTTGAAAGATTATGATAGGTCTGTATAGTAGTTAGAGTTAGTTAATGTTTGTTATATTAGTTAAGGGTTAGTTAGTTAGTTAGTTAGTTAGTTAGTTAGTTAGTTAGTTGAATAGTTAGTTAGTTAGTCAAGTAACAATAAGGCATGTTGCCTATAAATAAGAAGGTAGTGGGATAGGAATAAAGGTCTTTGTCAATTGTATACACTAGAGGGCCATTTGGCTTAGGAGAGGGTTGGATCTCTCAAATATCCAGCAAAACATTCATGTAATAGTCCTATTTCGTTCAATATACCAGTTGGTTCCTATCAACTGGTATCAGAGCATGTTCGATCCGCAAGGAAGGTTCATTGGGTGCACCATGGATCCAAGCATTGTTGAGGAATTGGAACGACGTCTTCAAGATTATGAGATGCGCATTGAACGACGCTTCCAAGAGACGCTAGCGCGAATGGAGGCGATGATCGCAGCAGCGTTGCATACGAAGAATTCAGGTCATTCAGACTCGTGCGACCCGAGACCGAAAGATAAAGGAGCTTTTCTTGAGAAGATTCACTTGTCTGTTCTGGAAACCAAGAAAGGTGACCAGAAAAAGAGTTGTGAGGTGAAAACCGAGAGGGAAAAGCCACAAATATGGTCCAAGGAAAAATATTGCACAAGCCATGAAGATGAAGGGGATCGTAACCAAGAAAAGGAGTCATCGCACGTTGAAGGGAAAGCACCGACCAAGTGAACCAAAGGAGATGGAGGTTCACAAGAGCCCTCTTGGGGTTCGAAGGGGACACTACCATCGGTGTTCTATAGGTGGAGGCATCATCAATAGAAGGGCTGCCTTGAATAGACGAAAACAGAAGGAATTCGCAACTACTAGAACATTAAGACCCGTCATCAAAAGAAGAGTCATGAATAAAAGAAGACAGAAGCAACTCGTCATTGCCAGAAAATTCAAGAACCTGAAACCACCATGGTTAACGAACGAAAACAGAGATAAACAAGGACTTGTTCATTGGGAAAATATAGGAGCGGTCAAGACGAAGCAATGGAAGGTGAGAGGTCCTTGGTCACCACCATCCACGTCCAGGCCACCGGACGCTGTCACAGCCGCCGGAGAAAGGCCAAACCGGCACACGTTTTCTCTTGAGCAAACGGGGGTGCGAGAAGTTCGAAGCGAAGACACGGAGAAGAGTGCAAGGATACCTTCGTGGCCTGAATCGGTGGAAGTGGATCTTACACTGAATTGGGGGTTGGGTTCCATTTCAACCTTAATGGGCCAGACCCAATATGCCTCGTGTAAATTTAGCTTGAAAAGTACAGAAATGATTTTGTTCAAACCAAAGTCAAATCAGGGAGGATCCGACCCGAATGCACAAAGCATAGACGCCGCGTTGTTTCTATTCTGGGGGTGCACAGCGTCATCGTTGACTCAGTCACAGAGTCGTTCTTCACCGTCCGTGGGAATGCGCTGCTTGTTGGCGTGGCTGATTATGGCGGGGAGCGAGACCATCTCCGGTGCCATTGTTGAAGTCAATGGTACTGCCCTTACGATCAGGTACTGGTCTGAATTGTTATCGCTATCGTCAATGAAAGTTGAAGACGTGGGGTTCATTAGTGCAGCCGTACAGAAAGAGAGAAGGGCAAAGAGGGTAGTTCTGGAAATTGGTAGGCTACATAACGAAATGGATCAAATTCTTGTCTTTCTAAATGGAGTTGATGCGTTAGTTTCATTGGGCCAACTCCAACACCAATTAATCTGGGCTTTGATGAAGAAATGCACCGTGCAGAGTAAATGGATACCAAGTGGCAACAAAATAAGAGATGCAATGTTTCAGAATAGTGACAACACTTACTTTTTAAGTAAGTGGAATCCAGATGGCACTAGTATGAAAGGTACAATGTTGATGAATTATGCCAATACTTATCTGGTACACCAGTGGAATCCAGGTGGTTATAGTCAAAAGGAGCTTAGGCTGTATAGTAGTTTCAGCAGTACATTAGCTTGTTATTTTCTTTCCCTTCAAAATGCTACCCTGAAAGAAAAGGAACCGGGAACAAGTGACCAAGTTCTAGGAGATATTACCAAGAAAATTGTCTATCTCCCTACTATTCCATCACTCCAATGCAGTATGTGTGAAGCTATGCGGCGGGTTTCTGAAGGTTGCTGGATAGGGTCTTCCTCAACCTATTGTTTGCTTAGTTCTGGATGTGATGTGACAGAGATTTGGCCCTCTCACAATTGGGTACGGCTGCGATCTTATTGGAATGCTAGAGCTTCTGAAGTGATACAACTAGAAAGCACCACGACTGCCAGAGTGTCAACAAAGCTCACACGGGTGGCACAGCGGTGTGTGGTGGGCTCATCTTGGGAAGCAACTTGTCAACAGCGATTTTTCTTGTGGAATTGTTGTATACTTGTTGTAATTTTCCCTTTCTTAGTCACCTTGAGGACAAGGTGAATGTCCGAGGGGGGAGTATTGATAGGTCTGTATAGTAGTTAGAGTTAGTTAATGTTTGTTATATTAGTTAAGGGTTAGTTAGTTAGTTAGTTAGTTAGTTGAATAGTTAGTTAGTTAGTCAAGTAACAATAAAGCATGTTGCCTATAAATAAGAAGGTAGTGGGATAGGAATAAAGGTCTTTGTCAATTGTATACACTAGAGGGCCATTTGGCTTAGGAGAGGGTTGGATCTCTCAAATATCCAGCAAAACATTCATGTAATAGTCCTATTTCGTTCAATATACCAGTTGGTTCCTATCAGATTAACCAATAAATTGATTTTGATATTATTATTTTCTTCCGTTTCTTTTCATGCATTATTACTCTAAAGGATTTTTTTGACAAACAACACTCTAAGGGATTAATTTTGATCTTTTCATACATAAAACCCATGTTTTGGGATAGTAGTTGCTGATATTTCTTTGAAGACAAGGAGCCAAAGAGTCATCTTGCTGAAATTCAAGTTACATCCGGTAGGGAGCTATTGAATTTGATAATTGTCTATGGTGGTTGCTACTATATATATATATATATATATATATATATATATATATATATATATATATTATATAAAATTTAATAGGATGAATGAAAAATGATAGATAGCATAAATGTAATAGGGAAGAACTCAAAAACATATAGGGTTGATATTGAGGAATCTCTGTTACAAGCACTACTTCGCAATCTTCAAATTTCTAATTTAGTCTTCAGAAGGTTCTGCATAAAACAAGCTATGCCGGTGGAGAAAGTAAGGGACGTGGTAATCTGCGAGGTAGAGGACTCAAGATAAAAGCATTTTAATTATGTTGATATGGATGCAACAGACTTTGTAGTAGTGTGGAGAATCACAATTCATTTTTGATTTAGTTGTATCTTGAGTGTTTTGTTTCAATTATATATGGGTAGATGAAAATAGAAATGGGAAACTTGAATTATATGTATTTTGTCGGAATGTATGTCTTACACGTGTCGTTCTTTTTGAGCAATAAAGTTCTCTCTTGCTTTTGCAAAAATAAGTATAGCATCTTTGAGTCTTGATTTTGTTCTTAAAACAATTAAGATATGACGTCGTAATGATTCAAGACTTAATATTGGAATTATAATATAATTATATTGATGATGAGTTATTTGATTAAGATCCGATTAGCATCTTTATCATTGTGGTTTTTTTTTTACACTTCTTTATCATTGTGTTTGCTTGCTTCATTCTTTTTAATATTGTTGTATGAGTTAACTAAGATTGCATTTTTTTCTTTTCCATATTATAACCTAAGTATTTTAGTATTATAACATATTGTAATATAAAATATATAACATATAATTAAATTCACATCGATATTTATAATTAATAATTTAAAATCAGTATTTATAATTAATAATTTAAAATGTATTTATTATGTTGCTAGCAAATGTAATGTATGATTATAAACTAAACAACTATAATCTGTAACTTATTAAATGAGTTATTTTTGTGATTTCGATTTAAACCACATTCTATTTAGAAAATATAGTGAAGATAATATATTGTTAGAAAATGAATTATTTAGTAAATAATATAAAAGTAATAATAATTTTTATATTTTTCATATTAAAAAGTTAAACTTTAGTTTTAATCTTATTTTTATATATTTTTTCAATTTTATTAATTTATATTTTTTCTAATTTTTAATAAAAAAAATTCTAATTTTTAATAAAATTTTGGGGTCTCCGCAAGACAATGGGGATTCGCAACGGTGGGGATGGCGGAGGAAAACTCCGCTTAGCAGGGATCGAGGACAGGGAATGGGGACAATTTAATTAGTGCTACTTAGATATTCTACTTTTATATTTTAATATTATGCTTTTATATATTAAAATGTGAAACTTTTAAGTTTTTTTTTTTCAATTTTATTATATTTCAACTTATATTTTTGTTAATTTTTAATAAGTTTATGGCATCTCTACCGAGACCGTGGGGATATGTAGAGAAGGGGATGAGGAAGGAGGACCCGAGATGAGGATTGAGAGGCGGTGACGGGAGTGGGGAGTATTCCCACCTCGAGATCCTCCCCATTGCATCCCAAAATAATCAAAAAACTCAGGTTTGGTTCATATGTTGGAAATGCCACAGTGTCGAAAACGAAAAAGTTTTATATTGAAGAATATTAATTGCAGTTAATACTGATAAAAAAAATATCAATTGTACGTAATCACTTGACTATAGTTAATATTGAACTATTTTCTGTTTGTTTTTGTCTTTTCATGCAAGCACAAAAATATTGAAGAATATTAGTTGCACTTAATACTGATAAAAAAAATATCAAATGTACTTAACCAATTGACTATAGTTAATATTGAATTATTTTCTGTTTGTTTTGTCTTTTCATGCAAGCACAAAAATAACAATTTAAATATTAATAGTTTTGGAAAATCATTATTTCTTATTAATTACTAAGGTAACTATTAGATTTATTTTATTATAAAAATATAATTTACAGTTATTTAAATCTAATAATTAATTTTACAATTTGCCTAAGCTTTAAATAAAATACCCAAAAAATATAAAAATACAAGTAAGAAGCATCAACGTGAACTTACTTCAAATCCACCGAACTGACTCTAATATTCAGAGAGCCCATCAAACTTATCAATATCAATATCAATATCACCATCTTCCTCCTCTTCAACTTTGGGTGTCTCTTCGAGTGAGCGAAAACAACTTTTGGATTGTAATGCAACTGCAATACACCCTATTAGAGCCACATAAAGTGGCAAAATAGTTCATACACACTCACACACATTCAAGAACCCATGAATTTTTTTGAATCTGTTCCTGAACACCTAATTGATTTAATCCAAATCTAAGCAATTTAATACACACGAAACACATGTATTAAGTGGCGATCAAAATCGTAGCTATGGGGCAGTGAGTTCAAACGCTTGACGAGAGGAACCTGCACCAGAACAGATCAGTCGCCTACAATTACACAGGTAGGACGCTCTTATCATCAAGCCATTGCACCGTAACAGACCTTGCTGATATCTGTGAAAGGAATTTCAGATGATGGTGATGACAAGTGCATCGACGGCGAAGCGATGGAGGAATAGGAAAGTAGGGATTTCACCGTGAAATTCGTGTTTGCATTAAGAGAATGTTGAGTTAAACTGACAAGCAAATGACCAAAATACCTCGGGTTAAATTGCAGATTTTCTTTACTGCCCCATCACATTTATCCCCAAGTTGAGTCAAACTCTCATTGTAAATACTTATAAAAAAAACTCTCATTGTATATGATGTTTTTTTTGAAGCAATTGTATAAGCTGTTATTCAATACACAGTAATAAAATACCTCATGATTTGTAGTTGGTGTATCATTATGTATATAATATTATATGCTGTGTGAACCCAAATTGTATATTTTTGATAATAAATTTATCTACGAGTTAAAGATTGAGTATTATTAAACTTGCACAAATGTATATTATTAAACTTGCACAACTTCTCAATGTTGCTAAATTAAACAAATTAGTTCAGCAATTGCAAAATTGTATTTCTGATTATTAGTAAGAAGGGAATATAGAATTTATATTTCTGATAACTTATCGATTAAAAATACGTAATATAAATCATGTAACACATATGTCTTCTAAATGGTTGATGTTATACACAACTTTCATATTTCATCTAACAAAAAATAATATACAATTGTTTATGAAATTTATTAACAACAAAATTATTAGAAATTATGTTTAAAATAAATGTATACCCGTCTTTGTACTGTGGTGATACATACTAGTATATATATATATATATATATATATATATATATATATATATATATATATATATATATATATATTCTTAAATTGCAGCTGGCCAACAACAATTGGGATTCAGCTAACAATTATTTGGCTAATTAAAATTACTAAAATCAAACCCCTCTTCTCGTTTAAAATCTCCACATTTCACAATGTCGGTTTTATCTTAAACTGTCTTGTCCCTTTTAAAGTGAATTATTAAAAACAAGCACAATACCTAATTATCTCGATCACTTTTTTAATTCAATTAATTAATTTAAATCAGAAATTTCTTGATTCCATGAGAAAGCACCTCATTTATATCTTTTAGATAATTAAACACAATAATATTGTTTATAGACTTAAATAATTTTAAAAGAATAAATTCCCAAACACCAAGTTTATGTAATATTGTTTATAGACTTGGTGTTAATTTTATATTATATTTTTCTTAACAAATTCCAAAACACCAAATTTACATAATATTGTTTTTTCAAATGTATTTAGACAAGTTTACATAATACTGTTCGTCTTTACAAATGAATGGTGCATAAGGCAGGTGCGGTGAGTGAATATAGAAAAAATGGGAAGAGAAATATAGAGGTGTGTTATGATGGAATATATGTATCTTTGACTTTGAAAAAACTATGGGAGTGTAGGTAATGATTGTGGAGGTAAGTATAACAACTCCCATTTCAATTTGGGCCAGAAAAAGTTTACATAGGCAGGCCTACAGCTGCACATTGTGCCAAAGGCTGGGCTAATGAGTTGTTATATTGGCCCGTGTTTATTTCACTCCCCCTACTACGTACCACACCTCCAAAACATCAAATATTTCAATATTACCCTTACGTGGAGCGCACATGGAAACACAAACACGCTGAGATTTACACCGGTGCGATCGCTCAACACCAAACAGATATGGTGCATTGGTACCGTGTTAAGAAAAATATTGGTTTGGTACATTAGAATCGAACTGGTTTGGTTCTGAAGTCCTGGACTGTGTTGCAATGGGTGTGTGGCATGTTTATGCACGTTTCATACTAAAGTAACGAACCAGTTCGTACTAGGGCTGGACAAACGGGCGGGTAATCCGGATTCGGGTTCAGTTAGGCACATCCGAAGAAAAACCGATGAACAAGTAGAGCACCCACTTCCGACCGTTTTGGGAGGCGGTTTCGGAGTTGACGGTTTTGGCGGGTGGCGGTTTTAACGGGTGGTTAGACTCGGTTTCAAGCTTCTGTATATTGTGGTTGTTTTTCTTCTTATCTTCTTCAGTGGTCTTTGATTTTTAGTAAAGTTCCTGCAACTTTTTTTTGACGTGAAGGTGGAGGTTGAAGAGAGAGGTGAAGATGGAGGTTGAACGTGACATTTTTATAAAATGTTTCTCTCTCATCCTTTTCATTCGTGTAAAAATTATTTAAGCATTGTATTATTCAATGGACCAATGCGTGTGTAAGTGTAAATGTGTAATTGTGTCTTTTGTACTCTGACTCTCTGAGTGGCATAGAGTAGCAGTATAGAAATATAGGCTAGGTGAGTAGGAGTGCAGGTAAAGTTTAAAAAAACCTATTGAATTCATCACTAGATAATACTATTATATCTGTAAATATTGTGAAATATGTATGTCACGGGCGGATGCGGTCTCCACTGGGTTTAGTTTTGGGCAACCGAACCCGACCAAACAAGACCATTAGCAACCGAATTTCTTCAATATTCTACCCGACAATCATATCAAACCGACCGTAATAGCTTTCAGTCTTCGGGTAGTTCGGATTTCGGGTCGGTTTAGTTTTTTTGTCCACCCCTAGTTCGTACTAATGTATCGGACCCAACTGATACTGTCTGCAACAGACAGTTTAACCAACAACAGATTTTGTTTAGACATAAATATTCTTATAACAATATTATGTTATAAATAACCAAACCTAGTATTCAATTAAAAGCACGGTAAATATTCAACACATAGCAGTAATTACGTGAAAAATGTGTCGTTCTAATACAAATTAGTGGTAGGGCATTGGCCGTACTACTGCTTCTTTCAGTATGCAGGGCCCCGACCAAATGCAAAAAATTTAGGGCCCAAAATAAATTATGAAATATATACATATACTGTTGTATTTCATGACTTATCTATTAGCATGACATTGCTTTTTGTATAATGGTAAGGATTTTAGAGTGTTAGCTTTAGGAATGCGAGTTCGATTCCCTGCGCTTACATTTTTACAGTTTAATGATGTTTTTAGCGAAAATAATAAATGGGATGTGAGAATCTCAATCATATTCGATCCCATGCACTTGTGGTTGCAAAATAAGGCAATACAATTGGACCACTGGTTTACAATTATATAATGTTGCAAGTAAAATATAAATACTATAGTTACTATTAAAATATATTCATATAACAATAGAAAAACAAAAAAAAAATTATAGTGCTCAAATTAGTTAATACAAAAATATTTTCATATAACAATTGAAAAACAAAAAAAATAAATTATAGAGCTCAATTAGGGGTCCCAATTTTTAAACTTTGAACAGGACCTCTAAATTGTTTGGGACGACCTTGTACAAATTCGAATACAAATCCAACAAAGTATTCAACTAAACATTAATATTTAATTCTATTAATCTTTAGTTAAGTCTTCTACTAGCATGGATCGACTAAGATCAACACACTACATTACGCCTTAACCACTGTCGTTGCTAATAAAGATAGAAACCCCTGTTCATGTAGACTTAGGGCTTAGGCGTAATGTAGTGTGTTGATCTTAGTCGATCCAACAGTGGTTAAGTTGTAGGCCAGCCGAAGTGACCAACAGAGACTGTGTGTGTACATTTGTAAAAACACACAATCAATCAATACATCTACATTTTTTCAAGTCTTTAATTTCTATCACATTTATATTTACCTTTATGTTTTACGTCAGTAGATAGTCCAATTACACGTCTCTCTCACCTAATCTAACACACTCTTTAGAGGAGTTAGGGAACTCATAGCTGAGGAACAGAGTTTGAAGCAAAAGGAATCAAAGGATTAAAGCTCTTAGCCAATCCCTCAGCTAGTATTGAGAGTTTGACAAAAACACTTCTTTAATAAGGTATTTAGTTTTTTTTGTGAGAGTGAACCTCAAGTTATTTACTAATTAATAAATAAAAAAACAAGTTAGTGGGGTTAGCTGCCACCGGTTTTACCTTTCTTTTAAATGAAGGTATACTCTGGAGTGGCTATGGAAACTAATCTTTTGAGGTATCGGAGATTCATTTAAGTTTTTCTGTATGCATCGGTCAGGTATCAAACTCAAGACCAAATGATTAAGAGACTAAAGTATCTACCACTTCTTAGAATGTGGTTTACGGCCTAACTCAACCTCACAAAACCGGCTTGTAAGGTGAGGGATGCCACCCACTTATAAACTCTTTTTCAGGCCGTATCCCATCCGATGTGGACTCTTAACACACCCCTCACGCCCGGGACTAGACAAGCTGGGCGTGACCCGAGTGGTTACGATAGCGGGTGCCTAAACGGATCTTGGGTTGGCTCTGATACCATCTTAGAATGTGGTTTACGGCCTAACTCAACCTCACAAAACCGGCTTGTAAGGTGAAGAATGCCACCCACTTATAAACTCTTTTTCAGGCCACCACTTACGTCACATGATACCACTACTAGTTTTATCTTTAGATATGCTTTGGGACCTAAATGAAGTTAATGGTCCAAAAGTATAGTGTTGCTTTTTTAACGTTTAGCATTTGTGAAAGGAAAACAATACCTGTGGAAATTTGAGGTGGAAGAATCATTCATAAATGTGGCTGAATGAGATGCTGACGAGCATGAGGTGGCATCATCCGCTGATGAAATTGCTTTGTTCACATTGTTTATTAAATAAATTAGTGGGGATTGTTGAAATGATTAATACACGATAGTAAAAACTTTTTTGACTATCGTTTAGCGTCGACAATTCTCTTCAAAGGTATACGTAAAAGCTTCGAAATTAAAGCTAAGAATAAATGTTGGTTTCGTCAACACAACACAGGGTCTGAATTGAAGACTTGTACATTATGTAAATGTGAATTGTGAAGTGAAGGAACACACTTTTTTTAACTTCTCAATATATATATATATATTCTGCTCTTTAGATGTCCCAAGAAAAGATACTAGCTTAGCATAATTAAATTAAATGAGAAAGCCCTTTATTCTCACACCTGACTCACGAGTTCTTAACAGTATGTTGCTTTTATCTTTACGTATATATGTTTATACGCTAATTCAATAGGTTAACGAAATTGTTCTTGTATTATAGTCTTGGGGCAGGTTGAAGATGGTGACTTCGCTCGTCTACCAAAGTTAAATCACCCATAGTGTAATAATGTAGATAGGTTACTTTAAGCTCGGACTCAACTATGAGTGACTAGCTCTTCAGTATGGTGGGTTAGTCATCCCCACTAGGACGACTTGAGTTATGGTCGCCCGACCTCATCGATGAGATTTGTTTTGGTCAATAAAAAGGAACAATTTTTTTTAAAAAAGTGACAACTAAAAAAATCGCAGAAATTAAAAAGGATTGGAGGAGGAAGTATAGTTAATGTTGAGAAATCAATTGAAAATTTCAAGTGCAAATATATGGAAATTTAAGAGATACACTTTCATTGGTGAATGAATGTGTCTAGAATCTAGGAAATGTGAGACAAGAAAGTAAAATGGGTCTGTTGATGTGTGTGGGTTAATCTGTTGACGTGCGTGATTTTCTCTAAACAATTAATTTAAAGTTAAATGGTTCAATGTTGGGGACTTGGGGTGCCATGGATGAAGATGCTGATATATGCTTAACAATCATATATTCTTGAACCACTTGTTCACGATTTCTTGTACTTTATCTTTTGATTATCCGCATATATAGGACCGCCACTAAGACTGCGTCGACACTCAAACACTCACTATCTTTTATTCATTTCCCCCTTTAATGAACAATATATTTTCTGTCATGCATGAACCGCAATAGCTATGGTTATTTCAGCTTAACCAAGGTTTGGGTTCGAATCCAGCCTTGGGCATGCAGCAGTGTTAAATTTTTTGAGAGAGAGTTTTGCCCATCGTAGTCTACCCGGCTCGAGAGATTTGTCTCTGCATTTGCGCGTAGATTTATTTATAAAAAAAAAATAGCGTATTTGTATAGAACATCTTGTCTCCAACCAACCAAGTGAAATCACAAAATTAATTAATTCATGCAAACCCACATGTTGAAACAGCCACATACATTATCACATCAACTATGTTATTTATTGCAGCTGGTTTATGAAAACAAAAGGACTGCTTAAGCAGTATTTAATATAAAAAGCACTTAATTAAACATTAAGAGAAAAGAAGGGTGGTTTATGAAGCACGGCCAAGCTTGTTCCTTATCTTAAAGATATAATCAGAAGCCAATCCATCAACACACTGCACTTCTTTCTTTGGTTTAACCTGATTATCATCATCATGGAGGATTCTGTCTTTATTATGAATATTATTCATATAAGCACTAGCAGTTGATCTATTATCCCCAACTGATTTGATCACATAAGTTGGGTTTGCACGACTCTGTGGTTGTTGTGATCTACTGCTTCTACTTGTTGCTGCAGGAAATTGATGTTCACCAACAATTGGTAATTCGTTCTTAATAGGAGGAGGATCTGCAACATGATGATCAGAATAAATATCAGAACCTGAAAGAAGCTCATCCTTCTTCCTTGTCTTTCCAAGACTTTTCTGTGCAATAGAGAAAGATGATAGCCTAATAACATTTACTACTATCTTCATCGATTTCTCACAAAGAGACATTTCATTCTTTGACTTCACTCTCCTATGATCCATTGGATTGAAGAGAAGAGATATATGGTTGCAACATAAAAGGAAAGAAAGTAGTATTTATAAGCATGAGAATGTAATGGTTTCGTGTAAACTGTGTTATTGAAAAATATACTAATTTGAGTTCCTTTAGTGAGGGGGATACCTTGCTCAATCAGTTAAATCAAGATTCTTTTTTGCAATGAGTTAATGGTGCCCACATAATATAAAAGGTATTAGAATCTTGTTTTTTTTTCTTCTTATCAATTAATTAGATGGAATCCGGTGATTATTGGATGCTTACTCGATAAGCATGGTATTAGATATGAAGTATCGTTGTCGAGTCAAATTTAGTTGTTGTTATAGAGAGTAGTGTTTCTCTTCACACATTCTCTCTCTTTCTTTATGTGCGTCATTTTTTAAAATAACGTGAGTTTCTTGTTAATCTAATATCTATCTAATATCTAATCTAATATCTATATATACAAAAACATCACCATTGAACTTCTAAAATTAACCCTCACCTTTAATAGACACATCTACTAACTAATACATGGTCAAAGGGTACTAATGTCATTTTATAGATCAAACTTTTAACTTTTTCTAACTTTTCACTTTTCCCAATTTCACTTTTCCCAATCCCTTCTCTCTCTCTCTCTCTCTTTCACTTTTCCCAACTCCCTCACAAATCTATTATTATTATTATTATTATTATTATTATTATTAATTATCTAATCTAATATCTTCTACTATCTATTTATAATAATAAACTACACTTAAAATTTCATCTTTAGCCTTTCACTTTATTTGACACTTAGATAGCTTAATTTAATGAGAAAATAGGTAATTGGACTAAAATTAAATATTTTTCACACATATTCATACTCAAATGTTGGTACCACTTTCTTTCACATCCATATTTAATCTAAATATTTGTTCCATATATTTTTAATCTAATATCAATTTATACAAACAAACCTCCTATGAAATTACCAATTTGGATCTCTTATTAACTTGACACATATATAATTTAAGGGTAAAAGTGTCATTACTCACTATTTCTCTCTTTTTCTTCTTACACTCTCTTTCTTACTTTTTTCTCTTTCTTCTTACACTCTCTTTCCTCTTTTTCACTTTTCTCTTACACTCTCTTTCTTTCTTTTTTTTATCTTTCTTCTTACACTCTCTTTTCTCATTTTCACTTTTCTCCTACACTCTTTTTCTTCCTTTTTCCATTATATTTTTCCCATAAACAATTATTTTATTTCTCTTATCACTTCACCAAAAAAAATTATCACCTTAAAATTTTAATTTTTCTCTCCAAAATCGCTTTAACTCTTATTGAAAATCTACTATCACCTCTTATTGATAATCTACTATCTATTTTTTACTATCTGTTATAATCTACTAATCAACTAAAATAATTAGTTGAAACTACGAGATAACTACAATAATATATAAAAAAATATTGGATAACTGCACTAATATATAAAAAAACACGAGATTAATATTTGTCATTGATAATTAAATTTTTTTGAAGAATATTACTGCTACTACAAACCTACTCTCTACAAAATATAAGAAGACTTAATGACTATTTAAACTAATAATTACTATTTAAAATAAATATTTATTATTAATAATCAACTATCTAACTTTTACTATTTACTATAGTCTACTAATCAACTAAAATAACCAAATGAAACTACGAGATAATCGTGACCGATATATATAAAAAACAGGATAATCATGGTGATATATAAAAACATGAGATTAATTTTTGCCATTTATAATTATAATTTTTGAAGACTACTATATACCCACTATCTAAAAAAACAAAAAGACTTAATGACTATTTAAATCGATTCATATTTAAACGCATGTGACAAATATTTTCACTAATACCTAAAAATGACAATCATCAGCGATATATAAAAACACGGGATAAATATTTCTTATTGATAATCTACTATTCATCGTTTACTATCTACTATAATCTACTAATACAATAAAATAATCAATCGAAACTACGAGATAACTACAATGATATATCAAAAAACTCAAGCTAACTGCACTAATATATAAAAACACGTAATTAATATTTGTCATTAATAATTAAAATTTGTGAAGACTACTATAAACCTTGCTACTATCTAAAAACAAGAATTTTTCACTAATAATTTAAACACGGGACAACCTGGGTGATAATTTAAAACACATGTGACAAATATTTGTCACTAATACCTAAAAATGACAAATAATCATCATCGATATATAAAAACACGGGATAAATATTTCTTATTGATAATCTAATATCTATCTTTTACTATCTACTACTATAATCTACTAATAAACTCAAATATAAAAACACAGGATAACTTTCTTGATATATAAAAAATACGGAGATAACAACAATTATATATATATATATATATATATATATATATATATATATATATATATATATTGTTCCTAACTATTCCCTGGAGTAGGGTTTAGCAAGAACACAGAAAGTAGTATGTGCGAAGAAAATAGAATGTTTGTCCCTTTTCATTGGCCTCTAGGGCGTATATTTATATTACAGAATGTCATAAATGCTCATAGTGGTACATGAATGTCCCGAGATCTCAGGCGAGATTCTCGGGCTTGCCTAATATATCTAACAGGGCTTTCGCCTGAGGCCGAGCCCTTTAGAGGCGTCGGCCCTCTGATTGGGAGGTAGTCCATGCATCGGCCTTGATACGTTGCCGACGGAAACCCGGTGATGAGGTGCAAGGACTTCGCCTTCGTCTTACGAACCCGGATGATCGGCTAGGAGGCGTGTCATATCCGAGCCTTCTGGGTGGTCGGTGGGAACACGACCCCTCGGCGCGAGCACTTTGTGCGGCGTTCTAAGTATCCTTGATTTGTCCTTGGTTCCCGTAGTCCCTCATCTCGTGTGCAGGTGGTTTAGCCTCATTTGCCTTTTTGCGTCTTGGGTTCGGGTCTGTGTGGGTTTTTGTGCTTGCTTTGACTCGGTCGATTTTGACTCAGTGGGTTTCAAGTTACGCCATAATCATAACCCCTAGGAGTTTTTGCTCTTCCCTTGTATAAATAGGGGTTTCTTGTGGCTTTGGTCATTCATGGCTTGGCTGCACGTGCTCTTCTTATGGCGAGATTTCGTCCCTCCTTTGAGTCTTTTGAACAACTCCATCCATCGCAGTGCGTGGGGGTTGTCAAGAGGCTCAAAGCGGGGGTTATTGATCTTTGCGAACTCTGGCTCTTTTCTTTTTTGCAGGTGGCTTTTCCTCTGAATGCTGGAGTTGTTCGGAAGACTCAAAGAGCGATCGGCCGGAGCATTCCGCCGACCGTTCATGGAAGGTGACACCTCAGCCGCTTGGTGTTGTCTTTGGTGCGAGGGGGGGGTCGCCCTCCGTCTCTGCTTCCTGGGCCGATTCAGAACATTGGATGTAGCAAGTAGGCCAGGAAGCTCGTCAGGAGATACTTCAAGGTTTGGTGGTACCTGCAAAAGGGGCGTCGCCGCCCAGTGCGTATTAGTAGTTTATTTCCTTGTAGCACTAATGTAACGCTGCTTAATAAATGTAATGTAATTTTGCGTATCAAATGTAATGCAATGTCGTTTTGAACATGAACAGATTTAATTAATACGGAAACCTTCCCTTTTATTGTTGTTCTCTGGTCGTCCGGCTTCTCTTTTTGTCTGCGACCGATCACCTCTCTCTGTCTTCCGAACTCATTCTTAGCCGATGGCATCGCGGTTCTTCCACTTTTTCTTTGACCGACGGCCCTGCGGCTCTTCTGCTTTCTCTTTGACCGGCGGCCCTGTGGCCGATACCTGTTGATTGACGCGATGTGACGCGGTACTTGATTGATTTGATTTTTGGCGGGAGGTGTCATTATGACGTCCTTGGGAACTGTCGCGTCTTCTGAGTGCTCCATTGGGGGTAGGGCACGTGTCGCCTGGGATTTGAACCGTTTCAAACCTCCACCGTTGATTTTATTGGTGGGTTTTTTAGTCGTTGGATCATCCTCGTTCCGAAAGGGGGTCTTACACTTCGCGTCTCTTCGTCTAACTTCTTTTCTGTTCCATTTCCTCTTCGTTTCGTTATTGCCTTTGCGCCTCTCTTCCCGAAGGCTTCTCTCGTGCCTTCTCTCTCTCCTCCGGTGGTGTTAGTGGTTACTCCGATTTTCTTCCTAAGGTACGTGGCTCCTTGCATTATCTCCTTGCTTTGTGGCTTTTCTTATTTGTGGCTTTTCTTATTTTTCTTTCCTGCTCCTCTTGGGTTGTATTCGCTGCGTTTGTTTCCTGCGTTTGTTTCCTGCAAAATAGGGATGGTTTCGATAGTTGAAATAAGTAGTGATAGTGAGAGTGAGGTGACCTCTCGAGTATAGGTGTCTTAATCCCGATGTGCCGCTTCCCTCAAATGTGGGTATTGTTCATTCTTGTGATGTTTGTCGAGTGGTAAAGGAAATAAAGCGACCTTTATAATGATGGTTCCCTTACGATTCCACGGGAGCGGTGATTTATCCCGTCATGGCCGAAGACGAGAGTCTGGCGAACGATCCGGGAGTGAGGGGACTTCTTGGGTAGATCAAGAGGTGCTTGACTCGTACTCGGAGCTTGAACCGAGGCCTCCTCTTTGGTGTCGGACGGATGCTATGTCACCCTGTGGACGGGGAGCGCCACGGCCAGTAGTCTGTTGCCTTCGAGGAGGCTGTTTTGCACGAGTGCGTCCACGGGAATGATGTGTACACTTACGCTTACTAGACTGGTTTGAGCACTTGGGGGGTTCGTACGCCTTCTCCCTTTTTCTTGTCAGTCTTGAAGATGCTTCATGTGGCTCGACGCGCACTGCATCCCAACGGGTGGGGCCATATGAGGGCCTTCGAGATCCTTTGCGAGTGCTCGGGAGGAGGTCTCGGCACCGCAAGTTTTTGTACTTCTTCCGCTCGTCGGTGAAGGACCGGTAAGGTGGGTGTCCTTATGCAATCATCGGCGCGAATCCTTTTATGGCTTTGTACAAAAGTAGTTACAAGCATTTTAAGCATTCTTGGTTTCGTTTGTCTCGGGGCGAAGTGTCCCTTATTCACGATCGACGAGGTTGGTGACGAGCGGTTTCCTTGAGTTGGACGAAGCACCCTAAGGATAAGTTTTCTGTTGAGAGGAGGGTGCTGAGCTCGGTTGAAAAGGCGGAAGTGGATCGACTGGATGGCTGGGTTAAGTCCTCGGGCATGCTGAAATCTTCTCTGTTGTTGGGGTTAGTGGATGACGCTGAATCGTTGATTGACTATTTAAGTAATTCTCTCGGGCATACTTCGTTTTTTTTTTTTTTTTTTTTTGACAACTGCTTCTCCTTTCAGGTGACTTTGGGATGTCTACCCTCAGCGTTCTTTGAGCATAAGAAATCTGGGAGAGCGAGAGAGAAGAAGCGAGGGCAGCTCCCGAGCCTCTCTCCTCATTTGGTTCGGAGCGAGTCCTCTTACGTCGAGGCTCTCCTGTTACTAAGAGTCCGGCGAAGGTTTTGCAATCGCCTCTGGTGCCGGAGGGTGCAATGACTGGTCAAGGTACAAGTTGTTCTCGTCCTCCTCCCCTCTTGGATAATCCTTCTGCGAAGAGGCAGCGAATTGGTGCTGCTGTTGAGATTGGTTTGCCGCAGCGTGGGGAGGGGGTTATTGACACTTCTTGGAAGGGTGTGTTAAAATGCCGGAAGAGGGCCGACGGGCCTGCCGACGAACCTATTCGGTCAACTTTTGACTCAAGGTATCCTTTGAACTCTGTTCTCAATCTTTGCTCTTTGAAGTGCAGGTGGCGTGGAGAAGGTGGCCACTCGGGAATTCGGCAAACATCGGTGGCGGTGAAGACTTACGACCATTATGCCTCGGTGCTTGCTCACCTAGCCGAGGATGCCTTTAACAAAAATCTTTGTCGATCATGGTCGAAAGGAGGCGGCTTGGAAGAAGTCCGAGGAGGAGTTGGAGGTCCGCAAGGTCGACAAGGTCCGTTTGGAACAAGATCCGCTAAGTGGGACTCGGAGAAGCGTCGGCTTGAGGAGCAGTGTCTAAGTTGGGTGCCGAGAAGAAGAAGAATTGGGGAGTCCTTGGAGAAAGTGGGCAAAGAGTTGGAGGTCGCGCAAGCCGAAAGCTATTTGGCAAAGAACGGGTGCTCAAAGGAATTTGGGATTTGTTCCCAACTTGCTCAGGCGGGGACTTGGTTGCCGCTATTGACGAAGTGAAGGCCTCCGTTCTTTGAGAGTTTTTGTGATGGTTTTAGCAGAGTATTTGGATCGAGTGAGGCCATTTTTCCCGAGGTTGATGTCGGGCGGCTTGATCTCGACAAAATTGTGGTAAACGGCGAGCTCGTTGATGAGGAAGTTCTTGAGGAGTTGTTGGCGAAGTGGTGATGGTGCCTTGCTTGATTTTGGGAAAGTTGATGCACCGCTATATCGATGCCGAAGTGGGCGGGTTTTGGCCGACGGCGAGGACCATGGCGAAGATCTTCCTCCTGCTCCCTAGTTTTTCCTGTCAGACAAAAACAAAGTCTTGTAGTAATATTTTGTAATGGATTTGGGTTACCTTTGTTTCTTTTTATTATAGCCTTTTGGACATCGCCCGTTGGGCCGTTGTGTAACTCCTTTGATTTGTTGTTTTGCTTAGTTTGCCTAACTGTTTTAGCACTTTTCTCGTCGCGATCGCTATCTTGGTTGTTTCATATTACCTCGGTTTATTTTACGCGGTTATTGTTGCGCTTACTAATTGGAGCGTCTTGTTTTACTTCGGTTTTGTTTTACCGGTTGTGTTTGCGCTTTTTAGAGCGTCTTATTTTACTTCGGCTTTGTTTTGCCGGTTGGTGCGCTTTTTAATCGGAGCGTCTTGTTTTACCTCGGTGTTAATTTACCGGTTTTGTTTGCGGCCTTGTTGGTGCCCAAGGGCTGTATGTCGGCTCTAAGGCCAGTCTACACCTGTCGGGTCTTGGGTTTAATGGGCTCTTCTCTGATGCCGGACACGTTGGTCCCGTCGGCGAGCGCGCTAGCATCGCCTGCATCTTTGAAGAGCTCTTACACCGCACCAAGCGTGTTGGCGTCGTCGGCAAGTACTTTAGCCTATGCGATGTAAGCTCCATTTCGGTTTCGGTGAGGCGAAGGCCTACGTCGAACCGAACTCGGTGTGTCTGGTGGGACATGGCTCGTCCGCCCGCCTCACTCACTGTCGAGACTTTAGTCTTCATTGCCCCGAGGACTTCTTTATTTTGGCCGTATTCTTGTTTTGACTCTCGCAATTAGATTTGTTGCGTTATTTTATTTGGAGAAGATAAGCGTTGCTTTTTGGAAATGCTTTGAAAATCGGTTCTCTTTATTCATGATGAAGATGGATTACATTTGGGGCTTTTATACTGCCACATACAAATGTTACATGAAGTGAATGACGGGTGATGGTGAGAACCGATGACTAGTAGCTTGATTTCAACTGTAGTAAAACCGGAGGTTGGCTGCGTTCCAGGACCTCGGGACTTTGCCTCCATCTAACTTTTCCAGGAACGCTCCTTGGCCGATGACTTCTTTTACTCGAGCGGACCCTCCCGGTTCTTTGATAGTTTACTCCGTGGCGCACACACGGCTTGATCTTCTAAGCACTAAGTCTCCCGCTCTCGAAAGTTCTTGGCAATGATTTTTGAGTTGTATTTTCTCGCGACTCATTTGTTTTTTGTCGCTGCTCCTTCACCTTTGCAGCTCTCTTACTTCCTCTACCAAGTCTAAGTTTGCTCCGAGGAGGCTTCATCGGGACTCTTTTGGTGAAAGTTCGCCAGGCTAGGCTCCAACACCTCTATGGGGATGAGGGCGTCGCTGCCGTATACCAGCCGAAAGGGGGCCTCCTGAGTGGACGACTGCGGAGTGGTGTTGTAGGACCACAGCACAAGTGGTAACTCTTCAGCCCATCCTCCTTTGGAGTCGTCGAGTTTCTTCTTGAGTCCGGTCAAAATGGCCTTGTTTGCCAGCCTCGGCCGCCCCGTTGGTCCGGGGTGCTCGACCGAGGTGAAGGCTTGATAGGCGTTCCACTTTCTCGCAGAGCTCGCCATCGAGTCTGAGGCGAACTGAGTGCCGTTGTCTGTCACTATTGTAGCTGGAATACCGAAGCGGCAGATGAGTCTTTGCCAGTAGAATTTCTTCACCCTCTGTGCTGAGATGGTGGTTATGGGCTCGGCTTCTATCCATTTGGAGAAGTAGTCGATGGCTACGAGCAAATGTCGACTGTCCCCATCGATGGGGTGAATGGACCGAGAATATCAACTCCCCATACGGAAAACGGCCATGGGGAGACCATTGCCTGAAGGTTGGTTGGTGGAGCTCTTGGGACGGCGGCATGGCGTTGGCACTTGTCACATTTTTTCACATATTCTAAGGCGTCCTTTTTGAGACTCGGCCAGTAATAGCCGGCTCTAAGGATTTTCACTGCGAGGGCCTGTCCTCCTATGTGGCTGCTGCATACTCCCTCGTGGATTTCCTTCAGGACTTTTTCAGCTTTCTCACCTGCCAGTCATTTGAGGAGCGGCCTGGAGAATCCCCTCTTGAATAGCTCGTCCTCAATGAGGATGTATTTAGCGGCCATCTTCTCTAATTTCTTCACCTCCTTTTCTTGCAACTGCGGCTGTTCACCCTTGCTGCAGTATTTGCTGAGTAGTTCATCTTTGGCGCTGAAGGCGTTGGTAACCTGTCCGGTCACTAGGAGGGAGTCGCTCCGCACTCTCAGGTGTTTGACGCCGAGGTCAGTTGCAAGGGGTCATACCGGCGATTAGTGCCTCGTATTCCGCTGGTTGTTGGTGGCTTTGAAGTTGAACCTGAGAGATTGCTCGATGAGGATACCATCTGGACCTTCTAAAGTTATTCCGCACCACTTCCTCTTGTGTTGGAGGATCCGGCCACGCAAAGTGTCCAAAAGGGGTCGGGCTGTTGGGGCGGCCTCATTCTCTGCTTCCACTAACTCTGCCACGAAATCGCGATTGCTTGTGCTTTGATGGGGCCTCTGGGCACATACTTTATGTCAAACTCGATAATTCAATAGACCACGCTACCATTCTCAGGCTAGATCCGGCTTTGCTAGGACTTGGCGAATTGGTAGATCGGGCCACCACCACCGAGTAGCTTTGGAAGTATCGCTCGAGCTTTCTTCTTGAAGCATCGCATAAGCGGCTCTCTCAATTTTTGGTATCTCATTCGCCCCCTCCACATTCTGCGATGTAGTATATCCAAGCAATCGGGCTCGCCAAATCTTGTTCTGTGACCGCATCGCAAGCGTCTTTGGAAACAATTTAGGTATAGTAGTAGGGTATACCTTGCTTTGGTCTTTGTGAGAATTGGAGGTGATGCAGTCTTGTCTCGAGTTGTTGGAGTGCGTGCTCACATTCTTCCGACCAGTGAAACTTGAATTTTCCGAGTAATCTGGAAAATGGCTTTACCCTATCCGCCGAGCGCCAAGGAATCGAGAAAGCGCTCTATTTTGGCAGCTGCTAGGACCTGCACCTCTTTGGCCGTGGATGGGCTTCTGGCATTGATTATTGCTCGGCATTGGAGGGGTTGGCTTCAATACCTCGGTGGGAGAGGATGTAGCCTAGGAATTCTCCTGCCTGGACACCGAACGAGCACTTCTCTGGGTTGAGCCGAAGATCATATTTTTCTAGTAGCTTGAATATCTTGGCCAGATTGGTCACATGATCAGGGTCTATTGCGATTTTACCACCATGTCATCGACGTAGACTTCAATGGTCTTGCCGATCTCTTCTTCAAAAATTCGGTCCATCAATCGCTAATAGGTTGCGCCAGCGTTTTTCAAACCGAACGGCATCACCTGATAGCAATAGTTGGAGCGGCCGGTCATGAAGGCAGTCTTTTCTTCATCAGTGTGGCTCATCCCGATCCTGGTTGTAACCGAGCACGATCCATGAAGCCGAGTAGTTTGAAGCCGGACGCTCGTCGACGAGGCCGTCAATGCTCGGCGGGGATACGCGTCTTTTGGCGCGGGCCTTGTTGAGGTCTCAGATAGTCGATGCACATCCTCCACTTGCCATTGGACTTCTCGACAAGCATGTGGTTCGCCCGACCATGTTGGGTACTTCACTTCCGGATGAATTCACCGAGAGCAACTTTTCGCTACGCTTTATGGCCTCTGTTTTCTCTTGACCTGTTTTCTTTTCTTTTGGGACACAGGTTGAGCGAAGGGTTGGTGATAATCTATGGCGAGATAAAATTTGGGTCGATACGGCATGTCCCGGGAGACCATGCGAATATGTGGACGTTGCTCGCAAGGAGCTTTGGAGCCGGTCTTCAACCTCCGCCGAGAGTCTCGCCCCTATCTTTGTCTTTACGGTGTTGCATTGGGCCTATCGTAACTTCTTTTAGATCACCCTTTGGACGTGGCCTCTTTCCTTCTTTCATTTGGATCATACATTCTCGGGGTCCAGTCGAGGAAGCTACAATGGTTGTTTTTCTCGCTCTCGGCCCTCTTCCGAAATTGCTTTGATCTTTGGCGCTTTCTGCGTAACATTTGCGTGCCATCGCTGGTCTCCTTTTCACTGTTCCTACTTTCGTTGGGTAGGGGTATTTGAGGCGAGATGAGGATAAGAGATTCTGACCATTAGAGCGTTGAGGTGGGCACGCCAACGATTATGTTGTAAGAAGATTTTGCATTCACCACCATGTACCTTAGCACCACTGTTTTGACGGATTCTGCCTCGCCGAAGGTTGTTCTCAGGTCCAGGTAGCCTCGGACCTCCACTGTTCACTGCAAAACCGAGCAAGTGTACAGGTAATTTTTCAACGACTCCTCCGGTAGCTTGAGCTCTTTGAAGCATTTCCAATACATTACGTTGGCGGAGCTCCCTCCATCTACAAGCACTCGGGTTACTTTGTATCCGCTGGTGGTGACACATATCACAATTGGGTCATCGGAATGGGGCTGGACTCCATTGAAATCTGTGATGTCAAAAGAGATCGACGGATAGACCGGGGCTGGATCTTCGGCAGTGCTCGCCGAGGCCGACATGATGGGCCCGGGCGTATTTCTTCTGGCCGAGGATGAGGGCCTCCACCGTAAAATCCGCCCGAGATGGTGTTGACTACTCCCTGGCCACTACTTCATGGCCGTCTTTTACGTTGCGACTCCTTCCTTGGTCCTCCCTCTTGGGGGTTGTCTTCCACGTGGGCTTTCCGCCCGCCTCTTCTTTGCTCCTCCGAGAGTACGAACTTCTTCAAGAATCCTCGTTGGATGAGCTGCTCGATCTGTTGCTTCAAAGTCCAAAGAGCCGTCGGTGGTGTGGCCTCTCGTCTGTGGAACTGCAATAAGCTTCAGGATGCTTACCCATGGTGCCGACGAAAGGAGCGGCACAGTGATGGTTCCGTCGGCGAGACCATCGTTTAGAATGGCAGAGAGGTCGGGCCCGAGCGGAGTGTAAGTGCTTTCCGGATTGGGGGGGACTTCTGTTGCGAGCTCTTCCCCCGGTCTCGTGGCCGAGACCAGGAAGCGGTTCGGCCGCTTTCTCTCTTCGGTGGCGATCGTGGCCATACGGGTCCTCTAGCATCTCTGGCGCCCTTGAAGCAGCAGTGTCCTCGGCCGATGTGCTTATCCGCTCTCGCTCGACCTCGTCCATGTTCCCGAGTGGTGATAGACGATTGCTTCACTAAAGGTCCGTTTCGGAGGCCTTTCATGAAAGCCGCCACGAAAAAACTCGTCGGGTCTTCAACCTGTCATCGTGATTTTGTTAAAGCGCTCCAAGTACTTCTTCACTGCTCTCGCGGTCCCCTCGCTCGAGATCGAACAAATCTCGGGTGGATGAGCTTCTTCTTGTTGGCGAGAGAATTGTTGGACGAAAGCGGTGGCAAGGTCCTCAAAGCCATTGATGGATCGGCGGCTAACCCCTTGAACCACACGAGAGCGACGTCGGTCGGCGTACTGCGAACATCTTGCGGCAGATGGCGCCATTACCCCACCGATCATCATCGGGTCCGGAAAGCGTCAACATGACTGCGGGATCTCCGCCCCATCGTAAGTTCCAATGGCGGGCTCTCGAACCGGGGATGGGCACGCGCCGATCTCTCCTATAAATGGTCAAACGCCTCGGGGCGGCGCTTCGGACGACCTCCGCTCTGTTGTTCGGAGGCGACTAGCCGTTCGTGGAGCCGAGCTTCTGCTTTTCGCGCTTGGGCACGGCGGTCCGCTTCTTCGCTCTCCGCTTGTTCCGCATTCTCGCTCCGAAGCGCTTCATCGCTTCCATCAACTCAAGGATCCCGGGATCCGTGGTGCTTGTTGAGGCACCACCGTTAGCTCTGGTTCCTACCATGGTGAAGTAGGGTTTCTTTGCTCGACGTGGGGTGGGAAGTTCTACCGGCCCCACGGTGGGCGCCAATGTTCCTAACTATTCCCTCGGAGTAGGGTTTAGCAAGAACACAGAAGAAAGTAGTATGTGCAAGAAAATAGAATGTCCGTCACTTTTCATTGGCCTCTGGCGTATATTTATATTACAGAATGTCATAAATGCTCATAATGGTACATGAATGTCCCGAGATCTCAAAGAGATTCTCGGGCTTGCCTAATATATCTAATGGGGCTTTACCGAGGCGAGAGCCCTTTAGAGGCGTCGGCCCTACGATTGGGAGGTAGTCCATGCATCGGCCTTGATACGTTGCCGACGGAAACGGTGATGAGGTGCAAGGACTTCGCCTTCGTCTTCTGAACCCAGATGATCGGCTAGGAGGCGTGTCATATCCGAGCCTTCCTGGGTGGTCGGCTGGGAACATATATATAAACACAGGATAGCTGCACTGATATATAAAAAAGCACGGGATAACAACACTGATATATAAAAAGACACTGCACTGATATCTAAGAAAACACGGGATAAATGCATAGATTGTTTTTAAATGATACTTTTACATTTTTAGATTTTAATATTTATCAATTTTTTATTTGAAACTCATTTTTTATCTACTTTAATTTTGTCTTTATTTTTACGGAGTAATGTTCAGACTATTTAAATACTATCTAAATTCATTCATAAAAAGAGCACGACAGCGCCTTGTGCGTATGCACGGGTATCCTACTAGTAATATTATGATATGTAATTATTTGTGAGACTCGTTTAGCAAATCTTTGTCTTCTAAATCCTTTTAATTCAGGTTTGTTTATAGCTTGTAGATCTAACTTCAGTATCTTCTTCTATCTTTTGTTAGTTAGATTGGTTGTTTAGGTTGCAGTGTTTTAGGGGCTCTCTATTATTGTTTATTTTTTTTTCTGATGGCAAATGTTTCGATCTAGTCGCTCTTCGTTTTTTTTTCTCTTTTTTTTTTTTTTTTTAATAATTTCGACCACCCTACGTGTTTGTAAAAAAAAAAAGTAAGAGAGATATAGTACTGCTTAAAAGGTATTAATATTTAAAAAATATAATAGTGTTATGCGTACGTTGAATCTATTTAAGCACTCCGAGGAGAGTAGCGTTATTGTGATAATGTTAGTAACATGTATTAGCTTGACACGTGTGTCATTAGTAATTGGTTCGGTTACATTGGTATTGGTCCCCTGGTTGCGTACTTTGGTAAACAAACAGAAATTCTATTTAACACTAACACCTATGAATATGATACTCTCTGAAATTAGGAGGAAAAAAAAACGTGTTAGATGCAGAAGCTGATAGTATAGTATAAGAATATATATGCTCTAAAAAGTTTGTTAGAATGGATAAGGAGTGGTTAAGGTCTACGAGACTTGGAAGAGTGGTTGAGTTTGAGGTGTATCGCTATCAACCCAAGCCCAAGAAGAGCGCAATGAGCATCTTAGTTGGGCCTGCCATCAGCTCAGGGCCGGCCCAAGCATAAGGCAGTCCAAGTTTTTGTTCTGGGCCTAAAAAAAATAATTTTTTTTGGGTTTTTTTTTTGGACCCCCACCCTGTCCCCTTAAACCCCCACCCAAATTGAAATCCCCAAAATGTCCTTTGTGTCTATCTTTTTTTTTAAAAAAAAGATCATCGATATATGTCCCAATCGACATATATACGATGCGCTTTAAATTTTGTTTTTTTAAATTTGTAAAAAAATTTTTAACTTCATGATTTAACGTTCAAAGTTGATCAACGGTGTAGATTGCACGCCAAAATCAGCGGTTGATAATCTTTTACCTCATCTATAAATACTCACTCCCACCATCACTATTTTCACACCAAAAATTCAAATACTCACTCCTCATTCTCTCTCACATCACAAGTGAAGATGATGCAGGCTTCGCTAATGTCATACTACGAGCCTTCTTCCTCACTCTTGTTCATTCTAATATGGGGTTTGTTGATCATCGTGGTATCATCTTGAAAGATGATGGTATAAGTTTCGATGGGAGAGATGTTGTTTCGTGTAGGTTAAAACACGATATATCATTTTTCGCTCTTAAGCGAAACTACATCATGGATGGTTCAACCGCAGAACGACGAACATGAGATAATTCGTGATCGTTTATCTGAAACCCGAAACGACTAGTGGAGGTATTCTTCGGTCTACCATGGATGTCAACAATGAGGATGACGTCCGATACATGATGTCCATTCATATTACAATTAAATGGAGGAGTTACATTCATCATGCACGTCGAAACCAGGATGACCGTCCGCCGAGATCCTTCGTCGATTAACTCCACCATTTCAAGAGTTTCTATTGTATTTTCATTTTATCCGTCTATTTTTATTCAAGTTGTTTATGTTTTATCGCTTGTGTAACTTTGTTTTATCGAATCAATGAAATCAAAAATTCATGAAAACTCGTGAAATAAATAAAACATCAGAAAAAGTTAATAATAAAGTGCCAATATAATATCAAATACATCAAAAACAAATAAAAATCCCTAACGGCGTCCCCCTCGTCCTCGCCCCCGTCGCCTAAGCTCCCGACCACGTCATCCGGCCACGCCATCCCCACCACCTATGGAGTGTCGTCGATACGCCGGACCGCCATGCGCGCGATGTCGCCGCCACGAATCCTCTCTACAAGCCCTCACAAGCTCCCTAATTCATTCATGATCGTCGTAGCGTATCTCGGGAGGTGTCGTGGTCGAGCTCAGTGTGATGGTGGAGCGGTAATAGTCCGGGGATAGAAGCCGGACGTACCACTCTAAGTAGTTCCGTGATACCGATCGGGCATTTGAGCAACCCGAGTAGGCGCATGATGTCCTCCACAGATGCCATGAAGTGGACGATTCAAACACGCAATGATCAGATGACTCGGACGGCCATCGAGAGAGTCACGCGGGATGATCTGCGTGTACCCAAACCGCCGCAGCACCTATCGGGCATGTAAGGAACTCAAGTCACCCGGTGATGAAGCCTCTGTAGAGGAGATCTCGCTCAAAGGGTCTACCACTGTCGCCCTCTCAAATGGTCGCCCGCAGACATCCTCTGGCCTCAGCTCATCAAGCATCCTCCTGTAGTGGCTGAGCTTCAGGTGGTCAGACTTCTTCTTCCGGTAGCGCCCAACAAGTGGCTCCGCACCCGGGATATGACCGGGCAACCTCTCCGCCATCCGAGGGAAATACCACATAATCCAAGCTCGAAATGCGTAAATAAACAACATATTTAATTCACAAGAATTTACCAAAAGTCGGTCGCGATTTAACAAAAATACAAGAAGTTAAAATGTGTACCGAAATAGGTTGGCATACCTCCACACCGGCTGCGTAGTCCTCAAAGACGCGCGGTGTTCAAGGACTCATACATGGCGGCTAGTGCACACTGCACCCCATGCATAGCCTCCAAGAACATCCGCACTAAGATCATCTAGGTAGATCGACCACTTAGCCTCACATCTCCGGTCTTCGTGAGTGAAGATATTGTAGGTCGGAAGAAAGCGAAGCAAATAAGCCCTCACAAAGAATAAAGTGATGTCACCCCCTCCTCCAAGTTACGCTCATACACCTGCCCACCATTTGAAGTCAGACACGACTTCACGGGTGTTCTTAGCGAGCCTCAACCCGTGACACACCCGGATATGTCTCAAAGAAGTCGTGTGGCATACTCCGAGCTCACGGTGATGGCGGGAGGTGTGGCATAGTTCCCCTGGATGGGAAGGTGCGTGCAAGCAAGAGACGTCATCCAGTGATCGTCATTTCACCAAATGGCAAGTGAAATGACGAAGTATCGAGTGCCATCTCTCGATAAAAGCCGACAAAGAACTCATGGTCTCATCGTGGCGTGGCGATCCGGAGAAGTGGGGCCAATCAAGTCCCCGACCACGGTGGTGCGTTCAAGTAGGTCGGGTAATGAAGATGGAGTCTAGTATGGACTTTGTTGCCATGAGCTCATACTTTGACAACACGCCGATACTCACGAAATAAAAATAAATAAATAATGTAAGCAAAAAGTGCGGACTATGTGACTTAAATAAATTATTTAAGCAAAAATGCAAAACTTAAGGTCGTGAGTATAGAATCTGCAGACATGATCCGCCAAGTCGGTGAAAAGAGAGGCCGAGGCTCCTCCCGAGGCTCCTCCCGATCATCTTGAGGCACGTCATGATACTCGACATAGACCGGTTCGAGTAATAAGCATCGACACCTGCTGCTGCGATACTCGGGAGGTGGGGATGGTAATGAAGAGGTTGAGGATCGCATCGAGGATACCGTGGATGATATCGAGGAGTAGGCTAGGAATGATCCGGAGAAACCGCCTCCTCTATGCCAATCCTCCTGCTGCGTCTGCTGCGCAGTAATCCCCGAGATAGAAAGCTCCAGTGG
Source organism: Oxytropis ochrocephala (assembly GCA_020916435.1). Lineage (NCBI taxonomy): Eukaryota > Viridiplantae > Streptophyta > Magnoliopsida > Fabales > Fabaceae > Oxytropis > Oxytropis ochrocephala. The sequence goes on along the minus strand of CM037088.1, from coordinate 14,816,835 downwards.
GCCGACATCTTGGTGGCTCAGCCGACACTCACCGCTCAGGTGATACTCACCGCTCAGCTCGGTGTGCTGTCTCTGTCTCCGCACCAAGCATGGAGTCGATTATGCCTCCGAGTCCTCGTGCTCGGAGCGATGGAGATGACTCCTATCTCTCTCGATCGGAGAGACCTCACGTCTCCTCTATGCCTACCAGGACACCGCAAGCGAAGAAAAAAATTAGTAAAAAAAAAAAAAAAAAAAAATTCTCATCGTATTTACATCAAAAAGCAGTGTATATACGATGCTTACTTTTTCTTCGCCAGATATAGGGTCTCTGTGGCGTATTTACGAGTGGATGAATTTTCGGCTAATCGTATATACTTTGAATAGTGGTATATACGGTGAGTAAATTTTTGCTCGTCGTATATAGGGTTGTGGTGGGGTATATACGATTGGGTGGATTTCTGGCCGATCAGATATACGTCTCATTTGGCGTATATGCGAGTGAAGGTGGTCAAACGTATGTATGACCAATTATGTGAAGAAATGGTGATTTTGTAAGCAGATGTGGGTATTTTGGTATTTTCACATGGTGGGTGGGGGTTTTAGAGGAATGAGTGGGGGTCCAAAAAAAAAACCCATTTTTTTATGCATAAAAAGGGCCTCAAAATTAAGGGTTTTTTTTGGGCTTTTTTTTTTGGACCCCCACCCTCTCCCCTTAAACCCCCACCCAATTTTAAATCCCCAAAATGCCCTTTGAAAACATATTTTTTTCTATCTAATTTTTGGTCAATCGTATATACACTTGGGGGTATATATACGACCCTATTTTTTGTCCATCGTATATACACCCCCCAAGGCGTATATACGATTGGCAAACCCCCACCATAATCGTATATACGCCTTGGGGGTGTATATACGATGAGTAAAAAATAGGGTCGTATATACGTACTCAAAGGGGTATATACGATGGGTTTTTTTATTTTTTTTAATAATTTGTTTTAATTTTTATTACTAAAAGGCTACTAAAAATTCGTTAAATAGTCAAACTACTCCAAAAAATTATAAAAACACCACTAAAAATCTAACAAAACCAAAATAAGGCTATACAAATTTTTTTAGATTTTTTGGAGACTATGAAAAATTAAAACAAATCGTAAAAAATAGTAAACAATGGAATTTGGGATTTTGAGGTCGTAGTCCCGTAAGAAGTCCCACACAATATGGTTTCATTACGATTAGAGTATGTTGCCCGAAAACCGATTTTTTAGCCTAAATTATTCGTTCGACGTATAACATCGTCACGTTTTAACGAACTACACACAAAACATATTTTCAGGACTTATATAATTTTTATTTGACTTAAAAAAATTTAAAAAAAACAATGGGGATCGTATATACACCTGAGGGGGTATATATACGACCCTTTTTTTTACCCATCGTATATACACCCCCCAAGGCGGATATACGATTATGGTGGGGGTTTGCCAATCGTATATACGCCTTGGGGGTGTATATACGATGGGTAAAAAGGGTCGTATACATACCCCTGTGTGTATATCTGACACAAAATTTTTTTAAAAATACGTTTTGAAGGTCATTTTGGGTTTTCGGTGTGGGTGGGGTTTATGGGGATGGGGTGGGGTCCAAAAACCCTTTTTTTTTTTTGTACCCCACCCTCTCCCCTTAAACCCCACCCACACCGAAATTCCCAAATTGCCCTTTGTTTTCTATTTTTTTTAAAAAAAGGCTCATCGTATATATGTCATTTGGGACATATATACGATGTGTAATTTTAAGACATCGTATATATGCCGCGAAGAAGTATATACGATTGACCGTCGTATATAGGGTATTCGGGCGTATATGCGAGTGGTGAATTTCAAGTTAATCGTATATACGCCTTGACAGGGTATATACGGTGAGTAAAAAGTTGCTCGTCGTATATAGGGTTCGGTGGGGTATATACGATTGGTGGATTTTGGCTAATCGATATACGTCTGTGTGGCGTATATATGCGAGAGTGAAGGTGGTCAAACGTAGGTATGACCAATTATGTGAAGAAATGGTGATTTTGTAAACAAACAGGGGTATTTTGGTCTTTTCATATGCTGGGTGGGGGTTTAAGGGGAGAGGGTGGGGGTCCAAAAAAAAACCCCAAAATTAATTAAGTGTCATATATAAAAAGAGACCCCTCTTGACCAAAAAAAAAAAAAAAAAAACCCCAATACTCCAAAAGTAAATGAAGTTAATATCTATTTTTTCGAAAATTTAGTTTTGCATGCATATTATTGAAACTAAAAAACAATAAAATATCTATCACCGTGGGGATTTGACCACACATCCAATACTATTAATTCACCAAAAACTTACCACTGCATCAACTTTCAAATAACAACACAATGATAGCAATAAAATATATAAACTAAAAATACATATATATTGCTTATGAAATTAATATACTATTTAATAGTTTAAATTTAAAAAATTATAAATATTGTCCATATAAAAAATTTATTTCATTTTAGATTTTTTATAAAGCCTATAATTTCTATTGTACTACCTGACTTTAAAAAGTTTTAATTTTTTTTAGTATTTTTGACTTTTATTTTTTTTCTCCTTTAAAGGGCCTCACTAAAAAGTCTTCTTTAAGCCTCCAAGTAGGTTGGGTCGGCCCTGCTGAGGAGGGATCTGGTATGGAGGGTTGTAAGTCATTGGTCGTGATTGGTTTGTTATTGACACCATCTGTTTTTTTCTAATTCATCCTCACAACTTAAAATTTTATTCTATTTCTTTCAAAAACAGCCCATTTTTTGAAGTATACTTATAAACTGCAGAGATATCTTCAAAAGCACATAAATTTTTATCTCATAAGTTCAATTTCAAACAAATTTACATCCAAATAATACTTTTTTTGCATCTAAACGTCAATTTTCAGAACATAGCATAGTTGCCTAGAAGTGGTGTCCTTATTAAGCTAAGGTTTTTAGGTCTAAGAGTGAAGTGTCTGCCTATGTCTGAGGAAGTCCCTTAACAGTAGGGATTTTTCAACAGGCAAGAGCGTCCAACATAGAGTGATTGGCGCATTGCGATTAAGGCCGCGTAGGTTAAGCTTTAATCTTAAGAGGACGAGCTCAATCTTTGTCATATGCACATTAGGCTTCATTGATTTTGGCCGAATGTGCTCAGTAAGATGAATCCAAGCTAGTAGGGTCCTTTAACTGATGACTTGTGGATATAGGCTACTAAACACATTGATAGGCAACTTGACTATTTCAATAAATAGCCCCTACGGGCGCCATTGGGACTACTAGCCCCTCTATGAGCAACCTGCTTGCCTGGTTTGGATCGATTGTACTGAGTGCGACACCCTTAGACTACTAGCCCCTCTATTGGCGATTTGCTTATCTTAATACACAATCTCTCTAGCCTGAAGCTTTGTCAGAACGATGCGGTTTGTAAGAGCATTAGGATGACTTACTTATCTTAGTACAATTAGTATTGTAGAGTTAAATGAGTTTGATTTTTACTCCTATAGTACTTTTGAATCCCACACATATAATAGTACTTAGTGAAGCTGCTTGAAGAGCGGAAAATCACGTGAATTTTGGACAAATTACATGCAAATTAGCGGGAGAAGTATATATTTGTGAAGGAAAAGTGAAAAACAAAGGCCAAATGTGTGGGTTTTCATGAAGAACGTACAACGTTTTTTGGAGAGAGAATTGGTGAGGAATCACATGGAGCACTATTGATATCATCAAGTGGAAAGTTGCAAGGTAGTCACGTGCTTCAATATCTCCATGACATAACTACTCCTACATTGGTTATAGGGGTAAAAGGAATATAGGGGGTAATCATGATGTTTCTTCTACTTGGTAGTGTGTCAAACACACTTCAATATCTTTCTCTCTCATCCGCTCCTCTTTATCTCTTCTTCTCATCTGTCATCTTCCTCTTATTCTCTCTCTCTCTCTCTCGTAAGCTCTTCTTTCTTTTTCTCTTCTTCTCTTCTTCCTCTTCTTCTTTCTCTCTCTGATCTGTTACACTCTCTCATACGCTCCTCTCACTCTTTTTCTCCAGAAAAAAGTAAAATAAAATCATCTAATTCCCAATTGAAATCGCAGTAAGAGGAAATGGCTGAGAAGAAATCGGAAGGAGGAAATCGAGACACATAGGAAGAATTCACACAGAGAAGAAATCGAAGGAGGAAGAAAGGGGGAACCGAGAAGAAAACCAAGAGCTTAGAAGAAAACGCGATGCAAATCGAGACACATAGGATGTCACAAGAGTGTTGATTGCAAGATGACGGTGGCGCCCGATGAATGTGGAAGAGAGCGGTGTTGAAGCAAAAAGAGCTTGCAACCACGATAATCGAGAGACCCTCTCATTCTTAGGTACCCAATTATTACTCTATTTAAATTTGAGACTTGCTAATATGAGAAATATGCTTTATTATTTTGTTAGAATCTCAATTTCAATTGTGAGAACAGTGATGGTATTGTTGTCTTTGACGAAGATCTAGAGAACAGTGATGATGAAAAGATTGAAATATTTGTTGAGAAGAGGGAAGTGTTGTAGAAATTATTTGCTGGAAATATTTGATACTTGTGCACGCATTAGGTGGGAGTAAATGAGCATTTAGGTGAATTTCCACCTACATATAGACGACTCAATACCCCATATATACAAAATAATCATTTGAGCTACTTTTACACCACTCAAGTATCCTACTACTCCCATTCCAACATTATCAGGGGCTATCCTAAACAAAAAGGTCCTTCATCCCACTCAATATCACATTAATAGTACTTCTACACACATTTACTAATAGGCCACTCAACACCCTACTACTCCTAATAGGGTGTATAGTACCCTACTACTCCTACTTGACGACTCTTACTCTTCCACATGCTTACTACCTTCCAATAAAGGCAATTGATCATTATTAACTTCCCACAAAACTCTTACAAAAGACAAAAACCACTTTGTGATATTAGATTGAAGGTCCTCATAAAACTCCAATATGGGATGCAATAACGAAGGCAACACCGTGTTTAGCTAGCTTGCACTTCTTAGTAATCTTAACTATAATTATAGGGGTCTTATTGGATTATCAGACATTTTCCAAACTTATTTCAACATAAACTTAGTAAAGCACTCAATAGCCTACTACTAGCACTTCAACAATAATTGGTACCTCTCACATGGGGTGTACTCTCCAAGTCCAAATATGTTCTTATCAAGGGCACAATAGTACTTTGTGACGTTTGATTAGCTTGACGATAATTATGAAGTTCCAACATGAGGTGTACTTACCAATGAAACAAATTAATCTTCTTAGGATACAAAACTAAATTGATACATTGGATTCAATACCATCAAAATCAACTCTATTATTTGACATTATATTCAAAATAATTACTATGACCATGGAGTCATACCCTCTCTCAAACATCCACTTTATAATTACATTAACACAACTTTTAGACCCTTCAATTCAAATTAAATATCTACCATTCACTTAAACTTAATCAAAGCTTACATTACAACAAAGATCATAAAAATTTGGTCATTTGATTAATACTTTCGTATTTAAAAATGAAAATTAATATCATTATAGGGGCATATGACATAGTAAGATTTTTATGTTACTATAACTTTTTAAGAGTGCATACTTAGTTGTTCACAAATTTAAGATACAACTTCTAATGGAAACATAAAATTTGATAATGTAACATGAAACTAATCCACCTTTGGCTAAACTACATAGTAAGTAATGCATAAATCCATAGTAATAGACGTGTCTCCGTCCGTAGGACGAGAACTTGACTAGTTGGATGAATTTTTGTTTATGTAATTGTTTGGTTTGAAATTCTTTTTTTTGTCTGATGGTCGGATTGACAAGTGTCAAAATTTAACACACACGAATAAAAAAACCAATGCTCGACACCCAATGGGATCAAATTGGGTGCCCATAAACGGCATTTCTGTCGGTGCGACGATCAGCCTAAGACTGTTTTGGTTGAAATTTTAATTGGGTTTGTTAATTTCAGTTTTTTTATTATTAAAAGTTCGTGAAAGTCACGAGGAAGGTGAGTGCGTGAGTTTCAATAACTCCAAGTTGCAGTTCCAATCATGCTTGCTGCATATTACTTACATTCAGCGCATCCAATCAATCAAATACGGGAACGGGAAGGAGAAGAAGAAGGAGGAGGAGGAGGATTCTCTCTCTCGCTTAGCACCCTCCAAATCTCAATCTCCTTTACCTCCCTCCTCAGATAATAGCTAATAACTGAAAATCAAATAAAAAAAATGCTGTCCGAGAAGAAGAAAACCCCACATTTTCTCATCACATCCAAACTCGCCAACCTCACAATTCCCTCTTCTTCAACCAACAATGACCCTAACAACCCTTCTCCATCAACTTCCAGTCCCCAACCTCAAATCATCTATAGTAGGTCCCACTCCTTCGTTGGCCCCTCTCCTCTCATCCCCCCTTCCTCCTCCAATGATTATGATCCCCTTTTCTTACTCGACGAACTCGCTTCTAATAGCGACGACGACGACGACCAAGATCCACTTCAAATTGTCGCCCCCAAAATTAGCCCTGCAGATTTCCAGATTCTTAGAGTTGTAGGCCAAGGTGCCTTTGGTAAGGTCTTTATGGTCAGAAAAAAAGGTGATTCTTCCGACGGTGTCTTCGCGATGAAGGTGATGAGGAAAGATACAATCATTAAGAAGAATCATGTCGATTATATGAAAGCAGAAAGAGATATTCTCACTAAAGTCCTTCATCCTTTCATCGTTCCCCTCCGTTACTCTTTCCAAGTCTCTTTCTTTCTTTCTGAATTCGTTTCTTCTGTTTTATAAATTAGGTAACTTACTGATACCCTTGTTGTTTATCATTATGTGCAGACCAAATCTAAATTATATTTGATTTTGGACTTTATTAATGGAGGACATCTCTTCTTTCACTTATGTCGACAGGGAATTTTCAGGTATCTATCTATGTTATCTTCTTCTTCATCTAACTCAATATTCAAGTTTGTCTTTTTAATTTGTGGCTATGTAATTTGATGATTAGTGAGGATGAGGCAAGGATTTACACTGGTGAGATAGTATCTGCCGTTTCACATCTTCATAAGAATGGCATCGTTCATCGAGATCTTAAACCTGAAAACATACTCATGGATGCTGATGGCCATGTAAATAACATCTACTTTACTTGAATTAATGTGTTTGTTCATTGTTATTATATACTACCTCCAGTTCATTTTATAAGAAGCAATGCAGTTTTAGGTTCATTAAATCTTGGATTAGATACATTGGTTATTCAATGAAATTAAAACTTAAAACTGTATTGTTTCTTATAAAGTGGACGGAGGGAGTACTATGTTTGTAATAAATCCTAGTACTAGTTAAGTTAGTGTTGCCAACTGAAAAATTTGATGTTTGTTTGTTAATGTTCATGTGTAGGTGATGCTAACTGATTTTGGAATGTCTAAGGAAATTGAAGAATCGGCGAGATCAAACTCATTGTGTGGCACTACCGAATATATGGCTCCCGAAATCCTTATGGGTAAAGGCCATAACAAGGACGCGGATTGGTGGAGTGTTGGTGTTCTCTTGTATGAAATGCTAACCGGGAAGGTAATAATGTGAATGTGATTCCTATCTTTTTATTAATGTAGTATTGTTTTGGAAATTTATTCATGTCTACAATGTAAAGGGTTTTGCTATGGTCATTCTTTTCACTCTTTGTTGGGTGTCATATATGGCAGGCACCATTTACACACACTAACAGAAAGAAGCTTCAGGACAAGATTATTAAAGAGAAAATTAAACTTCCCCCATTCCTTACCTCTGAAGCTCATTCGTTGCTCAAAGGAGTAAGTGTCCCATACTATTCCAATCTTATGCCATTATAGGAAACTGTTAATTACTTTTGACTAAATCGTGTACTAGTCCTCTACTTAATCTAAAACTGATCCTATTTGGATTGTATTTGGATAATAAGTATAACCACTCTTTATAATGAAAGTGGATCCTGTGCAGTCGCCATGTTGCAAAGTCTTGCATTCAGTATAATCTTGTCCGTCCAATCTTGATTAGAGGTCTAGATTAACTTTATGTTTCATATCTGTTTTTAATGTTAAAAATCTGGACCGTTCGATCAAAACAGAACGGTCTAGATCCGTTGAATGCATGACTGTACAACTTTACCGACTGCACGGGATATTGATCCCTTTATAACACAATTACTTGTACACAAAGAAAAAGAGAGATATTCAATGCTAATAGACTGCATATTTCTGATTACTTGTTACAGTTGTTGCAAAAAGATCCATCGACAAGGCTAGGAAATGGGCCGAATGGAGATGAACAAATCAAAAATCATAAATGGTTTCGGTCAATCAATTGGAACAAATTGGAGGCAAGAGAACTGCAACCAAAGTTTAAACCAGATTTAGTGTCTGGAAAAGACTGTACGGCCAATTTTGATCGATGCTGGACAACAATGCCACTTGATGACTCTCCAGCACCCACTCCTAAAGCAGGTGATCATTTCCAAGGCTATACATATGTGGCACCAAACCCTTGGCTTTCTTCTAGACAAACTGAAGGCATTTAAATCCAAGGAATTATTAATGTGGATGAATCGAAAAAAATTAACCCCAAGAAGTCTATGCATACTGGTTTTAAATTCGTTTCTTGGCACGTAAGTAACCCAAATCTTCTCTCACAAATATGCCACCCTGTCCATCTTTCAAAGTCAATCTTAAGTGAACATTGTAGTGACTCATTGCACAGATGAGTATACTGATTAACAAGAGTGTTCTGTGGCTCTGACATAGCTTTCATATTTTGCAGCTTGGTTTAGTTCCTGTTTTGAACCAACACAAGGTAAAAAAAAGATTTCAATAGTTTTGCCATATTTGACTAGCCAGTGCCCAAAAGAGAAGGGGTGGCATATTTGACTTCTTGTTCATCAAAAGAGTTATACATATTAAATTTTCTGTACATGCCCTATTTGTTTTAGAGCAAGGCAACTGAAAGCTTGCTCCTTCAAGTGTATGTAAACTATGTGCTATTATATGTTGTGGTTATTAAATATAGAAGAGAGACAGATTTGGAACTTGGAAGTGGCTCTAATGTATTCGGGTTCTTTTTTTGCCTTCCTCTGAAAGCTTACACTTTAATTTATTTCTCTCATTTAATTTAATTTATATTCAGCCTGTTGCCGAGCTTTGGTTGGCAAGATAGTTCCCTTTTTGAAGTGTTGGACAAAAATAGTAGTATCTAGAAAATTACTAACATACTACTAATTAATTACATATCTTAATGGACAGACTCGGTTAGTACCTGAGTTCGATCCCCGACATGAAACAAATTGGAACCAGACTTTACTTATCCGGCCGAATTTTGGATGAGTCAAAGCTCCTTCTCCCTGAACACTGGAGCGGGGTCAAAGACTTCTAAACCAAAACAATTACATATCTAATAGTTTCCCACAAATTGGATGTACAGACTAGTAGTTCAGTTTTCAATGAGCATAACAAATGAGAGCGAAAAGCATTGCAAATGAATCATCATTCTTCTGCTGTCATGGGTGATGCTGGTATGCACTTTGCTGTAGAAGAATATTTGTGTGATCAGCTAATGGGAATGAATAATCTACTAAAATACATCTTAGGTACAAACACATTTGGATTAATTTATTGATCCGGAACAATGGAGCAAATTCTTTAGTTTTGGGTTCCATGATTGGGTTGATTGGAATATCACTAGTCATATTGACATTCAGAAAGTATGAGCATCCACAATGGGACTTCTTATCTCTTAAGAAGTGAGCTTTAATAGGCACTCCCATTGTGGAGAAAAAAAATGTGTACCTATTGGGATGGTGTTCTTAAATAGGAAGTTCTCTCTCTCCTCTTTTGCATCATCCACACTTTTACTTTTCAATAAAAAATTAATAAAAGTTACTATTGGAGTTCATTTAGTAAATTTGTTGAAGTTCTCTATTGGAGACATGAAATTCTTATATAAGCACTAAATTATAAATAAATGACGTGTACATGTGGGACTTATTTAAGAACTCAATTGGGGGTTTCTCCATTGAGGATACTCTAAGTCCCTTATCTTGGTGTTTTAGTTATGGAAATTTAAAAGGATTAGCATTTAGTTGTCTTTTCTCAAATTTCTCATCTATAGGAGTTTTTCTTTTTGACAAACCTGGGTATGAGTTTATTCTTCCAAGTTCTTAACCAATCATATTTCATCTCACCACAAAGGGGTTTCTAACTACCAAGTCTAATGATACTGTGAACTGATACTGTGTTGGACTGCTCCAGATAATTGCTTTATAGTTAATGTAGATGGATCTCCAATCTAGATACATCAACTTGTGGTGGCTTTGTTAGGGATTTCAGCGACAATTTGGTTAAAGGCTTTTACAGCAAAGTGGGGGGATCTTGCAATGCGGTGTGTGGGCTGAACTTTAGGTTTTAGGTTGGATATTTGGTTGGCTCAAATTTTAAATTTTAAATCTTTTCAAAAAAAATTAAATTTAAATGAGTAGTATTTAAAATGGATTCAAAGACCATTGTTGACATGGTTTTCAACAAAGATGCCACATATCCCTTCTAAACCTCTCCTTCTATAGGTTGTTTCTCTTTTCAACCTCCCTGAGAACATCCCTAGTCTACTATTTTCTTTTGTGATCAAATAGCTTTTTATATTGAATGTGTAGAACTCAATTAATGGAGAGAAAGACAAATAATCCCCGTGAACAAACTACTTCGCATACCATTTTGCTTGAATTTTCATATGGTTAAAATCATCTAATACTTTAAACAAACTCAACAAAGGACTGGGATAAACCACTTAATGATTTTCAGTCTGCCAACTTATTAGATTTTAATCCTTTAAATTCAAAAATCTTTTTCATCTCAAATATTTTGAAATATGCTACAGTTTGTCCTCACAAATTTATTTTAGTCCATAAAATATAATGTTTATTTTAATATCTATGATTTCATTTTTCCTATTTTAGTTCCTATAACAATAAAAAAAGTTATATTATTAGTTAGAATTAAAACAAAACAAGGATGACTAATAGTAACATTTATTTTGTCAAAAAAAAATAGCAACATTTATTATTTAGGACATCAGGTACAAAAAGGATACTTTATAAACTTCAGAGATACATCCACATAAACTGGTAGGCTAAAAACAAAATTAACCCTTACTTCTGTGACATTTTATTTAATAAAAATGTATTTTCCTGTTCTTGCTTACATGCCCTTATTACGCACTCCTAACAATGGCTAGGCTAGTGTTTAGGAAGACCAAAGATTAATCCATATCTGAAATTGAGGATGGAGTTGAAAATTAGTTAATCTATCTGGAGACTCAGACTCAGACAAGTGTTTAAATTATAGTTCCAAAACATACCGATCACAGTGAAATCGAACCCTTACCTCGTAAATACAATCATTTTACGTTGCCAAGATTAATTAGACGAACTGAAAACAAAGTCTAGAGATTCCCAAATCGGTATTCATTTCAAACTAAATTGCAGCAACTTATAATTGAACTCTATTTTTTACCCTGCCTTTTTCTGTTTTCATTAAATTACAATTGTATACCTTGTAACCTCTCCACCCCAAAAATGACAACCAGGATGAATGACTTCACTCACCAAACCCACATCTCAAGAATAAAAGATAGAATACCTTCCCGGCCAATAATACAACATGCAGGGGCAAATTCTCCCAAAAAATTGGAGAATGATGGATAGAAAGAATATAACAAATAATACATAACCATCTAGCCTAACCAATAGACAGGACCTAAACAAAATGGCCCTCACTATCACAGGCGTTTCCCAATCCTCTATGGTACACTCACACCAAGTTCAACTCAAGTGGTCTCAAAGCGTCTTGAACTATTTCTTGAACTGCTCTATTGCGTCGGCAAACATCTGAAAGCTCTTCAATAGGAACAGTTAGCCCATTGGTATCACCTCCAGATGCCACATCAGAAAGTGCTTTTAAGAATCTTGTTCGTTCTAAGTCTGTCACAGCTGTTGATGGAATTAATAAAATACTATTTTTTGCCCATTCCAGTGCTTGCATCCCATATGATCGAGTTAATGCCAATAGCGCGTAAGACACCTGAGAGACGCGCAGGTGCACAATAGTTACACATCATCTTATTACACACAGAAAATAAAATACGTTGGGCATTCACTTGAGAAATTACCACATCCACTCGAGATTTTGGAAGTGCTCCAGTTAATGAAGCAATCAAAATTCTGGTAATGCAGGGACCTCGAGGAATAATTATACTATCTCTGATTGGTATAAATTGCTCCCCCACAGTGGAGTTTGCCAGATCAAAAGTATCAGACAAGAAATGCAATATGGAATTGGAAGCCTCCCTGCAGGAGTGGGGGTAACAGCAAAAGGTGAATAACCATGTTACAAAGTGCTGAAAATGTTAAGAGAGATATCCACTGATCCATTCAACTCTCATACCATAATCTCGTTTAGAGTTAGAAACACTTCTGTATCACAAATACAGAACAACCAAGGAAGGAAAAAATACGATAAAGAAATAGGTTTGAAGATAGAAAAAGAATTTCGCCCAATGAGAGAGAGAGAGAGAGTATACCTATGCTGTATTGTGATCCCAATCATAGAGCAATCAACTAACGAGGGATAAACAGATGAGGGAATAAACAACTGAGGACAGTAGCGAATACACCTTGAAGCCAACAAAAAACAATCATCTGCTATATCAGGCCGGGCTGTGAATTCCTGCATCAAGATATTTGATAAACATTCAAATACAATCCATAGATCTGGAAGTAAGTGCTTACGCAAAGTCACTTCAATCACACCTGAATATTTGTTAGAATGCGTGTCGTGTGCTGGAAGAGAGCCTCAATCAAATTCTTCAAGTAGTCGGCACAAGATGGATCAGAACCAAATATCTGAAATGTAAGAAACCACACACCAATGTTATAGCAAACTAGTTCATTGACCATGCCATGGAAGGGAAGAGTTTTGTACATTCCTATAGTCAATAATGGGATAATAAATGCATAATCTATCAAGTTATTCCTATTTATCTATACCATAGTATAAAGGAAATACTCTTTTGTATCAGCCACTTTTGGTGTCCACTTTTTCTTTTCCATATTTATCCATCCATGACCACCAGTTTCATGTATCACTTTTTTGTACTATTTTGCCCTTTAATAAATTGAATTTTTAAATTAAAAACATCACACAGCCACAAAAGATTAAAAACAGGGCGAAAAAGCTATTTCAGATACATTGTAAAAAAAACTAGTTAAAATACGTAACTATAAACAATAAAAAAGCAAAAAGACAGGCACACAACAAAAGAAGTGTTTGAAATTAAGAAGAGCCGCCCCCAATTATAGAAACAAGACACTCAAATTCTACACAGGTGAAAAGAAAATTCTTCCTTTTAAGGTGTATCTAACTTCACTTTTGTATGCAGACTCATCATTCATATAAAGCAGTTACTTACATGCACAACAAGGGTTTAATTTGAATGGCATGGAAAAATATTACTACCTTTATAACTTCACTTGAGAGATAAAGAAAGCATGACTGGTGGTGCTGCCTATACAGACTCTGAATCTCTTCCAGCATGGCACCAATGGTGAGACCCATGAGCCTTCCAGAAGTTCTCACCTAGAAACATGCAATAGAATATTGCTAGACAGCATTGAATAATACGAATTAATCTTTTCAACATTGGAAATGCATAGAAGCAAGTTGAGCTTGTACAGACTCTTTAGAATAATGAAACCGCCTGGGAACTGACATTGGATTTTAAGATATGTATTGTTGTTACGGATGACAAACAGCCAACAGCCAACGGAAAACTTAGCTTTATCCGACAAGGGAAAAAAACATATCATAAACAGTTCGTTTCAACCTGATGATATTTTATTCATGAAAATGTGAATGATGTAAAAACATAATCTAATAACAGTTAAAACCACACACAACAGTTGGACGAGTGCCCAAATCAATTGCATGAATCAGTATCAATTCATGCCATATCACAATTAATTATTTTTTTTCACAATAAGAAAATATAGCAGAGTTAATGGTCCAGCTTACTCACTGCATATTTACATGCCCGGCAAAGAGATTCCATTGTTCTCATGTCCCAAGCACGACTGTCATCAAGAACATCATAAAAAAATCTGAGACAAAACAAGCTTCAAAAAATACAAGAAAAAAAACAAATAAATAAATTATTATAGACATCAGAAGTAATTTGAGTCTACTTACAGATCAAAAATAGCTTTAAAAATTGGCCAGAGCCGTTGAATAGCATCTGCCACAAGTTGAGGATGTTTTACATATCTAGAGACAGATACAGTTACATGTTCAGTATAGTAATAACATTTATTTTAATTTGAAAAAAGGTAAGGTGTTGTAAGGACGTCCAAGAGATAAAAAAAACAAATCATCAAACACACCTAAAAATGTATGCAAATCGATCGATATGAACTGTTAACTGACGAGAAGGTCTTTTACTTAAGTTCTCAGGACCTTGATTGATAGCTTCCTGGTGGAACACAATGTAGAAAAATAAATTCAAGTAAAAAGTATAGCTAAAAAATTCAGCAGACAGACACTAACCTGTAAAGGAGATATAACTGGTATGCATAATGCCTCAAGAGCTCTCTTAGCATCATCCAGAGGAAGTTCAGTAACAACCGTACTACATTGAAATTTAAGATGACCAAACCAACTTCATTAAAGATAGAATCAGTAGCAAACAATCCTTCCCCAAAATGTTTCAAGGAACCAAATTACCTTAAGGCTTCAACCAGATGCAACGAGTCTTCAGCAGGAACTTTGAAACTACCTTCCCCACTAACTGTCCTATTGTAGATGTGGAACAAACCTTCTAAGCATCCGCATAGCTTTTTCCGGCAGTCTGAAATCAGAACCAAATATCGAATCATAAAGACTTGTATGGATTGACTTATTTGGACTTATCTACTGCCATAAGCACCTTTGATAACACACCAAATCTCTATTAGATTCCTGCAATACTTTCTTGAAGAACTTAAATAAATAAAAGCATGACAGCTTTAGTCGTTTATAAAACATCATAATCAGAACCACAGTTCAGAAAATTGATTCGTAATCATTTTGAGTGTAGGCACTCATCTTCACTTTGTTTGCACAGAACACTATTGTAGCTCACCTAGGTAACTTGTCAACATTCTAAGGGGTAAAAACACTGAACAGAAAGTTCAGAAATACACTCAAATATTAATTAACTATATATACCATCACAGATGTGTCTAAACGCCAAAGCAGCAGCGGCTGCACAATCTTCAGACGTGCCCATTCCATTCATTAGGATATCTAAAACTGAAGGGAGTATAGACAGTCCACAGGATGCCGAATCAAGCCATTTTGAATAAGCTCCAATAGTTAGACACACTGAAAATATGGCAACAATATGTCAAGCACTTTATTGAGTACATACCCAACAAATTTGAATAGAAACGCTTTAGATATAAAACTACACAGAGAGAATTACAAAGTTTGAGTGGGAAGGGAATTACATAATATTTTCCTTTACCAATGTACACATATTTACCTGTCTGAAGTAATTGGGGTTGATGAGGAAGTTTTGGAAGCAAGGCCATGATCTGTATGAAGCAAACACCAAAAATGCAAAACATAAAACAATAGTAGTCTATATTAGGGAAAAAACTAGTCACGCATTGATTAGAAATAGTGCCTAATAAGAGCTTATAAAGCTTGGGCACTCCTCTTCATCTTACTAACCGGTTATGTGAGGTTGAACTAGGCCCAAAATTTATTATGGTATCAAAGTCTATACTAGATTTATTGTTGGGCCACCCACCATATTATCCACGAACCAAAACTAACAGTGGGAGGTGTACTGGAAAAAACCAAGTCCCACATTGACTTAAGAGCCTAAAGCTTGGGCACTCCTCCCATTACAAACCAATTTTGAGGAATTGAGTAACTTGAGTTAGACTCAATCTAAGAGTCTATAAGCTTGCCAAAAAAAACATATTCAGATAGGGGCAGCTGTGCAGTTACAAAGATTTAAGATAAACACACAAACACATAAATCTCACATAAATAAAATATCAGGGGGACCTAAATTATGTAAAACAAATAAATGACAAGACCCATAAAGAACTGCCAACTGTCTGAAAGTGAAATAGGATATATAGCATATTGGCAGTATATCTCAGTGGAAATAATGTAATACAACTTTGAGTGAGCGACTAAATACTTCTCTCTCATTTCATAATTGTTGTAAATCAACGGGAAAATTATTTGGTATATCAAAGGACATTAGACATAAAATTGAAATCATAATAAATTCCCCAGGGCATGGTCAAATTCAAGAACCGTCCTCCCAGTAATTGGATATTAAATTAACTTACTGAATACTTCCAGATTTAAAACTCCCTCCTTCCTCTTTTTAAAAAGAGAGGGAAAAAAACCTTTCCTTGATACCCAACGGTATAAATTTTACAGCAAAATAATTATTGCACCACTTCTACAATCTCCTACAATGCCTGGTTAAATGAAAGAAATGTTTTCTCATGATATTAGTAAAAATATTTAGATACCAAGAATTTAAAGAAGTCAAAAACAATTAAAACCTAATTATTATTTATAAAAAAATTCATCTGCTGTTGGACTTTGGAGCTTAACATAAACCACATGACACTTCAGGTTCTTTGACTCTAGATTTGTACCTAAATGTCCACAGTATGACAGGATTTCAATGCAATATCTAGAGAACTTAGCCATTGCAAATTGCAATATCCACAAACTGACAGGATTTCACCTATATCTAGACAGAAGCAACAATCAACTTATCATTGCAATTTCAGAAATCATAAGGTGACTTCAGTCAATTTATTATATTTAAAGGAAGATCAATAAAATTATCTTCACAAAATTGAAGATGTAACCATACCTGAGGCATAACTTCTGCTTCAACAACTGACACATAATTTGATATAGCCCGAATACAAAACAAAGCAGCCTCTGCTGGACACCATTCATTTTGTTTATTATTACCTTTGCCAGATACAGCCTAAAAAGAGGAATTGAGTGGTTCAGAAACAATGGAGAGGTTTAGGAAACAACATTCAGATTTTTTTATAGGCTGGAAATAATATTCACACTATTTAGGCAAAATAAGCACATAGAAGAAGATGAATAAATACAGCCAACTTTAACTGTTATTTTGACTGTCTAAATCAGACCGCAATAACCTCTATTACAATAAATGCCAATTGCTAATAGTAATCATCATTGGTATGATTCTATGTCTAATTGATAGAGCTAAGAATGATGTGTACAATAATGAGATTGATTCTACTCAGATTCTAACACTCCCCCTCATGTTGATGCTTCCTAAGTTCAAGTTAATTACAAACAAGTGGAGGCATTGTTGATAAAATAGATACAACGGGCTGTAGCACAGCCAGAGGATTCCTGTGGTGGTTGTCAGGACGGGTCTCACCAAAGATGGCGCGGCTGGTTGAATCACAGCTGAATGCGGAGAGAAATGCACCGACGGGGGAGAAGAAGAGAGAATGTGCACAGTAGGACAGAAGCGATGCCCGGTGGTAATGAGAAACAGCACCGGAAAGAATCCTTGGAGCAGAGAAAACGTGTTCATGTCCTAAATCGACGAACCAAGTCTGAGAATAGAACTCGGATGATATAGAAACCAGAGGGACAATGTAGGTGGAGGAAATGATTTCCGGTGTGCCGTCATGCCCGGCTAAGACGCTAGGGTGGCAGCGGTGGCCACGACCGAGATGGGACATACACAGCAGTGGTGTGGAGGTAAGAGTCAAGACGCCCCGGAAGAAAGGCTCGCTGGAGAACTGTGTGTCGCTGAAAAAGAAAACAGCTTTGTCGCCAGAAAAAAATGAAAGGTGCATCAACAGTTGCAGCATCTCACCGCCAACGGTTAGGGTGGCTTGCTGTCTATGCCTGCGGTGATAAACCCCACTGGTCAAAAACCTGTTCTAATACCATATTACTTTGACCCTGTGTCTAAATCAGACCACACTAGCCTCTAACTATAATGGGATTTGCAGTAATTACAACAACTGCTAATTGTAATCGTAATTGGTATGATTCTAATTCTAATTCTAATTCCAATTGATAAAGCTAACGATAATGTGTACAATAAGGTTTATTCTAATAAGATTCTAACACATTCTAATATCTACAATCTACGTACTAATATTAAGCTAAATGAAAAGGAAGATGAAACACTAGAGACCAAGTTTAAAATGAAAGCCATGCATTAAGATTCGATTAAACATATGAGCTATCTCCCCACCAATACAAGAACCTCCTATTAATAATGAGGAAAGCATAATTCAATCGACCTCTTCCAGATGTAATACACACCTCAAGAAGTTTCATGTAAAGAATTTTAAGTGTCGCATCACCACCAAGAACTGATGCTGCATCTGTTAATACATCCGCAATGGCTGAAACAACAAATTGCAGTTAACCAGTTAGAATTGAAATACCATCCAATTCTGCTTCAAATGATATTGATAAAGAAATTAATAAATCTATAAAAGAAAATTTAGCCACATGCAAATCATAAAAGGAGTTGTAGAACATAGCAATTCAGGGAATGAGAAGGTCCTAGCCGATATCTCAAAGCCCATTTCTTCTTTCAGATTTTAGTTATTCAAGTTATTCAATTTGTTTCATTGTCAGCACAGGTGCTCAAATTTTCCAGGGATGAGAAAGCCCATGTCACATGCAAGTGACAATTGCACTTCAAGTTCTATCAGACACCTCATAACAGAGGTAACACTAACACCATAATCCATAAAGTACAAATTGAAAATTCCTGTGTTCCAATCCAAACATAACCACAGGCAAAAGATTCTTAACTCCGCATCAACCATAAAGATTGCCATATTATTACTTCACAATGGATTAGAAAACTCATTTTCATGTTGCAATTCAATGCTTAAAATACAATTATTGTTAAAACATTTGTAATTTAGAAATCCCCGGGAACTGCTACTAAAAATGCCATATGAAGCCATGATTATTATTGCAAAACCAAAAAAATGTGTGTCTACAAGACCGACTTAAGTCCAGTTGCAATTCAACAATTCCGTTGTCAGTTTGTTACTCAATTCCAAGAACAAGCAAATCCATAAGATGTCTCGAGAGAATTCAATATATGATAATTGAATAATAATAATGAGTGCATAATATTTGTATATATAATTAATAATGAAGTACCATTTGTGTACCCCAAAGCAGAATCAATCGGTGTAAAACAATGAAACGTAAAAGTGGAAAACAAACAATGCATCACAACATTATTTCGCCAACCCATTACCATATCTAGTCTGCTTAAATTCCTTAAGATCCTCATATGAAAGATCTTGATATTCTTCAGGATACTGAACCCGATAGCTAACCTGTAAAACATCCATGAAAAGACCTAATAACATATAAATAAAAATAATAATACACAGTCCAGTCATAGCTGGAAGAAAAAAAAGTGATGTTAGGTGATGCAAACATTTTTATGTCCAATGCTACAAGAATGTTGAGACTAAGATTATAAATATCTAAAAGAGGTGTTTTTTACTAGATATAACAAAATTCAATTTAAGGTACATGCATGAGGGCTGAAACCATATTATCCTGAGGGTGTTTGAAGTTGCAGAGGATTATTTTGATTCTAACTTCCAGTCCCTAACCAGGAAGACTCACCAGTGATACAAGTGACTCGTATGCGGGACGGAAAACCTGCAGCCTCCTATTTCTCTCAGTTTCAATACATGCTTCATTACCATATGAAATATAGGACTCCCTGTCAGATTATGTAATGATTATATTTGCAATCTGGTCAAAAGCAATATCCAGTAAGAAGTAAGAACCATACATTGAAGAGTAAAAAATAAAAACACCTTTTAGTTAAGTTCAACTGAAGACTATGCCAAAAGTTAAATGTCATAGAAGCAATATCGTATTCTGGATGTGAAGCAACTTCCAACAGTGCATGCACTATTAACATTGATTCATCTGAACCTGGAAAATTAATTTATCACAATTTAGATCCAATATATTCAACGACATAGAGAACACCGTACCAAAAAAAAAACCAATGGTTCTCATAGAGAAACTGATATAGATTATAGCAATGTACACATACCAGTCGCAATTAGTTCCACGTATGAATCACCCATGTCTGCAAATAACCTAGCAATTGCCTTCACATCTTCCTCATCCTAAAGACAGATATAAGGATCATAATCATAGTAGACTTTTGAATAGGAAGTACAGCATGGAACTCTCTCTCTCTCTCTCTCTCTCTCTCTCTCTCTATATATATATATATATATGTGTGTGTGTGTGTAGACCGGAATTATTTAATGAGAGAGTGAGAAAAACAAATTGGGGCTAAAAGTGGTCATTATATATATATATATATATATATATATATATATATATCATAAAAAAGTGCAGTAATGTTTATATGGCGACAGATACAAATTACAAAATCAAAAATTTAGCAATGTAACTCAAATATGCAGATTCATCCGTCGGCAAAATGAACATAGCAAACAAATGCAAGTAACAAAAAAGAATCTAAGAAGAACAAAAAATAATTTACAACTTCCACAGCAATATCACATACACTTGCAAACGTTAATAACATAAGAATATAAGCATGTCAGCAGTTGCATAAAGTATCATGTACCGGAGACAAACTATATAGAGGTGGTCATTAATGTTGCCATTATTGCAGCGTCAACTCACATTAGACAAGCCCATCTGCTACAGAATGTTCATCCCATCACATCTCTAGGAAGCATTAATAGTAGCTGAGATCAGAGGATGCTGGCAGCCAATCAAAGCCACTAAAAGCGACATGAAAAATTCGCTGTTTAGCCCTAATTTGGGTCAACTACCCAACTGGTCTTTATAATGAAGATTAAATCAGAATAAACATAGGGCTCAAAATCCCTCCTTCAAGGAATTTATGCCCTAGGTTACTTCGCTATTGCTCTGTTCCTTTCCAGTCCAATTCAACACCACCACTTATCAATGGAAGGTGACACCTTTTCCAGGAAAGCCCCTAAACCTATGTATAGTCTTTTCACCACACATCTAAGGTAGGCCAGCCTACTTTTTACTTTTGGCTGTTAATCCAGTGTCTAAAAGACAAGTGATCTTGGGCTGCAGAAGATAAGAAGGATCCAAACGACCAGGCGGTTTTTCGACAAAGCCTATTATGTTTTCAATGTCACAGCTCTCTCTTAAACTCTCCCTCCTCTGTTCAGACTCCACAGACCTGTTCAAGCATCACTTTACATTTTCTGCCTGAATCCCAGTGGCCCAGCAATTACCCAGCCAAGCCCACCCTGCTAAAGCTTCACAATGCTGTACTTTTTTATTTTGTTAAGCTGCCCGTAGAAGTAAGTCACTCACAAATTGTGACTATTTATTTAAACATTTATACCTCAGATTAGTTATGTTATGTTGAGTTTTTTCAAATGGCTTATGATAATCTTCAATTTGGAGCAATTATTTGTTTTTGAGCCTTTCTATATAAGTAGTATAAATTATAAATAATGTGCAATTTGATGTATTTTCTTTAGTATCACAGCAGTCCTACAATCTGTTAACCAACGGCAGCATTTCTGGGAACAACCATTCCGCATTGCTATCCAGGATTGACTAGTATGACCTAGAGTAAGCTCGTTATATTTCTATCTTAAACTCTGAGTTAAATTGTCATCTATGCGAGAACAACAAAACATATAGTCTTTTGTTGTTGGCTGCCTGCAAAATGCACTGAAGAAGTTATCCAAGACTAGAATCCATTCCCTAGATATTTGGCATTTGCAGTGTGGCCAAACTAAAGCAGCTACGCTAAATAAATCAAATTGGTGCCATAAAACTAGTGCTACAAATCAAATCAACATATCACAAAAATGGCATTATAAATTTTACATTAAGAAATAAATTCCGGCAGAGTGAACTAAATCAGCACTGTCTTCTATAAAAATTGCTATAATGTTTTGGAATACTATTCCAATCATATAGTCAACCCCTTCTGCCTCAGAAAGCAGATTGGGAACTCTCTTTACCTTCGTAGAATCACTAATCTGTGCTTTAAGATTCATAACTTGAGGAACAATGACTTGAATTAAGGGCATATTTGTGGAAACACCATCGATGTTTCCTACTGCAGTGTAGTGTATCAACTCAGAAATCACTGCAAAGAGAGTGCAAAAGAAAAAGGAATATCACATTGTCAAATTAAAGACATGGGGAAAGCAACCATGATTGAATCCCAGGTGATAAAAAAACATTCTATCAATAACAAATACTGAAACTGAAAGCAGCACCAGTCATTAGAGAAACATACACATTCTAACATACAAGCAAAGGAAACGTAGCTACTACTGCTGAAGGAAGTGGGACAATTGGAACCTTAATTAGGACGTCAGCCAATGTGTTTTACCATGCAAACGAGTCTATAAAAAAATTTTAAAAAAAACAAAAAAAAACTTTAATTTGTTTATTTAGAAGCATATTTCATTACATTTGACAGCAATACTATAGCAATAAACTGGTCAATGGTAGCAAAATCTACTTTCAGATTGTAAAACTGTATAGTGCAGGATTCACAAACCTATGACTCAAGTGCTAATTAACCTAAATTCTATGTGCATCCAAAGGAACAAACATGGTGGGAACCAAATCCAACTCCCAAAACTAACAGGGTTTTGATATCCACATACTAAAATCAACTATTATTTTTGACAAGAACTTAAATCAACTCTTAAAAGGCTGAGAAAACGCCTAGTTTATTTATTTTATGACTAATTTTCTATAACACCAAGTTGCTTGTTCTTTTTATGTTGATCACAAATGCTTATTATTTCTTAATGAAAGATTACGACTGGAACTAAACAACACAGATCAAAAGTGGATAAGATATCATAATCTTCCTAAACATTAAAAAAGACGATAATGTCAAGACAACAGCATAAGGAATGTTCTTTTAAACTACAGACAATATCAACCTTAAAAATATATTGCTAAGCAAGCATTCCTTCATTAAGTTTTGTTGGCTTCACAATGTTAATTAATAGTACTTGATTTGATAGGAGCCAGTGAATAAATTAATAAAAGTTACACCCTATTAGAAATACTGGATTATAATGGAAATGATAATACAGTCCAACTTTTTATCCCAATATAATCATATAACATCAGCCCACTTAATACCTGGACTTGATATCCATTTCAATTCAAACAGGATACAAATATTTGAGAAAAAGTATGCATAGTTTCCCAATTTTCCTACCATTTACAGATGCCTCTGAAAGTAAGTCGGAATTCAAGCTTGACAATGCTGCCAGAACTAATGGATGAGAACTAAGAACAGATCCAGGAATCCTGAAAAGGGAAAAAAAATACTTAAATGCTTTATTCCCTTCTTTTCCCTATTAGAAGATTGAGAGAATAGAAGCCATCAATATCACTTTCATAAAAAATGACACTTAACTTGATAATCCATCTGAATTTCATTAAATTGTAATAAAAAACTACAAAAACTGAAGTCTCTTCATTCAATTTTATGGATGTTACTCCGAAACCAATCACCCAGCATTTTTAGATATGTCGCCCACCTTTCATATCACTTTCAGTAAATAAATTTTCTAGATATGTAGAACTCAGATCAACAATTCACCATTTTAACAGTCATTTATGTGAAAGCCGATAAAAAACTGTTTATAAAAAAAGCTTACAATGAGACAGTACCTGGCTAAGATAGATCTATTAATTATTCATTAAAAAAAAACTACAAAGTTTAAATCCGTTACAATGGGGACTCATGTGGCATTAATAAAAGGTTTCTCCAAACATTACACAATTGAAGATGCCCAAAAACTTCTTAAAAAATAATGTTGGTGAAGAATAATCTATTAATCTATTAACATTATCAGTAGTGCACCATTTGGTGAACAAAATTTAGTTACAGGCCAAAATAAAGAAAATTTGTACCCATGCTTTAGGCGGAGCCACGAAGCAAATGCCTCAAGAACCTGAAATGTTAACTTGAAGGAATCACCATAAGACCATAACAATAAACCTATATTCCAAATATCTCACAATGACAACATAATGGACAATAAATAGAAAAGCAATTGACCGGTCACCTGCTCCTTAAGCTCCGAAATATTCAAACAAGCTCTCAAGATATTAAGAGCAACTTCCATTTGAGAAGTAAGCTCTTTTTCAAATTGACGGCGCCTTTCTGGACGAGCTGCTATCTTATAGTTTAATACTTCCTACTTATAACGACAAAATAAGTAAACGACATAATATGTAAAAGCATAATGCAACCAAACAAATAGCCAATGAATTTAAAATATTTGATCACAACCATTTATAGAAGAATAAATGCGTTGTATGTCGTTAAGTGCTACATATATCCGACAATGAAGCAATTTTGTAAATTATAACTACTTGGCATTTAGTGGTTCGAAATTCAAACATTTGTGTCAATAATTTGATAAAATAAAAAAACGGTCCAAGTTCATAACATGTCGGTTTATATACCTCTGGTAAAACTGTAAGTAACTCCAAGAATCCCGGTATATAATCTGGATGGGAATCCATCTCATCCCTGAGCCATTTTACTATTCCACCATCCCCCCAGTCTTCTGCAGGCACGTGCACAGCCAATGCAGCCACTGCAATGCTAATCTACGAGGGCGGACAATTTTGAAAAATACATCTTGGTAAATTAAACCTCCACATTAAAAATGCATAACAACCCAAAAACAAACTGTCGAGAAGATGGAAGGGTGCAAGGAACTTCTATATGATACCTGAGTTCTGACTTCTGCAGGACCCTTGTGGAACTTTTTCAGTAAGGTCTGTGGTCAAAACAAACATGAAATTTATCAGTGATCCTTCTATTGTATCTATATAAACATTTGAATGCTTATGGCTGGTAGTCCATAAACCATACAATTATATTACACAGCAGATGAGAAGACACGAGCTTATCAGTGATCCTTTTTAAGATGGAAAAAAATTACACGTCCAAAACGTAAACACTCTTGAAATAGCTCCAAAAAATAAATAAATAAATAAATAAATAAATAAATAAATAAATAAATAGATGCTGACTCACATTTAATGAGTCACGCAGCGGTCGGAATGCTGTTGAAGGGAGTTCCTCAAAGTCTCGTTGAACCTATATCATAAACAGGAACTCAAAAACTAAAAAGAAGAACAATAAGAAGCACTTCTGGTAAGAATTTTGCGGTCAGAACCAGCATTCATTTGACATTCTTAAACATGCACAACTGTTGACTGCATTAATAGGAAGTAGAAAATCAAAAGAGTCACCTTGCTTCTTAAGGTCTGAGAACAAAATATCAAAGTTTCTAAATTGCTACTGGGATCATGAAGTAAATTATCAGCCACCTGCGGAGATAAAAAAAAAACAAAAGCAAAGTAATCAACATATGCACCATACCACGAGCAAGCTCAAATTTGTAATTCTGCACTGAATTACTGAGTTTGCAATCCGAAAGAGATAAAAAAAAAAAGCCCTAAAGTGCCCTGAAAATCCAAAAAAAACTCAGAAATAGGAACGTCCCCTAAACCACCATTAGATAACTTGCAGCTAAGCTCGGAGCTCCGTAATCAACGACAATCATCAAATCAAAGGCCAGAAAAGGAAACATCGAGAAAAAGAAAAAGAACTACATGGTCATTCACTGAAAATCGAATCGGAGTGCCGTAGATGAAAAGATAAATCGAAAAACAAATCGAGAAAACGGAGAAAGGATTGAAGAGAGTACCTGCCACGCATCCAAAGTTCGTTGGAAATCCTGTAGATAGCGATCGGCTTGAGCGCGCACCGAATTATCAGGGTGATGATACAGTACATTTAGGGCTTCCTTCACAGTATTCTGAAGGTCCATACTCGAATCGAATCAAATCGAATCGAATCGATGCAGTAACACGAAAGCGAAGCTCAAATTATCTTTGATTTTATCTGTTACTTTTGGATTTCGGTGTGTTTGGCTTGTCACTGGCTTTTGAAATTGAGTGTCAGGTTTGTTGATAAAGCGACGAAAGGGGTTTTTGGCGCCCGGTGAGAAAGATGGGTTGGAGGGGTTTGATAAGTAATCTTGAAGATGGAGTGAGTTTCTCAGCCGTTTGATTGATTGACGATTTGTCAACTAATGTGTGTCATGCACTTTTTATTTTTTTTTGACGCAACATAGTGCGTTTGATCTAGACACGTGGCGTTTTACAGGTTGGAAATTTGGGTCCCACTTTTGGACCGTCAATGTGTGAATCCTTGTTGGACGACGACGCCTGAACTGCAGTTGTTTTTGTGGTTTCTTAAAACCTTTTACATTGAAGTTTTTCAATGCTCTTCAGAACAGAACAGATGAATGTGTTGAGAAAAGAGAAGAGGACAAACATTGAGGTAATACCTAATAAAATGTTCAATTTAATTCTTGACTTTTGACAAATATCAATTTAGTTCCGAACATTTAAAAATTTGTGTCAATTTGTTTCTTCTGTCAACAACGGTTAGTAAACAGTGTCAATTTGGTCTCTGACTTATATAACTTACTAACTTAGTATCAATTATCAATTTGGTCCCTATGCTCACACTTTTTACTAACAGTTGTTGACGTAAAGACTAAATTGGCACACATTTAGAATAATCGACTTAATGTGTGTCAATTTGGTCCTTCACAACAACTTTGTAAATTGATGATGTCAATTTTGCCCCGACTTATATAACTTAGTATCAGTTTTATCCTCCAACTTATATAACTTATTATCAATTTGGTATGCTGACACTTTTTACTAACAATTGTTTACATAAAGACTAAATTGACACACATTTAGAATAATCGACTTTTGATAATATAAATTTAGTCTCCAACATTTACAAATGTGTGTCAGGGGAACAGAGAGAAATAGTTTGCAGCTATAATCTCCCCTCCTTATTCTTTTGTTTTTTCCATTTTCCCTCTTGTGGGTGTTTAAAGTTAACTTAAATCAAAAACACCCACTAGTAACCCAAAACACCCGTAAATTAGAGTTAAATAGTGGGTGTTTTGTGTAAGTAGTAGGTGTTTAAAGTTAACTAAAACCAAAAATACCCACTATTTAAACTAATTTCTATAACTAGTGGGTGTTTTGAGTAAGTAATGGGTGTTTTCGGTAAATAGTGGGTGTATTTTTTGGGCCTTAACTTTTGGGTATTACTTTTCCCACACCCCCTCCTACTCTTTCACACCCCTTAACAAATTTTATTCCAAAAATAACCTCGCGTGAAACGCTGTGAGGACGTGTTTTATGACTGTTCGAACGACCTTGTTCGAATCTGTTCGAATGACCTCGTTCGAACAGGTGAAATTACGCACAAAAGGGTGTGAAGTCAATATTTAACACACTCGAACGATGTCGTTCGAACGTGTTCGAACAAGGTCATCTGAATCTGTTCGAATGACTCATGCGAACAGTGAAAACGCCAAAGAGAGTGTGAAGTCAAAATTTAACACACTCGAACGATGTCATTCGAACCTGTTCGAAGGCCCGTGTTCGAACAGGTGAAATTTCGTGAAAAAAAAGAGGTTTTGGCCGGCCTTTTGGTCTTTTCACACCCTTGTGGGGTGTGTTTTGAGTAGGAGGGGGTGTGGGAAAAGCAATAGCCTAACTTTTATAGGCAATTAGACATACTTATAATTTTGGCCCATACTTCTTACACACCCCTCGCTACTCATCACACACTACCCAGCTGCGCGAAATTACCAGGTTGCCCTTAATGAAACGCGGCGTTTTAATTTTTTTTGGAAGTTCAGGACGGTTCGATAGTTTACCATCAAACCTATTCGATTGTAAACTATTGAGTACTATAAAATTTGATGCACACCCCATAGTTGTTTAACAGTAGTTCGATAGTTAACTAGCAAACAAGTTCGATTCTTTAAGGTCGAACCACTATTAATATGTGATGAGGACATAATAAGCAAAGACACCAATGAAGCACTTCAAGGGCTAGGTGGACCAGTAACAGGGGCACGTGCGAAGAAAGCTAGGGAGGCCTTACATCAAATGGTAACAACTCTAATGGAAGCAATGCCTGAACTAGAAGGGATGGAGCCCAGATTGGTCAATTGCTTGGGTCCATATGAAGAGGAGATGGGCACATGAAATAGGCCCACTATATCACTTGTTTTTATTTTATTTAAGTTGTAATAAAATGTGGACGTTTGCTTTTCCCACACCCCTCCTACTCAAACACACACCCCATAAGGTGTGAAAAGACCAAAAGGCCAGCCAAAACCTCTTCTTTTTCACGAAATTTCACTTGTTTGAACACGGGCCTTCGAACAGGTTCGAATGACATCGTTCGTGTGTGTTTAATCTTGACTTCACACCCTCTTATGCGTAATTTCACCTGTTCGAACGAGGTCATGCGAACAGGTTCGCATGAGGGTGTTCGAACACCCTATTTTATTACATAAAATGGACTCTCACACCACATTCACCTTTTTTACCTGTTCGGTTGACCTCAACCAAATATATTCGGTTGCCCATCCCCAAATCGGTGAAAACACTCACTCTACTTAAGGGTATTTTTGGAATATTTGGAGTTAAGGGGTGTGAAAGAGTAGGAGGGGGTGTGGGAAAAACAAACGCCTAAAATGTGTTGGGTTGCTAAACTATGTTTCAACCCATACACTTAGTTTTTGTTATTTTAGCTTTAAATTGAAGATTGGGTTATTACATGGCCCAAGCCTTCTAAAACATTTGAGTTTATGTTTAAAATAAGAGTGGGCTGAAATATCCATGCAAAAGGGTCCATAACAAGCTTCAAGGAGGAGTGCATGACAAAATAAAGGTGCGGTTGATCCATACGGTAAAGTGAACGAAAATTTCAATGGAATAAGGAAGGATGACTCTTTGCTTGCTTGCTGAAGATGATTCTTGCTCTTCTTGGTTGTTTTGTAACCATTTCTAAGGTGTATTAAAAAGCAACTAGGAATTATTGTTAGTTATTTGTGGCCTTTCTATTGCCTTGTTTTGAATCAGCTCATCATTATCCTTTCCTATATATAGGGGGAGAAATCTATGAGAATGACAACTCAAAATTTTAAGAAATATTACATTGTGTATTGTGAGAGTATGTCTCTCTTTTGTTCTTCATTGAACCTTCATTAGATCTTATCAAGAAACCAAGTTTCTTGTGGCGATCATCTCCTAGGCTTATCACTTCTTCTTTCTCTCAATGAATTAAGAGTGTGGCGCCATCCCATTTCTTATCTTCTCCATATTTTTCTTGTTTCGTCTTTCTTGTTTTTATCTTCTATTTCTCCAATTCAGTTTACGCTTATTTTACTTGTTTTATTCAACCCGAATTCACAGAAAATGACAACCATTCGTTTGGCTAGTCATCAATATGGCAGATTTTATGTTATTTTTGCACGCCTTAAAATCAATTCAAAACGAGGTTCTCACATTTCACTCTCGTACTCAATTTTCTCTCACTTACACAATAACAATTGGGAATCATTGGCTTGAAAGGTATTATTTTGCAACTATTAATTGATGATGCTCCATTACTGGAATTGGTTAATGGAAATTCTTAGCGAGTGTAAACCCTATATTACATATGTTGTGCACTTTTAAGATCAGAGCGTACCAATACGAAATTTCAATTGCAATAAGATGTTTAGTAATTTGAATTAACAACACCGATGTTCATTTCGTCAATAAAAGTTTCGTTCTGTGAATTCCTATGATTATTCGCAAATGAATCATTGTTGTCCACGACTTTTTAAAAGTGCCAATACTATAATTCATTTTTGCAAGTATGTACAATTTAAAAAAAATAATATTTGTGTTAACATTAACAGTGGTTCAGACATAAAATATCGAATTGGTTCGTTACTTAACAATCGAACCACTATTAGACAAATTTGGGGTGTGCAACATAATTTACAGTACTCGCTACTTTACCATCGAATTGGTTCGATGGTTAACTATTGAATTGTCCTAAACGCACACAAAAAAAACACAACGCACCACCCAAACATGCACCAAAAAACAAACTCGCACCCAAACCCAAACTTGGTCCCAAACCCAAATCTGCATCACAACCCAAAGCTACTTGCCAAAAATATTGGGTTTGTCGGGAGCAAAAAAATCCAACTCCATTACAGTCATGGGAGGGACGTCCACTTCAGTTTGTGAAGCTCCACAGGAGGCAAGAAGTTTGAGGACCAAGATGCCAACTTGGAGGAAAAAAGCGGACACTAAATATTTAGGATCTTTTTTAAAGTTTGTAATTATGAACAAATATGTGTTGTCCATGTTTACGATCTATTTTGGATGTTTGGATATGTTGTGTGCTTGCTTTGGATATGTTTTGGATCCCCCAATCTGTTTTGGGTGTGTTTTGGCAGAATATGTGTGTTTATCAACACAAATTTGTGTGACTTATATAATGCTTAAATTGGGACCTTTTGTGTTTATGCTGCAATTTCGATTAGATACTTTAAGTATGTGCTCTAGTTTCAATTTGGTTCTTTCATGTTATGTCATGTTTCAATTTGGTCCTTCAACTATGTTATCTAATTTCATTTTGATCTTTTGTGTGGTGTTATTAACTGAACTCAACTAAAAAAATTCAAAAGCCAATAAAACATCATTTCAATTGCTTAAATGAGATTTACATAATTAGCTTTACATCCAAAATGAAACGACTAAAAATATAGAATTTATTTGGAATCTTTAAACAAACTCGGAGGACCTATTTGAAACTAAATAAAAATTTAAGTGACCTATTTGAAACAAATTATAAACTTAAAGAGCCAAACTGAAACAAATAAAACTAATTGCCAAGTCATTATATGTAATCCACGTCAACGGATGCCACATCATCAGATAAGTAATACGTCATCACCCGTTAACTTTGATGGACGGAAAAGACTTAAGTGAAATGTAACCAATCAGCCAATTAGGTGTGGTCAACAATAGATGGATAAAGGAAGCAAATAGATAATGTACAACGTAAATTTTATCCCGATTAGACAAACTTTTATTTTAGGTTAATTCTTGTGATCGGTTTTTAGTAGCAACAACTGTTTCTTCTTCTAATTATAACCAAATGAATTCCATTCCACCACCCAAAACATTCTCACTCGCTTCCCTTGCAATTCATGCAGATGAAGCGAGAGAAACACAGAGAAAGCTCCTGATCTCTTCCTTCCAAATAACAATATTCTCAATCTGCATTCATTTTCATCTTCACCCACACAATAGATTCATTGCACAGTTTGTTTTTCCCTATCTTTTGCATTTTGCTCGTTGTTGTGTTTTGAAAGGAAAACCAGAAAAACAAACAAAGAAATAAATAAAGAATTAGGAAAACCAACATGGCTACTCGATCAGCATCTACTGGTTTTGTTGAGAAACAGCTGGGAAAGTTTCCACACTTTGTAATGTGCATGGTTCTTGAATGGGTGTTGATAATTGTGCTCTTTCTTGATGGTTTTCTCGCATTTTTCACCGTCGAGTTTATAAATACTTTGAATTGGAAATACCTTGTTGGTTATGTGCTAGGATGCATCATGTTCTGGCTCATAAAACTCCTGATTTTTATTACAATAGTTCCATATGTGAGGCTCACAAGAAAGATGTTTCATCTTTAGCCTTTTGTCACAATCACAAGAAACTCTCTGAAATAAGGAAGATGTGTGAAGGGTGTCTGCTTTCATTTGCAACTCAGAAGGAATCAGATTGTGATAAATATAAGTCTCTTGTGGGGGTTCTGAATAAGAATCTTGAGTGTTTTATTGAGGATAGCCAAAATATGCAATTGAGTTTGAAGGATGATGGGGTCATGCAGGTTGAGAAGAGCACTACTCAGAGGTGTGCATGTTGTGGAGCACCATTGAAAGCCAAGTCTAACTTTTCAAAGGGGAAGAATTCAGCCTCATTTTCACGAACAACTCCTATCGGTTCACCATGAGCCCATCCATCAGTCATCACACCAAAAATTGAGGAATCTCGTGATCTGGATTCGCCTCGCTTTCCATTATACCAAAAGTTATTTTGAGCTTCCCTTCACACATCAGAATGAGGATAGCAACAAAGCACAAAATCAGAATATTAAATGTGAGTATATATAACACATGAATTTTCTTAGAATATGATAGCCAAAGCTTATGTAAGCATCTAATAGCTTACACCAGAGCCAAACCAGTGACTCAATATGTGCTATAACTACATTGATAATGTCTCTTCGAATTTTTTATTGCAGCAAAGGAAGAATCAAAAGGTGCGTCGTTACCTCTATTGCCGGGAGTCGAGGACATAAACACAGAGACCCCCAAGACCCCACCTTTTCAATGGGGCAATAGGTTCTTTGGAGTCCCACTTACAGATTCTCCAAACAGCAGTCCAAGATGGTCTTCTGGGATCAGCAGCAAGAAATCACCACTAGAAAAGACAGAATTTGCCTCTGACACTAATAATAACAACGAGGAGAATCTTCAAGATGAAGCAGATGATGCTGTCTTAAACAATTTGAAGATGCAAGTTCGTATGGATCGCAAGTCACTCATGGCTTTATACATGGAGTTGGATGAAGAAAGAAGTGCTTCAGCTATTGCTGCGAACAATGCAATGGCTATGATCACACGCTTACAAGAAGAGAAGGCATCTTTGCAGATGGATGCTTCTCAGTATCAAAGAATGATGGAGGATCAGATTGAGTATGATGAAGAAGTCCTGCAAGAAACTAATGACCTGCTTCTCAAACTAGAGGAAGAAGTCAAAAATTTAGAAACTGAATTGGAGATTTATAGAGATAAATATGGGTACCTGGCAGAAGAGGATTTTAAGGCTCATGTTGCCACCAACAACTCTCCATCCTCCATTGAAGGTGTGGATAATGTAGAAAACGACCTCGATCTTCATCAAGCTGTTTCATTAATGGCAGATAATGAAGGGGGAAAGGTGAACGATGCACTAAAAGATTTTAGAATGGAGAAAACATATCTTCTTGGTCGGATGAAGAAAATGGAAAATGGAGCTATCTTGGAAGAAAATGAAATTTGAGACACTTTTACTGTAATGTTGTCCTTTAGGGTGAACAATACACGATCACCATAATTAGAACGACGATAGTTGAATTTCATTTGATTGGTTCAAGAAGGCAAAAGAAGTCTATCTTGTGCTGAAGGCTCTCTGTGTTACTCAGACCATAGATGCTTCATCTCACTGCTGTATAATAATTGCAATCCTTGGGGTGAGAATGCCTCATAAGTTTCAAGGTGTAACATCCTCATTACTGTAGTAACCTTCGCTAGGATAATTTGGATAAATGTGTGTAAAATATAAATATTTATATGATTATTTTCAACATTTCCTTACTGCCATATACTTGCATGGAATCGGTACAAGTTATATTGTTGGCTCTTGATGCTTCACTAAGTTACAAATCTAAACCTCTCTCGATGACATGTTGCTACAACCTCATCTTGTGAATGATAGCAGGTTTTCCCACAAAATGTAACTGAATCAATAAACATATCTATTTTGCCAATTTTTAAAGAACAATAAGAAACAGAAATCTGAGACACAATAGGTATTATCCAATTTGGTTCATACTATGACTCAATTTTTACTAACACGGGGTAATTGTCTTATGCAAATACATATATTGCCAGTTACATATGAATACATATCAGGAGAGAATATCCTATCACAACAGTGTTTTCAAACGAAAAACACAATAAGATTATTTCAGATGCTTACATAGTGAAGCACAACATATGCACATGGAGATTAGATACATATCTTAAATGATGTCATACTATGACAAGGAACACACCAACCTACAGAATTCTACACCAATTGACTAGGTTGTCAATAGAGCATGGTGAGCGCTGACCAACCGCTGTGATTTTTCTTCTTTTAGATGGAAAACCAATGACTGATTGATCTGTCACTCCCAATGAATCTTCCTCTTTGTTATGTTGTTTTATCAAAACTACTAGCTATCTGCATATGTAGCCATCCAGGTTGTGATCCCTGAGTATACCCCCTTGCTGCTTGTGGTCCGAATATTATTCCAGCAAGGTCAAATGGCTGAGCACCAACCTGAAGCAACAGAACAGTTTCTAAAATTATAGTTGGAGTTTTACTAAAATTGACAGTCCTAAAAAAGCAATGTGTTAATAATACCATAATTTCAAACTTATACGGCACTGTTGAATCCATTTTATTCTCCCTGTTCAACCTTTTCTAATTTGCTTTATTTGGTTGAAAAATGAGGTTTCACTTATTATTTCAATTTTTCATTGTCTCTTGCACTCTGCATCTATTAAATTCTCCTTTCCTTATCCATATATAAAACATCCATTGTGTTAGCTTGCATTAATATACACCAGACTGCCGTGTGAAAGTAGTTAGACACCCAGTTGAACCTCCTCCTCATTTAATAAGAATTTGTTTAATGTCCAACAGTTCACTTTATTCTGTTTCTAAAGTTAATATGATTTATGCGTCAAAAAAAAAAGTTAATATGATTTATGAAGTTGCATGGTCCCCCTATATGACAGTAAAAATAATATGCTGCAAAATTTATACAGCACATACAAATTTAACATAAAATTTCCAAAATTGAACAGTTTTGATGTTAGGTTAAAATTTAGGTTGATAGACTTACATCTTTTGAAGGGAAGCATTCAATAGTAGGGTTCATGTTAGTTCTCGAAGTAACTGCTTCAAGCTTCATAGAAAGGAACTGAAAAATAAAATAAAGTTAATTTCCACATAATTGAATTTTGACGTCTAAGCTCAATAGAGATAAAAAATATATATATATTTATTTACTTACCTCAACCTGGCGCTGTAGTGACTGGACGTAATTGATTATCTCATCCAAAACAAGTGCTTTACCAATTACCTAAACCGTAAACGCAAAATCAAATTAAAGAGATTGGATATATTGACACGTGGTGTTAAACTAGAGATGGTAGAAGTGAGTTTGGAAGGCTAAAAGTGATCCAAACAACATGAATTGATAAAGTCAATTTTTTCTTAAATATATTCAAATATAAATCACGTTATGTTAAAATCACTTTTTAACAAACTCAATTTTACAAAATCAATTCAATGAGAATCAATTCTTGTTACTGGTGAACCAAACACATACTTAAATGCACAAGATAAAAGAAACATGAAAATAATAACTTAGCTTATGTTTAATTACCTTGTTACATCCAGGGACTAAATCTTGAAGAATTTTCATCCGTTCACTAATCTTTTCTCTTCTCGCCTGCCATAACATCAAAAGTGTTAGTATGAGTAAGAAACTAAGAATCATGCTTTTGAAGAATAAAACAAAATTAGAAGAAATTGAAGATAAGGAGAGTGAGTGAAGTGGAATACTCACTCTTTCTGCAAGACTATGGCTATCGGTGGCTTGGCCTCTTCTAGCTCTGACGTGTATGTAATCTTGCTTAGGTGGCTCAGAAGGCGGTTCCGCATTTTGTTCTTCCGGTGACGTGTTACCGGCTACTGAAGTTTCATCTTGTTCGGCTTTAAACGCATCGTTTTCATTATCCTGTGAATGAGATCCTCCTACTTTCATATGCTTATTGCCACAATCCTCCTACAATCCTCACCGTGAAATTACATTCAATTATTATTATAATTATAATTAAAAAGAGAAATAATAATTGGAAGTTGTTTATTTGAATTTAAAGAACGAACCGGAAGATTGGGAGAGAGGTTTCTTTTCCGGCGGTGAGGAGGAGAAGTGAGGTTGGTGAGGGTTGAATTGTTATCGGTGTAGGAAGGGAAATGAGGGAGAGGCCAAATCTCGGATAAGGAATAAGAAGAGAAAGTAGAGTCGTTGATGAAGGGAGGTTCCATTGAATAATTCAGGAAATGTTGAATTGAGTTGAAGTTGGTTGTGATTTTATTGAGAGTTCACTTCACTTTCCAATTATGGATGAGATAGATAGAGACACTCTCTGTGTGTGTGTTGTGAAGAGTTAGTTTGTGATCCTTTTCTTTCTTTCTTTCTTTCTTTGTGCCTGGAGTGGTCTCAAACGCAGACTCAACAAACTAACTGTGGCGTACTGCGCCTACTGCACTACTTATCTACTTGTTGCTACTTTTATACTTTTTTATATCATACCATCCCCTTCACCGCTTTTTATTTTAAAAGGAAAAAGAAAATCAGAAATTAATTTTCAAATTAAAATGGGACAACTTTGGGTATCAAAAATGATTTTTCAACATCAATAATAAAATGTGATAACTTTATGAAAAACTAGCAGTATATTCGTGCATACGTACGGGTGTTGTCGTGTTATTTTTATTAATAGAGTTAGACATAATTTAATTAGTCTGGACATTAACCCGTGAAAATCAAAACTAATTTAAAGTAGATAAACAAAAAGTTTCAAAATGTAATTGAGTTAGTCCGAATATCTCCCCGTGAACAATTGCCAGCAATATGTAATATTTCCCGTACAGATTTGAAAACAAAATTGTATTAATTTTTCAAAATTTTCAAATTGTAATATTTTCCGTAGACACTAAATAAAACTATTTGATAGAGAAAAATAGAATATTATAATTGGTCGCGATCTCCACAAACTAGAATGGTTTGTTAGCAATACACTCTTAAGAAGAATGTGGGGCCTACTCAAAACATATGTGAGTTTATTTAGATGGAGGAACCATTAGTTACACTCACATCTAAAATTGTTGATCCTCGTATAGAAGATGAGATAGTGGAAGACTCGCAAATGAACGTAGAATCTCGAGCTATTGAGGGTGGTGACTTGGAAATGGATATTATTAATGAAACTTTTCATGTAGAAGAGGTTGGTTAAAGTCAGAAAGAGAAAGAATATTTACAAGTCGAAGAGTTTGTTGATTGTCAAAATAGAAATTAAACCCAATGTTGTTGTGAATGCTTTTGGAGAAGCTCGTCAAGAATCAAACTAAATTTGATAATCATGTGATCCTGTTACACTCAGTTATAAATTTAATTCTTTCCAACATGGTCTCAAGAGGAAATACCTCTAAATCTTCAATATCCTCCTCTGTTGCTGGGTTTATGATTATAAAGGTCTCCAACATCATTGATAATTATAGAAGTCCTTCAAACATCAATGAGCTTATTTGGATCCCCCCTGCTCCCTGTATGATAAAGTGCAACACAAATGCTGCTGCTAAAGGTTGTCTTGGACTAGCCGCATGTTCTGGTATTTTTAGAGGCAAAAGTGCTGCTAATCTGCTATTCTTGGTTGTTTTTCTGCCTCAATTGACAATAGTTATGCGCTTCATGCAGAATCAATGGGGGCTATAGAGATTGATTCTGATAAAGGTTGGGACGTGGGAGTGTGATTCTCAGTTAGTGGTTTCTGCTTTCTAGAATTGCAAAGTAGTTCATCGAAAGCTAAAAAATAGATGGAATAATTTTTTATACTTGACTAGAAATACGAACTTCATGTGCACTCACATTTATAGAGAGGAAAATGTCTGTGCAGATAAGCTTGCTGGTCACGGAACCAATATAAGTAGTTTTATTTGGTGGGATCTAATTCCTAGCTTCATTGTTAAGGATTTTTCTAGGAATAAGTTAGATTTGCCTAGCTATAGATTTTGTTGATTTATTTCTTGGGATAGCGTTTTTTCTTGGTGGATGAATTGGGTTTTCCTTTGGTATTCAATTTTGGTGTGCTGCAAATGATTGTTAATGACTTTGGTGTCAACCTAGTTGGGACGAAAGTCATTATAGTGATGTTTTTACATGTCATTATAGATATTCTTCGAGTTAGTTTCCTTTTAATAGCATTGATTTTATCTCCTTTTGGTTTTATTATTGTCTTTGTTTATGAGTATTGGCCTAGTCTTCTTATTCGTTTTGTCTTTTTCTCCTTTTTATCAATAAAGTTAGAGTGAGCACTCATTTTTCTTTTTGATTTTTTTCTCTAAGGTGATTTTTCCATCATGTTTAAGGAGGATCTGCATCCATTTATTTTTTTTAAAAAAAAGAAGCTCGTCAAGAGTCTGGCATGAGGATTCTAGATGATGCGTCAAAAACTAGTGTAGAGGGTAAGTTGTTGATTTCTTTTCAAAAGAGATTTCTTGTAAAGAATCACGCACATTAGTTTCCTTTTTAGACTCACTCGAAAAACATTTAAATGATCCAACTTGATTACAATGGTCAAATCGGATAGGATTTAAAAAACGTCCCTTGATGATTTTTTTAAAAAAATATTGGGCAGAAGAAGGAATTAATAGAGATTACTGATAACATGTTTAAGATTAATTCTGAGTTTACAATGGTCAAATATAAAGTTCGGAAGCATAACATGAGAAAAAACAGAAAATGTAACTTTAGATACGTTTGTTTCGTTTATTTTTCATTTTATGATTTTTGTTTGCATGAGTTTTGGTTCTTATTCACCCATGATTTTATTTCATTTTTCTTTTTTGATATTGTAATATTTAAATTAATGGTTAATTACTGAAGAATTTACATAAAAAATGTGATTAATTACGTTAAAGTTCATGATCAATGACGCTACATTAACGGTTAATGAATTCGACATCCAATATACTACTCCTCCGTCTCATTTTAAGTGACTTGTTTATCATTTTTCTCCGTCTCAAATTATCGGTCATTTTAGAATCTCAATACAACTTTTATTATTACTTTCCAACAATACCCTTACTTTAGAATATCAATAACCGTGCATTTATTCCAATCGAGAAAAGTTAGATTACTAATGAGTAATAGTGTAAGAGTGTTTTAGTCCTACCACATTTTTTTACCATAAAAATAGCATAATTAATCATTTCTTTAATACTCGCACATTACCTTAAACAATAGATAAAATGAGGCGGAGAGAATATCATATATCAACTACTAAACACGTTTAACCACATATTTAAACTAGGTTAACTACTTAAA
Organism: Oxytropis ochrocephala; assembly: GCA_020916435.1. NCBI lineage: Eukaryota > Viridiplantae > Streptophyta > Magnoliopsida > Fabales > Fabaceae > Oxytropis > Oxytropis ochrocephala. Next base: position 14,777,715 of record CM037088.1, on the reverse strand, counting down.
TTGTTGTCGTAAAAGTTGTCCAATTTTTAACTTTTCGATAATAGAGTTGAAAGAAAATTATAACTCGTTCCCACATGCACATTTACCTATGACGTTTCTCTCTCTCTTGTTCTTTTGCCGAAAATTAAAGGCCCGTGATTTTTCTAACCCCCTCCTACTCACGCACACCCTCTTATCTTATGAATTTACCAAAATAACCTTACATTGTACAACATTTGGTTTTTTTCTTCTTTCTGAAATGGCGATTGGTTTGACATTCAGTTACTGAACCGGTTCGGTAATGTTCCATCGTACCAAATAAATTGTATTTATGGTGTTTCTAATTATTTGTTGACACGATATGGTTCTACCAGACGTACAAAAGATCAAAACACACCCCTATTTTCACATCTGGTTGCCAACAACTGTACCCGTTCGGTGGCCTGTTAGTGGTACCGTACTAGTTCGGTGGGAGGCAACCGAACCAATGAAAAACATGTCGTCCACATGATCCCTGAGCATTGCACGTAGGGTAAAATTTGATTTTTTTTGTAGTTGGGGGTGTGTAGTGAGTAGGAAGGGGTTTGAAAAAGAATGGGTCAAATTAAAATCAGACACTGTCCTTGTTAATAAGCAAATTAAGGGGGGAACTGTAAGGCATAAGAACAAAGAAAGGCAAGACATGAAAGGGACAATTGAACTGACAACCATAGAATCTCATATAACACATTAACACCCTTTTCTTGCTTGAGAAAATTTCTAACACAAATAGAAGAACCCACTATGCCATCTCCTTTTTCCTTTTAGACCTAACTAGCCTTCATTCAGTTCGAACCAAACCAGTTGTCAAGAATTCAAGGGGTAGTCCAATCCAAGGTTTCAAATATTGTGCTTGATCTTTTCATAACAATGAGCATACAACTTTCAAAATCTTGGTCGCTTACAACTTTCTGTTATATTCATATTCCTATTTTGAATGGTTAGCGTGCTATTTTTTTTTTCAATAAGCAAATTCTATCATATAGAGTACTAAGGGTACTCAAATAGTCCATTACAAAAACTGTGTTAAGTAATACTCCCTCTGGACTCATATATAAGCAACAAACCACTTTTTAGATTCATTGAAAAAGTGATGTATTTGGACTATATATAGTCCAGATACATCACTTTTTCAATGAATCTAAAAAGTCATTTATTGTTTATATATGAGTCCGGAGGGAGTAGTAGTTAGCTTTAAGAATCTACAGTGTATTAAGGTTTTGTACGGTAAAAGGAGTCTAACTTAGAATACTAATGAATTTATTAGTAATTCTTACTAAATGGGCATACTAGTTGTTTTCCCATCAATGTAAAAATTCGGTAACCACACAAACACTAAATTATATGGTTAGTATGTACTAATTATTGGATTGTTGTATAGTGGTTATCGAAAAATTTAGTAATTGTTACTAAAGAATTCATTAGTATCATAAGTCTTTGGCGGTAAAAAGTATCAAGATATCGAATAAGCTAGCTAATATATGTCATACATTTAAGGGATCAATGTGTATTTGCACGTGGTTTTCTGTTTTGAAATTTTTAAAAAAATATATTAGTAATTCACAATAGTTAAGTGACCTTTGCAATAATGTCTAATGATACGAGAAAACCTTATGAAATAAAATAAAATAAAAGAACCTTAATAATACGTGTACTCTCTTTACGTACGGTGCATAAATCAGCATCCACTAGAGAATTGGATTCTTCGACAATATTTCTCTTTCAGTTATCCTAGTCTTATTCGTTATTCAATTTTGCATATGATTTTGCAATCATTTAATTTGAGGTAGCAAGGCTCATGGTAAATCCAAAAGCTAATTTGGCTCCGCTTTATCATACTCATATTTTAGAACTTCTTTTTTCATATAATGTCTATATAATTTCCGTTCAAAGTTCAAACTTTCATTTACATACATATCAGCATAGAATCAAGATGCGTTGCACCGCTACATGTGAACTTAGTTGCATCTTATACTTTGTAGTATCATTTTTTTTATCAGAAATATTTTCTCCATCCCAAAATATATAAGCACAAAAAGTACATGTATTTGAATTTTTATAAATGAGTTTCAATTTGTAAAATACTTATTTGTCATGAGCCATTATTCGAAGGCTCCTAATTCTATTATTCAAGTCACATGACATAATTGTGTAGGGGCTTCACATAGTAATCTTGGTCTTGCTGCGTATGGAAGATGGTTACATGACTCAAGTGAAACAATTATGAGTTATTTCTAAGACTATGTAGGCTTTGATATCTCATTTGATCTTAACTATCAATGTTTGCTTTAAAAAAAATGGATAGGGCGTTTCCTAACACAATTTTCTAACACAACCAAAAATGAGAGAATTTGGTTTTGCCTTCTTAAGTTGTTCCTTTTTTATAAGTAAGATGTATTAAGAGAGCGCATTAGGGATGCACTAATCCAATACAAAGAGGCAAGTTAAACATTCTGAACACAAACAAGTGGTCTATTTTGTTGTTGTTGTTGTGTAAGTTAGGTATTACCTACGCGCAACTACAAAGACTAATTCTTTGAGTCGGGATATGGGCGACAAAACTTTCCTTCAAGAGATTTAACACTACAACGTCTTTCAAAAGCTAAGTTCGAACCCAAGACATTAGTTAAGCTGGAAGAGATCCTTATTATATAAGTACTATTGGGTCAAACAAGTGGTCTATGCCACCAACCAATAATAGTAAAACCCGACATTCTACTTACTTTTCTAATAAACCATCCTCATGTTAAAGGTTGTTGAACTCTAGTTTTAACTCGTGGAATCGCACGATTCTACGTTTTCAACTCCCTAATTTGAGTTAGCTCGCTTGTAGACTCATTTCTAGGTAAACTCGAATTTCGAGCGATTTCACTCACTCAAAATTGCGAGTCAACTCATAAACTCAGGTAAACTCGTCCGAATTTAATCGATTCTACTCATCACAAATATTTAGGAACTTATAGATTTATGATTTACTGTGATAATTTATGTAGTTTGATACAAGTCTATAATACTTTATTATGGTGATTTGCTATTTTGTTTTGTTGTAGAGTTGAAATTTTGAACTATTACTGAATTAATGTTATTATCTAAGTATATATGTCACGTATATATTACATTTAATATTAGGTAAACTCGTACGAGTCTATGAGTCGAGTTTACGCGTCGAGTTCACCTAGGAAAAACGTGTTTACTTGAACTCTCGATTTTGACAACCTTTTTGATCTTATTTAAGATCTTTGAGGCCCCGACCATTGAGCCTCTAAAGAGAGCAATATTTCACTGTAAACCTTAGTTTAGCGTTGTTAGTTAAAAAGTTGTTGTAATGTACTCCCTCTAGTGTCTGGTCTCATATATAAAAAAATACAATTTTAAATTTATTGAATAACTGATACATCTGGTTCATATTTATAAATTAGATACATCAGTTACTAAAACTTAAAATTGTACTTTTCTCTTATATATGAGACCTGAGGGAGTATTTATAATATGCCCATAGCTAATTCAGCAACAAATCTTTGTTTCTAATATAGTTAGAGTTTAATTGGTATGGACGTGTAATCAGTAAGAAATAATAGTAGGTCTCACAATTTTAAAATGAATGAATTAAAAGTCAAACGCTTTTATGATTTGTTAATTTTGATTGATTAATGTTGTAAAACATTTGTACACAATTGGGTTTTTTTTGAAAGACAAACATAATATTATAAATCAAAGCTGAGCACAAAGGGTACTCACCCATATACAAGCGAAAACCACCTCCAAAAAAAGGGGGAAAACAACCGACAAAACTATCTCCTAGAAATACAATCCAAATGATCTACAAACCATTCATAAAATAAGCAAGAAGGAGAATTACCCCTAGCCTGAAACCATCTCCAGGATAGAGACAAAACTTGATCAAAACATCTCCCAAAGTCAGGAGCACCTCCTGAAAACATGCAATTATCACTACAAAAAAAACGAGGATTAGCGGCGGAATTAGCGAGGAAATTTTGTCCTCACAAAAACGAGGATTAGCGACGGGCGCAAGTCCTCGCTAATGTGACCATTAGCGAGGAATTAGCGATGCAATTTCAAGTCCTCGCTAATGTCCGAACGTTCTAGCCGATTTGATCGCCGCAGATCGCTCGACTACGCCAGAGTGATAAAGATTAGCGACTTGAGCCCGCACGCCCTCGCTAATGTCCAGCTTATTTTTTACCAAATATCCGATTCTCTCACTCTTCTCTCATTCTTTCACTTTTAACCCTCACTCCTCTTCTCTTCCTCTTCCTCTTCCTCTTCCTCTACTCTCTCTCTCTCACCTACAAACTCTAACCCACCACCACACAACCACCACCACCACCACCACTCACTCTTATTTTTCACTTACAACACCCTCATTCTTCTCTCTCACCTACAAACTCTAACCCACCACCACACAACCACCACCACCACCACCACGCCCCCACCACACCACAACCACTCTCACTCCTCTTTCTCTTCTCAACCACACAACCACAACCTCTCTCTCTCTCACTCTCTTTCTTCCACACCACCACCACACCACCACAACCACATACATCTCACTCTTTTTCTCCCTTACTCTTCTCCTTCTTCTTCTCTCTTTACGACACCACCACCACCACCACCACCATCACACCACCACCACTCTCACTCCTCTCTCAAAATAATAATAATAATAATAATAATAATAAAACAATAATAATAATAATAATAATAATAATAATAATAATAATAACAACAATAATAATAATACTACTACTACTAATACTAATAATAATAATAATAATAATTGATTGATAAAGCGCGCCAATCGGACTAGGAAGCGTGTTGTCGCGATTAGCGAGGAATTAGCGAGGATCGTCCCTCGCTAATTAGCGACGGAACACATTTCTCTCGCTAATTTCCATTAGCGAGGAGGGAATTAGCGACTGAATTGGTCCCTCGCTAATTCCCTCGCTAATGGCAATTAGCGAGGGAATTGGACATGTTAGCAATCGAAAATTCCCTCGCTAATGACCGTGTTTTTTGTAGTGTATTCCTCAAGTCCCAGATGACCCAAAGAACAGTATGTCAAATGAGCATCAAACCTCGCCTGCATCTTGATGGGCCCCCCACATAAATGAACTGGAGGAACAAAGATGGAATGTCCCGTTGCATCACGAAATCAAAACCCATTAATCATTTGGTCAATGGTTGGATCCCTGGCCGGTGCGTATGGAAAAATACCTGGTGAGAGAGGTCAATTCCTTAAATCGATCTCATTATTTCAGAGAATTAATCTCTGCAGTTGCGCATACAGGGGATACCTAAGTTTATAAAAAAAGTTGATATAGTTATCCATCTTAATCCTTGTCGCTATATATGTACGTGTTAAGTGTGGACACCCTCGCCTTGAGTAGATATGTCAAGGACATAGAAAACCATCTTATGAACACACTGAAGCAAGTTGGTGGCAGTGATAATAAATGTTACTAACCCTCATCATCAAAATGTCAAGCCATTCTCACTGTTGAACAGAAGTTTCCAGCCTTCGTATAGCATTATTGCCTAACTAGTCAATTATGAAAAAATTTACCCACAAAACCATCACTCCCCATTACCTAACTTGCTTAGCCAAAAAATGATAATCAGCCAAGAAAAATTAATTAAACCCGACAAAGTCTCTTTTTGCCATGCCCAAATAAGGTTTTCCATCTTTCATGTGCACCTCCAGTTTTTTGGCTTTGCAGAAAATACTAGAATAGACTATAGCTAACCATTGGCTTTTCCGTCTTTATAGGGTTTTATGAACTTAATTGATTTTGGAATTAAGCTGTTTGGATTGTTAAGCTCACCATAAAAGTCACAACTTTTCCAGCTCAGTCTAAAAGCACATGCCTTAAAATGTACATTATCCTTAATGCCAACTTTCCAGTTACATCAAATGAGGGGCCTGACTGGTTTAGTGTTAGTTTTGACTATCTTCGTTAATTTGCTAAACCCAAGTGCTTGTATTACTTTGGACCAAAAAAAAAAGTCCTTGTATTACTGTCGGTAAAAGTGTTACAGAAATTTGTTATAAACTTATCCTAGTTGGCAGCAAGTAAGTATAAGATACGAAGGCAAATACTTATGATATTAAGGAATATTCCTTAATAATAATTATTAAACTTTACAGTAACCACAACAATCTAATGGTTAGTGCATATTAACCACAATACGCCTGCATCAACGCACATTAATCGGTTCTATTGCAATCACGTTTGACATTGGAGGCCTTTTTTAAACTATATATTTACTTAATTTTGAGAAAACTTTTACCTATGCAATTTTTTTTGGTTTTTTTTTTTGGACCCCACCCTCTCCCCCGAAACCCCCACACACCCCGTAAAAAGACGAAAATACTCCTGCGTTTTTACAAAATCACAATTTATTCACATTATTGGTCATACCTACGATTGACCACCAGCCACTCGCATATACGCCACAGAGACGTATATACGATTGCCCTGAAATTCCACCACTCGCATATACCCCACCACAAGCCTATATACGATCAGCAATTTTTTACTCATCGTATATACACCTTTCCAGGCGTATATACGATTAGCCAGAATTCATCCACTCGCATATACGCCCAGCAGACCCTATATACGACAAGTTAAAGAGTAAGCATCGTATATAGGTCCCTTTTTATGTAAATACGATGAGCAATTTTTTTTACTGATTTTTTTTCCTTTGCTTGCAGTGTCCGGTAGGCATAGAGGGAGACGGGAGGTATCTCCTATCAGAGAGAGAGGGGAGTCATCTTCCGCTGCACCGAGCACGAGGACGAGGAGGCATAATCAGCTGCATGCTTCCGTTAGGAGACAGAGACAGGCCGACCCAGCTGAGTATCAGCCTGAGCATCACCCAGCTCATTTTCAGGATGATGGGCAGTTTTATCTTGGGGATTATCTGCAGCAGACTCAGCAGGAGGATTGGCATAGAGGGAGGTCGGTTCCTCAGTATCATTCTCAGCCTCCTCCTCAGTACCATCCACAGCCTCCTCTTTACCATCCCCAGCCTATTCATTACCATGCACCGACTCCCGAGTATCATCAGAGGCGACCCAGTCGATACTTATTACTCGCACTCGATCTATGTCCGAGGATCGTGAGGAGGAGCCCAGCGCAGATCGGGGCATCGGGAGGAGGATCGGCCTCACCTCGAGCCTCTCTTCACCGACTGACGGATCATGTTTTTGCGATTCTATACTCACGACCGGTAAGTTTTGCATTTTTGCTTAAATAATTTATTTAACTCACATAGTCCGCACTTTTGCTTACATCATTTATTTATTTTTAATTCAGGAGTATCTGCGGATTGTCAAAGTATGGGCTCATGGCAACAAAGTCCATACTAGACTCCATCTACATTACCCGTCCCCTACTTGGCAGCACCACGTGGTCGGGGACTCGATCGCCCCACTTCTCGGGATCGCCACGCCACGATGAGACCATGAGTTCTTTGTCGGCTTTTATTGAGAGATGACACTCAGATACTTCGTCATTTCACTTGCCATTTGGTGAAATGACGATCACTCTGGATGACATCTCCTGCCTGCTGCACCTTCCCATCCAGGGGAACTATGCCACACCTCCCACCATCACTGTGAGCTCGTAGTATGACATTAGCGAAGCCTACATCATATTCACTTGTGTTGTGTGAGAGAAGGAGGAAGTTGAATTTTTGGGGTGAAAATAGTGATGGTGGGAGTGGGTATTTATAGTTGAGGTAAAAGATTATCAACCGTTGATTTTGTCGTGCAATCCACACCGTTGATCAACTTTGAAAGTTAAATCATGACCGTTAAAACTTTTTTTATTGCAAAAAAAAAATACAAATTTCAAAGGCTCATCGTATATATGTCATTTGGGACTTATATACGACGCGCGTAGTTTTACCACATCGTATATATGCCCTTATGAGGTATATATGATTGGTCAGTGTAAGATGCAATCGTGATATACCTCTTAAGGGAATATATACGATGTGGTAAAACTACTGCATCGATATATGTCCCAAAATGACATATATACGATGAGCCTTTTTTAAAAAAAAATAGATTACAAATGACATTTTGGGGTTTTTATTGTGGGTGGGGTATGAGGGGAAAGGGTGGGGTCCAAAAAAACAAGCCATTTTTTTTGCCTAAAGCAATGAATTGGGCCTCTTAATGGTTGGGTCGGTCTTGGATCTGCCAATGGATATAACACTATTATACTTGGTTTGCTCTAGGCTGAGGGCAAGACAAAAAAAATTCAAGAATACAAAATGAAATAAGAAAATTTTCAAGGCGGTTGATCTTATCAATTCCTCATGGCAACAAGAATTGTGGAAGAAAGGCTCATGATGATATCAAATGATGTGAATCTATATCCATAAAAAACTGATAAGATCAATTGAATCGCCACAATCTTGAAAGGATCGATAAGATTCCTGAAAAAAGGGTTTTCATCAATGATAATCACAACACTACGTAGAGATCAACTTCAAAGTCAAACTATATGTGAGTACCCTTATATCACGACGAGGATTGTGAATTTGAACCCAAGTCCAAGTTTGTGGCTCTAACGATAAATTATAAGGTTATTGCTTTTCCCACTCTCCCTCCTACTCAAAACACACCCCATAAGAGTGTGAAAAGACCAAAAGGTCAGCCAAAGCGTATTTTTTTTCAAGAAATTTCACGTGTTCGAACACGGACCTTCGAACAGGTTTGAACAAGGCCGTTCGAGTGTTGTGCGTTATTTCACCTGTTCGAATTGGGTCATGCGAACCTGTTCGAACAACCTTGTGCGAACACCCTAGTTTATTTTCGTTCACATGTTGTTAACCGATGCAACAATAATGGACCCTCACACCACATTCACAAAATTTATTGCGTTCGCATGCTCGTGTTCGAACGTGTTCGAAAAAGGTCGTTCGAACCGTCATTAAACACGTACTCACAGCATTTCACGCGAAGTTATTTTTGAAATAAAATTTGTAAAGGGGTGTGTTTGAGTAGGAGGAGGAGTGGGGAAAGTAAAACCCAATTATAATATATTTCTAATTAAAGAAAGACAAGTTATTCATAGATAAACTTGCCATGAGGATTAGGTTGCGTTTATTTTGTTGGCAGTATTAGGTGTTTTAGGTTGCGTTTATTTTCGTTTTTAGTAGATTCATTATGGTCGTTAATTGTTCAGGTACTGCTCTGAGGATTAATGATTATTAGGAGCTTTAGCATATACCTGATTAGACTGGACTTGTCCGATTTGTGAGTGTCCGTTATAGGACATATGACTGCTTCTGTGTAAGCTTTTCGTTCACACTCTGTGTAATGTTTCTGTGGCTTTGCCCGATTTCAATGAAATATTGCATTATTGACCAAAAAACACTAGCCATGAGGATATGATTTTGTGTCGTGCCAAATGGCACTTATTTTTTCTTGACAAAATGGTAATGAATAGCTTGAGGCAATAATGGGGTTGTTAATTAAGGGTATTACTTTTCCCACTCCCCCTCCTACTCTTTCACACCCTTTAACAAATTTTATTCCAAAAATAACCTTGCGTGAAACGCTGTGAGGACATGTTTAACGACGGTTCGAACGACCTCGTTCGAACAGGTGAAATTACGCACAAGAGGGTGTGAAGCCAATATTTAACTCACGCGAACGATGTCGTTCGAATGTGTTCGAATAAGGTCATGCGAACAGGTTCGAATGACCGCGTTCGAACAGGTGAAATTACGCACAAGAGAGTGTGAAGTCAAAAATTAACACACACGAACGATGTCATTCGAACTGTTCAAGGCCCGTGTTCGACAGTGAAATTTCGTGAAAAAAAGAGGTTTTGGTTTGATTTTTTTAGTCTTTTCACACCCTTATGGGGTGTGTTTTGAAGTAGGAGGGTGTGGGAAAAACAAACACCTTAATTAAAACATCATTTTTCTCTGGGTTTTTTTTTGGACCCCACCCCATCCCCTCCCACCCCACCCAATAACAAAACCCCAAAATGCTTGGCAAACTTATTTTTTAAAAAAATAAATAAATCGTATATACCCCTTTGGGTACGTATATACGATGGCTTTTTTGTCCAATCGTATATATACGCACTCAAAGGGGTATATACGATGATTTTTTTTTTTTTTAATAATTTGTTTTAATTTTTATTACTAAAAGGCTACTAAAAATTCGTTAAATAGTCAAAACTACTCAAAAAATTATAAAAACACCACTAAAAATCTAACAAAACCAAAATAAGGCTATAAAAATTAAAAAAATCGTAAAAAATAGTAAACGATGGAATTTGGGATTTTGAGGTCGTAGTCCCGTAAGAAGTCCCTTCTAGGAGTCTTGATTCTTGATTTTTTCGGATTTAATATTTGTGGTTTCATTACGATCGGAGTATGTTGCCCGAAAACCGATTTTTAGCCTAAATTATTCGTTCGACGTATAATATAAATCACGTTTTAACGAACTACACACAAAACTATTTTCAGGACTTATATAATTTTTATTTGACTTAAAAAATTTAAAAAAAAATACAATGGGGTCGTATATACACCGAGGGGTATATATACGACTTATTTTTAGGCATCGTATATACACCTCCCAAGCGTATATACGATTATGTGAGGTTTTCCAATCGTATATACGTCTTGGGGTGTATATACGATGCCTAAATGCATAAGGTCGTATATATACCCCCAGGTGTATATACGATTGGTCAAAAATTTGTAAAAAAATACGTTTCGAGAAGGGGGCATTTTGGGTTTTCGATTGTGGGTGGGGGTTTATGGGGATGGGGTGGGGGTACAAAAAAACCCTTTTTCTCTGGGTTCAAAACTAAAAGGCCCAGCTCTCGAACTTAATGAGACAATCAGGGAGTTGCTTTTTGCACGCGCCTTCTCTTATACGCCTCCTTTTGCTTTTCTTTCCTTAATTCCTTTTCTTTTCTTTCCTTAATTCCTTTTCTTTTTATGAAAAATGGTATTTAGTACGAGAGGAAAGGTAAAAATGAGGTGGCATAAAGTTTGGGTCAATGTACATTTTTGCTTCCTCTCACATTCTACCTAATCAAACAAATGAAAAGAAAAGTTTCACCTTTCTTTCCTTTTATTATCACATCTACCAAACAACTTTAAAATTATCCCACTCAGTACTTTCCTTTTACTTTTTTTTCTTCAAACTTTCTTTTCGTATTCCATAGACGCTAAGGTATAAGAACATACATAGATGAATTCCTTCTTGTCTATCTACTATAAATATTAATAATCAACCCACTACCAAAAATATCAAATTATCTTTTACTTTTATCTCAATCTTAAAGATAAAATGTAATTTTAAATTCCTTTCATTTTTTTACTCTCACTCACTTTTTGTGGCCCCACTCTCACATCATCTTTTAATTTTTTATTTCACTTTACAACCTACTTTTCTCTTTTTTCTTTCCTCTTTTTCACTCTTTTCGCTTCTCTCTACTATCAAACAACCCACTACCAAAAATCATTTTTACAAAATTAATTTTTTTTTGTAAAAAATCAGTAATTACATAAAATTAATATTAAATTATGTATATAATCTACTCAAACTATTAAACCCAATTAATTTAACCACTATTGTTTGTCAAAAAAAGTGATACCACTGGTAAATATTTCAAAACTATTTTTCCTAAAAAAATCAATAATTAAATCTCTTCCAATTTTTTCGGGAGGCACACGGGAGCAGCAACGACAATGTCAACGGGAGCGCCAACGAAAGCGCCAACATGCAACAGAAGCGCAATGGGAGCGCCAAAAAGCAGCAAAAGCTGCCTACTGCCTGCCGCACGCAGACAATTTTTAAAAAAAAAACACTTTATTTTTAAATTTATTTCTTCTACAAAATTAGTAATTAAATAAACTTAATAAAATTAATATTAAATCATGTTGAATTTATTATTTACTTTAATTTACTCAAAACTACTAAATTCATTTAACCACTACTAATAGTCAAAATAAGTGATACCGCTAGAAAAAACTCAAAAATATTTTTCCTAAAAAAAATCAATAATTAAAGCCATCCACTTTTTACGGGAGCGTCATTATTATAAGAAAGATACCGCCATTATTACATCTCATTTTCTTTTTTTCCTTATTTTTACTCTATTATTTATATTATAAGATAGTACTGACTCTTTTTAAAAAACTTTTTGCAACACAACTATTTTAATAAATTTGAAATATCACTTTTTATGGAGTTTTTCCTTTTTCTTTTATTTTATTACATTTTGCAACTTTTAACTTATTAATAATTTCATAGAAAATTATAACAAATACAGTATCACCCGTGCGTATGCACGGGTAAAATACTAGTACTTGTTGAAAACAACGAGCAAGAATCAAATTCATTTTTTTTACTAAAGGCACTTAGTGCAATTAATTAATAATTAAATCTAATATACATGTATGAACATCATAATAAATTAGTTTTTGATTGTTCTTTTTGGATACGTAGACAGAGGGGTCAATACCATTAAAAACTCACATACACATCTTTGAGGTTTTGGGTTCGAACTCGAGACATGATACTCAACCTAACAATTTCGGCATTTGCTAATTGAGCTAAGCCTTATAGATATTAGTTTTTGACTGCTCTGCAACACTAAATTATATAGGTAACCGTAACCCAGTTTTTCCATGATCTTTCCTATGACCGGTTAAAATTCAAATGTGTCTCAAATCTTAATACTCTGGCCCCATTTTTAAAATGGTAGGATTTAGATAAAGTTTAATTAAATATAAAGAAATTGTTGAAAAGAGCATTTAGATAGTGTGTTGTTAGTGTTTTCTCATCTTAAAATATGTGTAATTAATTTAATTTTTGTTTGTAACCGCACCAAAAAAAATGAGGGGGTAGGATTGTAGACATTGTAGGGTAGTAGGCTAGTAGGGTGTCCTAGAGAAAGTGGCGTGGAGTTTGATTAAAAGATCACAAAAGTGTAGCAAGCAACACAAACATTTAGGAGATCTCTTCTGGGTCACACTTTTGAGATTCACACAACTTGCTTCTTCGTTAACCTTTCTCTTCTCAGCCACTCACCTGCAAACTGCAAAGTACATCCACAACCAACGTAATAATGCCTTGAAATCCAAATTCTTGCCCAAACCACGTCAGCTATTTGTATTTGTATAGACTACAATTGTTTTTCTATAATAAACCGGATATTCTCTGTGTGCAATTGTAGAGACTAATCTCTCGAGTTGGATAGGACCACACAATGGGCGGAAAAGTTTTCCGTCAAAAGATTTAACACTGTTGTGTGTCTAAGTTTGGATTCGAACCAAAAGACATTGGTTAAGTTGGAAGAGACTACCATTTCATTCAAGTACTCTTAGCTATAAGGTTCAATTAGTGTATTGTATCTATAAAAAACAGAGTTGGATCCTCTCCTTCCCTTTCTTCCTGCATATTTCTCGGCTTGGGTTTATATCACTAAACCAAGACTTTAGTTACCGTCACTAAATTGATGGTAACCGTAGGATTATTAATATTTTACTTAAACTTCATCCAAAGGTTGTTATTGAAGGGGGGTATTTTTGTACTACCAAATATTCATTACAATAATTAATTAAATAAATAAAACCAATTAATTCATGATTCCTATATTTAAGGCATTCAATTAGTGTTATTATATTTAAACCAATTAAACCAACGGTTATGGGACAATTAGTGTCCCTTTTTTTTTTATTTTCGATTTCTTCTAATTTCTTGGCTTTTTTTTTGGCAACAACAATCAATCAATCCCATCTTTATTCCTTCTTCTTTTTAAGCGTAATTCTTATATTAATCCATTTCTCTTTCTTTTCAACGTTTTCATCTTTTTTCCCTTCATCCATTAAAACAAACAAGGTAGAAGCAAATCACGGATTCACGTTTTTCGGTTACGCCGATGATGGCTCAAGAAAATCAAACAGATTCCTAAATTGGTAACACTCTAACCACAGATCAGACAAGCATGGGCTACTAAAGGGATTAACCACATGAATATGGAACAATGGTTACTGATTATCTAGCCACGATATTGAAGAGATTGGGTTAGTGTAATCGATTATAAATACTCTAACCAATACAAATCGTTTTAAAATACTCTAGCCATGAAATAAGCAAAATAGATTATTAAGCGTGTGGGTTTCGATGGGTTCTGGGTATCGATGGGTTGCTTCATTTTCTGATCTTCCTTGCTTGATGATCTTCTTCGTTTGCGTATATTTGGGTTTGCCATTGATAATGAAGCGTGTGTTTCTGGGTGATGATCTTCTTCGTGTGTTTCTGCGTTTTGCGTATCTTCTTCGTTTGTTTCTGGGTTTGGAGGATAAAGACGCATGGGTTTGGTTAGGAAGAGCGTGAAGCTTGTGTTTTGATGAGCCGTTTAATTTTGCTTAATTTTAGGGATTGAGAGAGCTGTTTTGATTTTGCTTAATTTTAGGGATTGGGTGAGCAGTTTTTTTTAAATTAATAGATTATCTTTTGATTTTCCTTTTTTATGATTTATCAATTAACATTTTACCATGTTAGCCTTTAGTGATTGTCACTAAACATAGAGTTTAGTGACATAAACTAGACTCATATTTCTCCATCCTCTCTATCTCTATCATTATTCACTCTATCATTATTCTTCAATCATTTTAATCATGAGATAAAGTGAATTAAGAGATTCCCTGCAGTTAAACATAACTGCAAAGTCCTACATTTAGTGAAAAAATGGATAAGAGAGAGGGAAAAAGTAGAGAGACTGTTGGTGAGGAAAAGTCTAAAAAAACCCTAATAGTGCAAATGATTCATTAGGTATGCTAAGAACCACGAACGCAAAAAAAATAAAAAATTATTAAAAAAGTTAAGAGTATTATTCCACCGTAGTGGTGGAGACAAATTAGAGTTTCTTTCCTACCTTAAAAAATTTAAGTAAAAGTGAGTTAGGTTATAACTTTGAGGGCAAAAATCACTTCTAGAACTCACCCAAATGGTATTCGTTCACGCAAATAATAAAAATCAAACCACCCAAAGCCATTTCTCGATTTTGTAATATTTTTTTCAGAATGATTACAAGTAAAAATCAATCAATTCATTGTTATTAAAAAAATTAGTCAATCACATTAAATTTATGCAATCTCAATCAAAAAATAAACTTTATTGCCTAAACTATTGATAAAAAAAAATGAAATACAAAAAACTAAATTAAATTAGGAATATTATATTACCATTCATTGTAGCATAGTGCCAAACCAAACTGTCCACACTGCTAACAACGTTTCCTGGTTATTCGGGTCAATGGAATAATGATGAGACTCAAATAATTTTTAGTTAACATATGCAATAGAAGAGATGTTTCAAATTATGGATGAAAGAATTGAGAATTTCTAGTTCCCACAGAAGTGAGATAAATAAGAAATGGACAAGAATGAGAATGGAAAATTTAATACCATGGACCCCAAAACTATTTGAAAATTGAATGATTGTAACAATTTTGCAGGGATGAGTGAAGGGAGTGAGTGAGAGAGACGTGAGAATACTAACTGCATGCAACCTGTGACCTTTCATGACTACGAAGGAAATTTTGTTCTTTAATTTCTTCAGCTAGTATTAAATGAACTTTTTCTTTTTAAACTTTATAATAGTAATTCTTTTGGTAGGTAAACCCTCCTTTATACTTCTTAACTTAGGGATAACTTAATAACCATAATTTGCTCTTGGGACACATACCCACAACTTTAGGGTTCAACAAGGAATTTGCCATTAATTTGTGTTCAATCACGTACAACACATACACATTAATTATTTATAATTTTTTAACGTAGTACTTATATAAAAATTCGGGGTTTTTTTTTTCACCCCCCTCCTTCTCTCTCAAACCCCCATAAACCCCTAAAACCCATAAATACCCCTAAAATAAAATAAAAATTGAATATTTCCGAATTTATCTCAATTTATGTAAATTCGGTTCATAAAATGGGTTTTGATTTTAAGTTTGGAATTTTGGATTTACCTCATACGTGAGGTAAATTCGGTTTTATTTTACTGAACCCAGATTTACCTACTTATGAGGTAAATCAGGAATCAAATTTCTTATTTTGGTAAATCGGAGGGTGTTTTGGGGATTCCCGAATTTACCAAGAATTTAGGTAAATTCGGTTAGTAATTACGAACCAGATTTAGGTGTAAATTCTATTTTTTTTTTGCCAAAGTTGCCAAAGTGAACTGAATTTATTCATAATAAATTCTGATAGTATTTCCAGAATTATGGTAAGTGAACCGGATTTATGTAAGCTTGGCTTTTGTTTGTGATTTGAAGGGTGTTTTTGTCCAAAATTGGAAAATGGGGGTATGGGTGACAACTTGGGGGGTGAAAAAAAAAACATCCTAAGAACTCCGCCACTCCAATCCAGAACTTCAACAAAATTTATTAAATAGATCTCACTAATAGCTTTTTATTATTTTACATTAACAATAATTGATATGACATGGAATATTATCCTAACCAACAAATATATTAAAATATTAAAATTACAAACTTTAATATTTTTTGACCAAACATTCCAACAGTTTTTATATTTAGTTTTATTTTTTATTTTATAAGAGTGAAAAAAATTGCTGCCAGTGTTTATATTTTTTTTTATGGAGCCAATGTTGTTTCCAAATAGGTTCCATGCCTATCTATTTACTTTTCAATATCACCTCAAGTAGATGCAAACATGCTTACAATAAACCGGTACGTAGAATGTATGATTTTTTAAAATTAAAAGTAGATTAACAAAATTGATTTATCATTTTAAAAAATAAAATTAATTTAAGTTAATTTAATTAATCTGAAGCAAGGGACAAGAAAATAGACACCTCTCTCATGTTCTTCTCCCTTTTGCGGAGATATGGTTGAAAGCAATGAGTTCAACACTTTTACTTAAAACTAAACAAGAGAAAGTTAATACTTCTCTCCAACTTATCACTCACTTGTATGGAACTACATGAATTTCATCTAACTATTGAAGAGAGATTGTTAAAGTTGATAGCATTTTCCTTTCACATATGCTAAACCAAAAGTGAATATTGCCCCTTCAGAATTTGTATAATCCAAAAGCCAAAACATTTACTCTCTTTGTCTCATATTAAATGCCAATCAAGAGAATGCACACCTCTTAAAAATCATTAATTACACATATTTTCAAACATCAAACAAAAATAATAATACTAGTATATTTTATCCGTTAGACCTAACTCAACTGACAAATGCCAAAATTATTAGACTGTATAACATTTCTTGAGTTCGAACCTGAGGCCTTAAAGTTGCATGCGTGAATTTCTAGAGGCAATTGTCACTCCCGTCTACCAAAAAAATACTAATATATTTTGACTGAAATGCCCCAATGGTGATAGTTAGGTGGAGGAACTAATTAATGTAGCCTACCAATTAGAGTAAGGTGCTTGCTTGAAATACAAATAAATAAAAGTACCACTAAAAAATAAATGTGACAAAAAAATATTCTAATTCTGATAACACTCCTAACACCCCTTCCCTCCTCTCTATTTCCTTCATAATCTTATCACATCCCTTGACAATTACATTTATGATTTACTCATCTCCCTTCTCTTCTATCTCTCCCAAAAGTGTATAATTGCTTTGGGGAGTACCAGAAACATTTTTTCATAAATCCAAGCTGGAAGATATTACCCTCCAAACATAAATTAAACACGTGTATGTAGCAATCAGTTATTATTAAAAATAAAAATAGTAACAAATATCGTACTCTAAATTCTCATAATAGTTATACAATGAAATTTGATTTCAGTAAAAAAATAGATACATGTAAGATTCTACATAAACAATTGGGGGTACGTGGCTAAAGTTGATTTCTTCTGGTACTAACTCCATTAGTTACAAAGCATTGACAAATTTTCAGACCCAGTTTGAAGATCAAAATTAGACACAAAACATAGATATTTAAGCAGAAGTAATGTACAAAGGATGCTGCTAGTCTAAGCCTTTCTTCTTTCTAAAGATAAATAAAAGTATACAAAAATTCACCTTCTTGAACTTCAATTTCAATCTGCTTTTTGTACAGCTGTCTTAAACAAGAGGATGTATAATTTTTGATCCATAGAGAAATATAGAAACCCGCCAACCGAATGGGTCACAAATGATCCAAAACTAGTCCCCACAATACAGTGCCATGCCGGCCCATAAACCCCATCAAATTCCTGCAAATTAAAATCAACCACTCACCCAATTTCATTGACCAATCAATCACCAAAAATTCAAACACTCAATAATAATAATAATAATATTTTTCTCAGCTGATAAGGAGTTAGCTGACACTCCGCAAGGGCGTGGGTTCAACTTATCAGACTCTGGTGAGCTCCTAGAGAGTCGGACTCACCTAAACATTTTGTAACCAAAAAAATATAACAATAATAATGGGATTTTTACCTTCTTGAGGGATAATGCAAGGGTTTTAGAAGTGAACTTTTCCATACTATCAAAAGTCTTTCTAGCACAATCAACAGCATGGATCTGCATAAACGGTGGCATATCAGCTGAAACCATTTTAGCTCCATTGATTGAAAAGAAATCTCTTAAATCAATCAAAGAACCACATAAAGATCTTCTTCTACCACCACTAGGAGCTTTAGAAACAGACACTCTCTCCATACCATCACGTTCTTCTTCCACAACAGTTTTCCTTAAATTCGATTTTTCAATCTTAACATCCTCAACCACACACTTATCATTCTTCAACAACCCTTGAAGTTTCCACCTTTCTAATTCTGAACCGGTTTTTTGGGGTTTTTCTTTATGGGTTCTCTTTGCAGGTAGTGAACTGTTTTTAAGGATGTTCGGTTTTGAAGAATCTAGTATTGCTGAGGTTGTCATGGATTTAGGTTGTAAACGAGTGTCTACGTGTCTTGTTTGAGAATGTTTTTGAGGTGTGCGTGTTTTGTGACCTAAGTTTAAGGAAGAGAAGGGTTTTAACAAAAAAGATGATTTAGAAGCTTGAATCAAATCTGGGTTTATTGTTTGGTGATGAGAAGGGGAAGGTGTGACGGTTGTGGTGGTGGTTCTTGGGTGTTCCGGTGGTGGTAAGTTGCGGCGGTGGTGGGAGGGACGGTGTGCCATGAGGAGAGTGTTATTTTTGTTTTTTGTGTTGGTGTGATTTTGGGAGAAAGGTGTATTGAAATACTGAAATAGAATAGAAAGTGGGTGTGAGATTGGGATGGGATGGGATAGCTAGTCCATTCTTCTAGGTGTGGGGGGTTGGGGAAGTAAAAAAGGGAGGTGGTGGTGGACAGTTTGCTTCTAATACTGTGCATTGGATAGAGACTTGTGCGGTGAGATTAGATTAGATAACTCAAGTGAAGTCAAGTGATGTTTGATTCTGTCACGCGCGCAAGGGGAGTGTGGGGTATAGGTAATGAAATGTTGACCATTGACTGAATGGAGATCTTACGTGTATAGGATGGGAAAATAGAAAAGTAGGCTAGGTTAGAGATACAAAATAGTAGAGTATTCCTTGGCTATTTAATTTTGAAGAATGATTGATGTTGGTAAAAAGGGGAAGGTATACTTACAAAATTACTACTCTGTTCCATTTTATACGTAGTTTTAATAAAATAAATTTGTCCCAAATTATTTGTTGTTTTATATTTTCAAGAAAGTATCTAATGTGTTTTTTCACTATTGTCTTTATTAATTATTATAAATTTTTACATTTAATAAATGATTCACGTTTATCTATGTAGAGAGATAAATGGTTAAATGGTAATTCCGACACCGGGAGAATATATGAGAGATGTGATTGATTTTATGTCAAAGATTTTTTACATTTCTTGTAGGGAAAGGAAAAAGAAGTTTTTTACAATTGTTTATTACCTTACCGAATAATAGCATTATTGTTGTTGCTATATTGTCTTGTCAAGAGGAAGAAAGGGAAAGAAGAAAACAAAAAAAACCATTCATGGTAATCGTGTTTCTAGATTCTGAATGATATTTCATATTCGTAGTCATAGAGCACACATGTGGTCTACGGAGACATTAATTCTAGCCGGTGTTTTCTTGGTGAGGGCTGGGCAGCCAAAACGGAAAATGAAGCCAGCCATGTGACGCTCGTTTGGAAATGAAATTACAGACATTATCAAGTGTGAACCAAAATTGATTTCTGTTTTGAGTTTTAAAATTTTCAAAAATTGAAGAACTGAAATTAGATTTATTATTGAGTTTAGAAATTTTTTAAAAATCAAAATTTGTTTCAAACATAAACATAAAAATAAATATTCATCGTAAATTTATCGTAATCAAGCGGTGGTCGGTGGTGGTTGATGGTGGCTAGATTGGTGATCGACGGTAGTCTAAGTGGTAGTTGGTGGTGGTCAGATTGATGATTAGAGGTAGTCATAGTGGCGGTCAGAGAGGTGGTTGGTGGTGCATGACGATGGCCAATTTTGTGGTTGGCGGTGGCCAGAGTTGTGGTTAGTGGTGGTTGGAGGGGTGGTCGATGGTGGCTGAAGTGGTTGTCGATGGTGGTTGATGGTGGTCGGAATGGTAGTCGGTGGTGGTCAAATTGATGATCAGAGGTGGTTGAAGTGGTGGTTGACGGTGGTTAGAGTGGTGGTCGGCAATAGCCAAAGTGGTTGATGGTTGGCAAAGTGGTGGTCGGCGATGCTAGAGTGGTGGTTGGTGGTGGTTGAATTGGTCGTTGGCTATGGTTGGAGTGATAGTTGGTAGTGGTCAGATCGATGATCAGACGTGATCATAGTAGCGCTCGGCAATGGTCAGAGTGATGGTTGGAGTGGTGGTAGGTGGTGGTCGAAGGTGGTTGGTGGTGGTTGGAGTGGTAGTTGGAGTGGTAGTTGGTGGTTAGGGTGGTAGTTTACAGTCATTGGTCGTGTTAGCCTTGAAACAAAAACAGGCATTACAAAACCTATTTTTTTTGGTTTTGAGTTTTTATGGAAAACTATTTTGAAATTAAGAAAATAAACAACTCAACCCCATTTTACCCGAACATGTTTTGGTTTTAGAATTGATTTTCAAATCCAAAGACTCACAACCACCCCGAACGGGCTCTAAAAATTGTTCCGGTCTCTAACCTCAAAACACAATGCTTAATGTTGAAATTTACGTATTTTGTCGCAAAATGAACTTTGTTTACCAAACCAGTTATTGAGGAATGAACTTCACGTACTTGAACATCTAAATTTCTTTTGGACTTTAAAAAACCTTAAAACACACTACTTAAAATATGGGGAAAAAAGTGAAGTTTTGGCCGAGTGGTGGTTGACGGTGGCCGGAGTGGTGGTCGACGGTGGTCCAAGTGGTAGTTGTTGGTGGTCAGATTGATGATTAAAGGTGGTCATAGTGGCGGTCAGAGGGGTGGTTCGTGGTGATCGAAGTGGTGGTTGGTGGTTGGAGGTGTTTGGTGGTGGCTGGAGGTGTTTGGTGGTGGCTGGAGTGGTTGTCGATGGTGGTTAAATGGTGGTTGGTGGTGATCGGTGTGGTAGTTGGTGGTGGTCGTATTAATGATTAAAGGTGGTTGACAGTGGTAGGAGTGGTGGTTGGCAATGGTCAGAATGGTTCATGGTTGCCAAAGTGGTGGTCGTCGATGCTAGAGTGGTGGTTGGCTATGGTGGAGTGGTAGTTGGTGGTGGTCAGATCGATGATCAGAGGTGGTCATAGTGGTGATTGGTGGTGGTCAAAGTGGCGATTGACAATGATTGGAGTGGTGGTCGGCAGTGGTTGGTGGTGGTTGCCTGTGGTTGGAGTGGTAGTTGGTGGTTAGGGTGGTAGTTTGCGGCCATTGGCCGTGTTAGCCTTAAAACAAAAATAGACATTACAAAACCTATTTTTTTGGTTTTGAGTTTTGATGGAAAACTGTTTTGAAATTAAGAAAAAAAACTAACTTAATTGTAAAGAGGAAAATTGACGATGGAGCCAATTTATACGTAGTCAATCATAAAATAAATAAATAAAAATATACCTGGTGGAGGATGTGAAAATTCAAGTTTGCATTTGTCAGTGCCATGTAAAAAATACAGGCATTGCGTGCAGTAGAGCAATCAATAGGAGTAAATTTAGTATATTAACTAAAAAAACTTTGACTTGCTTTATACTCCCTTCGATCCCTATTGAGAAGATTTTTGTAATTGATATTGGTCTCGAATATAAGAAAATAATCTAGTTTTTAGTGCATATTTATTGCTTAAATACCAATTTTGTTCTTGTTGAATGTTTTGCCTTTTCAATTTTCAAGGTGAGTGATAGTAATGCACATGAATCTATTGAGTTGAGTGGAGGGTATTTTGGAGAAAAGACAAGAATTAAATGAGCTTATTAATAGTGATATTTTTGTATTTTCTTCTTATAATAAAGATCAGAGGAAGTATTTGATAACTTGACTTTGTGAGTATTTTTTCATATATACGAAAATGGTGGGAGTAATCAAAGAGTATACTAGCAACTTTACTAAACTGGTCATCCTGTAAACTTGTCACGTGTCCCAAAATTTGGGCAAAATTGTAAATTCATCCCTAAATGCTAAATAAATGTAAACTTTTTGACTTTGACTACTTTTTTTATCTCTCTCTCTCTCTGCTTTTTCTTTCAACTCCCCCCTCTCTCTCTTTTTCTCCCTCGCACCCTTCACTTTATTCTCTCTCTCTTCTTTTTTTGTCAAATTTTTTACTTATTATTTTTTCAAAAACATAATTTTTTTTACTATTTACTATAATCTATTAAAACTATTAAAACAATCGATTTAACTACTAAATATTTGTCAACAAAAATTCAACCACTATCAAAAATTCTAAATAAATTTTTCTTAATAATCTAAGATTTTAATTAATATTAAATAATCCACAATTTACTATTTACTATAATTTACGGAAAATACAAAAACCAATCAATCAATCAATATCAATACTAACATAATCAAAGAGTATGCTAACAAATTTACTAAACTAGACATCTTCTAAACTTGCCACTATCCCAAAATTTGGGCAAAACTATAAATTCATCACTAAATACCTAAAAAATGTAAGTTTTTTTGACTTTAACTACTTTTTTTTTATCTCTATCCTTTTTAGTTTTTTCTTTCAACTCCCCCCTCTCTTTTTCTCCCTCACACCTTTCACTTTAGGTCTCTCTCTCTCTCTCTCTCTCTCTCTCTCTCTTCTCTTTTTGTCAGATTTTGTTTTTATTTATTTTTTTCAAAAACAAAAAAAAACTAACTTTTTTTTACTATTTATTATAATCTACTAAAACAATTAAAGCGAATCAATTTAACTTTTCAAATAATATCCAATGATAAAATTATTTTCAATCAGGTTATTTGAATAATAATCCAAGATATATTTTAATTTTGTAATTGCATTCAATTAGTATTTTGGATTGAAATTTCTACTGAAATTTTTGAATTTTAATTTCTAATTAATTGAACATATAATTTAATGAGGAATAGTGATTGGCATATAACAGTATTATATTTAGTTATCTGTGCATTGAATTTGCATTAAATCAATCATTAAATTAAAATTATATACTAAAATTAATGCGAGGAAAATATTTTTTTTAATAGAATTTACACCTCAACTGCAATAATTGCTTCCTAGGTGGAGGGTCTAAGAAGTTGACCCATAAGAAAACTGACATTGAGAATCACTTTCAAATGTATATTTTATAGAATTTTAAATTTTAATTTCTAAGTAATTGAATATATAATTTAATGAGGAATATTGATTGGCATATACCAGTATTAATTTCAGTTATCTGTGCATTGAATATGCATTAAATCAATCATTAAATTAAAATTTTATACTAAAATTAATGCGAGGAAAACATTTATTTTTAATAGAAATTATACCGCAACTGCATTAATTGATTCCTAGGTGGAGCGTCTAAGAAGTTGACCCATAAGAAAAATGACATTGAGAATCACTTTCAAATGTATATTTTATAGATTTTTTAATTTTAATTTCTAATTAACTGAATAAATAATTTAATGAGGAATAATAATTGGCATATAATAGTATTAATTTTAGTTATCTTTGCATTGAATTTGCATTAAATCAATCATTAAATTAAAATTATATACGAAAATTAATGCGAAGAAAATATTTATTTTTAACAGAAATTACACCTCAACTGCATTAATTGATTCCCTTTCAAATGTGTATTTTATAGATTTTTGAATTTCAATTTCTAATTAATTGAATATATAATTTAATGAGGAATAGTGATTGACATATAACAATATTATATTCAGTTATCTGTGCATTGAATTTGCATTAAATCAATCATTAAATTAAAATTATATACTAAAATTAATGTGAGGAAAATATTTATTTTTAATAGAAATTACACATCAAATGCATTAATTGCTTCCTAGGTGGAGGGTCTAAGAAGTTGACCCATAAGAAAAATGACATTGAGAATCACTTTCAAATGTATATTTTATAGAATTTTTAATTTTAATTTCTAATTAATTGAATATATAATTTTATGAGGATATTGATTGGCATATACCAGTATTAATTTTAGTTATCTATGCATTGGATATGCATTAAATCAATCATTAAATTAAAATTTTATACTAAAATTTATGCGACGAAAATATTTATTTTTAATAGAAATTACACCGCAACACATTAATTGATTCCTAGGTGGAGGGTCTAAGAAGTTGACCCATAAGAAAAATGACATTGAGAATCACTTTCAAATGTGTATTTTATAGATTTTTGAATTTTAATTTCTAATTAATTGAATATATAATTTAGTGAGGAATAATAATTGGTATATAACAGTATTAAATTCAGTTATCTATGCATTGAATTTGCATTAAATCAATAATTAAATTAAAATTATATACTAAAATTAATGTGAGGAAACATCAACTGCATTAATTGCTTCTTAGGTGGAGGGTCTAAGAAGTTAACCCATAAGAAAAATGACATTGAGAATCACTTTCAAATGTATATTTTATAGAATTTTTAATTTTAATTTCTAATTAATTGAATATATAATTTAATGAGGAATATTGATTGGCATATACCAGTTTTAATTTCAGTTATCTGTGCATTGAATATGCATTAAATCAATCATTAAATTAAAATTTTATACTAAAATTAATGCGAGGAAAACATTTATTTTTACTAGAAATTATACCGCAACTACATTAATTGATTCCTAGGTGGAGGGTCTAAGAAGTTGACCCATAAGAAAAATGACATTGAGAATCACTTTCAAATGTATATTTTTTAATTTTTTTTTTTAATTTTAATTTCTAATTAACTGAATAAATAATTTAATGAGGAATAATAATTGGCATATAACAGTATTAAATTCAGTTATCTGTGCATTGAATTTGTATTAAATCAATCATTAAATTAAAATTATATACTAAAATTAATGCGAAGAAAATATTTATTTTTAATAGAAATTACACTGCAACTGCATTAATTGATTCCTAGGTGGAGGTCTAAGAAGTTGACCCATACGAAAACTTACATTGAGAATCACTTTCAAATGTGTATTTTATAGATTTTTGAATTTTAATTTCTAATTAATTGAATATATAATTTAATGAGGAATAGTGATTGGTATATAACAGTATTAAATTCAGTTCTCTGTGCATTGAATTTGCATTAAATCAATCATTAAATTAAAATTATATACTAAAATTAATGCGAGGAAAATATTTATTTTTAATAGAAATTACACATCAACTGCATTAATTGCTTCTTAGGTGGAAGGATCAGAAGTTTGACACATCTGAAAAATGGCATATTGAGATTCATTATCAAATGTATATTTTATAGATATATAGATAGATTTCATAGCAAATTATAACAAATACGGTGTCACTCGTGTAGAGGCGCACGGGTTAGGTAAAATAATTTTGTGATTAATGATGAATAATCTACATCCCGAATATTTCTAAGCGAGTATTACAGATTAGGTAAACTCTCAAGCATGGGGCTAAAAAATACTGTTCCATTCATTCCTTTCTTCTCATTCAAAAGTTCAAATCCGTCAAACCCATTTATTAAAGCGAAAAATGCCAACAAAACAACCATCACCGCCCCAAAACCAAAACCAAAACCAAAACCAAAACCAAAACCAAAACCAAAACCTCCCTTTGTTTCTCTTCGAGTGTTGAGGTGTTGGTGAAATCAGAGATGATGAAGAGAACAAGAACGGGAAAATTAGACACCTTCGTCTCTCTCTGTAGGCAACGATCCTTTCAAATTCTCACCATAATTGCATTCTTCTATCTCCTTTTATTCACTCTCGAAATCCCTTTCGTTTTCAAAACCACACCAACTCACTCTAACAGACTCGCTCTCCAACAACAACTTCCACTCCAACTCGCTAAACCGCCAATTCAACTCGCTCGTCGACTCAACGATCGAATTTCGATCGTCTCCGGTTTAGTCTTAAACGACGCCGCATTCGTTTCCGATGATTACAAAACCGCATGCCGACTAGGAAAAGAGGTTTGGGAAAAACTCCAAACCCAAGGCGACGTCGTTTTTAAACCCGAGAATAAAACCGGGTCGTGTCCACGATCCGTTTCGGTGTCCGGGTCAGAGTTTTTAATGAATGGGAGTATGATGGTGATTCCTTGTGGGTTGACTTTAGGGTCCCACATAACGGTGGTTGGGAAACCGTTGATTACAGAAGGGAAGACGTGT
Source organism: Oxytropis ochrocephala (assembly GCA_020916435.1). Lineage (NCBI taxonomy): Eukaryota > Viridiplantae > Streptophyta > Magnoliopsida > Fabales > Fabaceae > Oxytropis > Oxytropis ochrocephala. The sequence continues at coordinate 14,750,966 of CM037088.1, read as the reverse complement.
CAGTTTGTTCTGGAATTGCAGGGTTTGAAAACGGTTGAAAATGAGGACCCACCTAGAATATTGCATTTCAATCCGAGGTTGAAAGGTGATTGGAGTGGGAAGCCAGTTATTGAGCTTAATACTTGTTATCGTATGCAGTGGGGTTCTTCTTTGCGCTGTGATGGTTGGAAATCTAGGGCCGATCAAGATACTGGTAATCAAATACTCACATTGAAATTTATTTTACCTTATGAATTATGATCATGCTATAATTTTAGTGAAGTGTTGGTTTTTAGTTACTATAGGTAAAAATTGGGTTCTAGTTGTTTGTATTAGGAGAAATTGATTGTGATTAGAAATGATGACAAGTGCCTTCTGCTTTTGAGTTTTAGATCAAAATTGTATTCAGAGTAAAACTATTTATATATAAATTACTTCACTTGAAACTCAATTTCAACCAAATCAATCAATATTATGATTGTGAAACTTTTTTCTAAACACAGACTATATGGTGTATGAGAAATGCTTTGCATTTGTAGGATTAAGGTAAGAAATAGTTGAGATGATGTTACTGTTATGGCAAAGATCACTGTTTCATTAAGAAACTGTAGTGTGTCCTGTTCATTGTTGATATGTTGTTTATTAGTTGAAGTTGTGATGGCTCTAAATTTGTAGGATTAAGGTAAGAAATAGTTGAGATGATGTTACTGTTACTATGTGGGTATATATGGCAAAGATCACTGTTTCATTAAGAAATTGTAGTGTGTCCTGTTCATTGTTGATATGTTGTTTATTAGTTGAAGTTGTGATGGCTCTAAATTGAGTGATTGATTGCTTTTGTGTTTGAAATAGTTGATGGGCTGGTGAAGTGTGAGAAGTGGATTGGGGGGGATGATAGGCAAGCAGTGGAGTCTAAATCAGAATGGTGGTTGAAGAGATTGATAGGCCGGACAAAAAAAGTATCAGTTGACTGGCCTTTTCCATTTTCTGAGGGAAAGCTATTTGTTCTTACTCTTAGTGCTGGTTTGGAGGGCTATCATTTTAATGTTGATGGGAGGCATGTGACCTCTTTTCCTTATCGGCCTGTGAGTAATGTCATTCAACTTGCCAACTTGAAGATGGGGTTTGTATAACTTGTTAATTTTGCCTTTATGATTTCAACAGGGCTTTACTCTTGAGGATGCTACTGGACTCATTGTGAGAGGAAGTATTGATGTCCATACAATATATGCAGCTTCCTTGCCTTCGACGCATCCTAGTATTTCCCCACACCAGCAACTTGAATTCTCAACCAAATGGCGTGCCCCACCACTACCCGACACTGGCGTTGAATTATTCATCGGCATCCTTTCAGCTGGAAACCATTTTGCTGAGCGGATGGCTGTGAGAAAGTCGTGGATGCAGCACAGCCTTATCAAGTCTTCAAAAGTGGTGGCTCGTTTCTTTGTAGCACTGGTAATAGTGACGATGAATTGATAAACTTTTTTGTTTCGGGGTTATTTTGTTTCCTGTGGGGGTTCTTAACATTTTAATATTTTTGCAGAACCCGAGAATAGAAATTAATGCAGAGTTGAAGAAAGAAGCAGAATTTTTTGGTGATATTGTTGTAGTGCCTTACATGGATAACTATGACCTTGTTGTGTTGAAAACAGTGGCCATATGTGAATATGGGGTAAGTTGTTGATTGATTTTGAATCTCAGTTTGTAAAAGGAATAAAATTTTGGAGGATAGATAAGATGTGCTACATTGTTCACAGGTTCATACAGTTTCTGCGGAGTATATCATGAAAGGTGATGATGACACTTTTGTAAAAGTGGATGCTATTATAGACCAAGCAAGGGGCGTTCCTGGTTCTATGAGCTTTTATATTGGGAATATGAATTACCACCACAAACCCTTGCGCAATGGTAAATGGGCTGTGACATACGAGGTAATAAGAACTTGTTGCAGTGTTTTTTTTCATAGTTAAGGAGCGAGAGAGTTCCCAAATTATGACTTTGGGTTGCTGTATGATGTCATTGAAAGTGTGTCTAGACTAGAGTTTGATCCAAAAAATTTTGAACTGCTTGTTAGCTGTCTGAAATTAGGGACTGGATACAACGGTCCCTGATTCTTATCGTACACATGAGCCATCGATGAAATGCATTCTTCATTTAATAATGCCCCCTCTTCCTTACTGTTATCAAATCACATCCAACTTAACACTGGTGAGTGGTGATAATTTTGGTTTATAAACTGATTTTTTTTGTCTTCTATTTTCAGGAGTGGATAGAAGAGGACTACCCACCCTATGCTAATGGACCGGGTTATATTTTGTCTTCTGATATTGCACGCTATGTTGTATCTGAATTTGAGATGCATAAATTAAAGGTTAGTGTGATACATCACTGCACATTTTCCCTTCTGTCCTGTTATTGATCGAATTATCTCCATGCACGCATTTAGTGTCCATTGTGGTTAAAGTTGATGATTTTTCTTTTCTTATTGCAGTTATTTAAGATGGAAGATGTGAGTATGGGAATGTGGGTAGAGCAATTTAACAGCACCAAACCAGTACACTATTCACATAGCTTAAGGTTCTGCCAGTTTGGGTGCATAGAAGACTATTACACAGCCCATTACCAATCGCCAAGGCAGATGGTGTGCCTTTGGGATAAAGTGCAGCGGCAAACAAGGCCTCAGTGTTGCAACATGAGATAACATACAGTGGTAAATGATAAATTCTTTGAATTCATTGAGGAACAAAGGAAACAAATTTTGCAGCATAGCTTAGCTTAGCTTAGCTTAGAAAGTTGTATATACAGTGGAGCTTGAATTGTTAACATAGCTCTGTATAAATGGCCTTTTAAATTTTAATATTTATTCTTTTGGTAGAAACTTTCATTACATATTTAGACACTTTTTTGTTCCGACTGCATTACATATAGATCCTTGATTATATCATCTTTCTTTTCTGTGTGGTTATTTATTAGGAAGTTGAAATCCTTTCTCTTTCTCCAAAGAAATAGAGAACTTTTGATTACTATAGTTTTAGGTGTATAAATGCGAGAGTGGCTATACATCATGAACTTTTTGTTCGCAATGCACCACAAAGCTAATGTGTCATTATTTTATGAAGATAAATGCTAGTAATACTCTCTTTTAGACACTCTCTCAAACACTGACTATGTGAAAGAAAACATATTAATTTCATTTCATCATCAGGCAAAGCAACTGGGAAACCTGGTGGTAGTCATAAACATGGGACGGGCACTAATATGAATGCTCTAACAGAGATTGTACAGAATTTGTTTGCTCCTAATTAACTCTCTTCTATATTTATAGTGGTCGACCAAAATTTTCATAACATTAGCAATGATTGGTACCAGTTTTGAGTCATTCTAAAAGTTGTTGATCCTTATGCCATATTGTTAGACTAAAAAATAACATGTTCCTAACTCATCTCACCGACCCAAAGTAAGGTTTGATAGAGCCCCAAACCTCCACCCTATATAACTGGTAATTGAGTTAGAGAGAATGTGGATCAGGCAATAATAAAACGACCCTCATGGTCATAGTCTCATAGACACAAAGTTCAATACTCTAGAAGCTAAAGTCGTGGATGAAAGTTGAAGTAGTTTGTGTAATTCAAATTGAATAATTTTAGTCTTTGCTGATATGGCCTTTGTGCCAAGTTGTATTTTCTTTTTTGACACCTCAGCACTTAGTGATTATGTGTAATGCTGAGTGTGATATAAATACTGTATCATCTTCACTTTAATAATCAGTTAGATCATAACCAATTCGGTTAGATCCTTTTCTCAAACTCTCTCTCAGTGTGTGTGTGTGCAAGCAGAGAAAGAGTGAGTGTGAAGCTTTGATGCTCCAACAATTGGCATCTAGAGCAAGGTGTTGAAGACGATCCTACAGCGTTTGATGGCGACAACAAGCAACGGCGGAAGTAGTGGACAATTTCCGGCGAAGTTACCACTCTTCGACGGAAAATGTTACGATCGGTGGATCATTCAAATGAAGGTAGTGTTTCGTTATCAGGAAGTACTTGAAGTAGTTAGAAATGGAGTTGTGGCAACTGCCGGTGACGCGTTTCGAGAACAACAAAAGAAAGATAGCAAAGCGTTGTTCCTGATTCATCAATGCGTCGATCTTTGAAGTATTTGAGAAAATCGCGGAGTACGAAACGGCGAAGGGAGCGTGGGATGCACTTGCATTGGCGTATTCCGGCGACGCGAAATTGAAGAAAGCGAGGCTACAGACACTACGAAGGCAGTATGAAAATCTCAAGATGGAGGAGAAAGAGTCGATTGTAGAGTACCTCGGAAGATTGACATTGATCACAAATCAGATGCGCAACAATGGCGAGACTATTACTGTGCAGATGAAAGTTGAAAAGGTACTCAGATCTTTACCTCCTAGATTCGATTATGTAGTAGCAGCGATAGAACAATCTAAGAACTTAGAGACTATGAAATTGGAAGAATTGCAAGGATCACTTGAGATGAATGAAATTAGGTTAAAAGAAAGAATAAATGAAAAGGAAAAAGAGAAGGCAACTGAGGAAGCCTTAATGGCGAAATTTAGAAGGAATAATAACAACTGGAAGAAGAAAGGAAAAGAAAATGTGAAGGAGAAAAACCTTAGGGTAGATAACTCTGGTGATAGTGATGATGGTAACAGTAGCAAGGCTGATGTAGAAAATAATAAGAAAGGTAAAAAGAAGTTCAATAAGAAGAACATTCAATGCTATAATTGTCAAAAATGGGGACACTTCGCTGATGAATGTGTAAATGAGAGAGTTCCAAGGAAGAAAAAGGGTGATGAAGCACAATATGCTGACTGTGATGATGATTCAGACACTGAAACAGTTGTATTGATGGCAATTACTGATGAGAATGGTGTTATTGTTGAGTTTTGGTACTTGGACATTGTGGTGTTCAAACCATATGAATAGGAAAGCAGGCATGGTTCGATGAATTGGATGAAACCGTGAAGAGGAATGTGAGGTTTGGTGATGGGAGATCAATTCTGTGAGCAGGTATTGGCAAGGTTGTGATTCATAGAAGTGATGGGAAGAAGACTGTGATAAATGAAGTGCTATATGTTCCTGGAATGACTAGTAACTTGCTAAGTCTAGGGCAGTTACTTGAAAAGGGATACACTATGAAGATGGAGAATGGACACTTGGACGTGTTGAATGACAAGAGGAGTGTTGTCTTGAGGGCACCTATTGCTGGGAACAGAACATTTAAGGTGGAGGGAAGTGCTCTAGGTCATAAGTGTTTAAAGGCCTCCATTGAAGAAGAAAGTTGGATGTGGCATAAGAGGTATGCACATCTCAACTTTAGAAGTTTAAGTCAGCTAGAAAAGAAGAATATGGTGAAGGGATTGCAGAAATTGCAAAGTAACTCAAAGAAGTATGTGGTGAATGTTGTGAAGCAAAGCAGCCTAGATTACCATTTAAAGACTATGTGCCTACTAGATCTTCAGTGAAACTGGAAATGATATATTCTGATGTGTGTGGTCCCTTTGAGACCAAAACTCTAGGAGGAAATTTGTACTTTGTGAACTTTATAGATGATTTCACTAGAATGATGTGGCTGTATCTGTTAAAAAGAAAGAGTGAGGTGCTGGAAACCTTCAAGGAGTTTAAGAAGTATATAGAAAATCAAAGTGAAAGCAAGATCAAGTGTCTCAGAACCGATGGTGGAGGGAGTACACTTCACCGAATTTAAGGAATTCGCAGAAATGAAGGAGTGATTCATGAAGTGATAGCACCATACACCCTCAAAGACAATGGCACGGTGAGAGAAGGAGCGAGCAGTGTTGTTGAACATGGTAAGGAGCATCTTTGAAAGAGAAGAAAGTTCCACATAAATTCAGGGGAGAGCAAATTTTCTACAAGTGTGATACTTGATAAATTTGAGTCCAACAAAGAGGTTGAATGACATTACACCCTATGAAAGGTGGTGGGGAAGAAACCGGATGTGAAACATTTACAATTTTTGGTCTCTATGTTATAAACATGTACCGAAGCAGTTGAGGAAAAAGCTTGATGATAGAGCTCAAGCTATGGTGTTTATGGGGTATAATGTGGTAGCTCATATAGATTGTTTGATCCAGAGAAACAGAAGATAGTTATTAGCAGAGATGTGACCTTTGATGAAGGAAAAGAGTGGGATTGGAATACAGGTAGTAACAATGATGAAAGCTGGCAAAGAATCGAGGAGACTGTTTCTACTTGATCCTAATGATAGTGAAGCTCATCGTGGACCGGATAATGTAGAATTTGGAAGACCACAGAGAGTGAGGCAACCACCTCAAATTTCGCATGACTATGAGATGTTTCCAGATACTGCTGTAGATGAAAATGGTGACTTGTTGATGACTGCCATGATGGCTGAGGCTGAGCCAGTAACTCTTGAGGAAGCTTTATTAAGTAAGAATTGGAAGGCTGCAATGGAGGAAGAACTTAGGGCCATAGAAAAGAATAACACGTGGGAATTGACTACTCTCCCACAAGGAAAGAAGCCTATAGATGTGAAATGGGTGTTCAAGACAAAACTAAAGCCAAATGGTGAAATAGCCAAGTACAAAGCAAGACTCGTGGCTAGAGGTTTCTTGCAGAAGCAAGGATTGGATTTTAATGAAGTATTTGCTCCAGTAGCAAGGATGGAAACCATTCGGTTAGTGGTGGCCCTAGCAGCCCAAAGAAGATGGAGACTGAGTCAACTTGATGTAAAATCGGCCTTCCTCAATGGGCCATTGGAGGAGGAAGTATATGTCACTCAACCACCTGGATTTGAGTCAGTAAAACATAAGAATAGTGTTCTGAGATTGCACAAAGCTCTCTACATGGGGTCAAGCGGGCTCCAAGGGCACTGGAATAAGTGCATTGATGGATATTTGATGAAGTTGAAATTCAAGAAATGTGCATCCGAGCATGGAGTGTATGTAAGGAATGAAAAGGTCTGCTGATTATATGATTGTGTGTCTGTATGTAGACGATTTATTGGTGACAGGAACTGATATCAATGAGATAGAAGCCTTCAAGAAGGAAATGATGTGTGAATTTGAGATGACGGACTTGGGAGGATTGTCTTATTTCCTGGGAATAGAGTTTACAATGACTGACAGAGGCATATTTCTTCATCAGAGGAAGTATGCAACTGACATTTTGAAAAGATTCAAGATGAGTGGATGTAATTCTCATCTTTGTACTGCAGTAAACAGGATAAAACTCGTCTTTGCCGATGCGAAGAAAGGTGAGGTAGATCCAACGTTGTTTAAACAGATTGTTGGATCCTTGAGATACTTGTGTAACTCAAGACCTGATCTCACCTATAGTGTTGGTCTCATAAGTAGGTTTATGGAAAGACCAAAACTGTCTCACATGATGGCTGCAAAACATGTCTTAAGATACGTGAAGGGCACATTGATCTCGGGTATAATGTTTCCAGTAATCGAGAAAAATATGACAGATTGTTGAGGGCTTTCTCGACTCGATTGGAGTGGTGATGTAGGGGATAGAAAAAGCACGAGTGGATATGTGTTTATGATGAATGGAGCACCAATATCATGGTGCACAAAGAAGCAAAATGTGGTGGTTCTATCATCTTGTGAAGTCAATATATATCACCGCGCACAAGGAACTTCATCAAGCATCGTGGTTAGAGAAATTGATGAAAGAGTGAGTATTGAGGCAGAGGAGGCGTGATGAAACTCAATATTGATAATAAATCTGCAATAGATCTTGCAAAACACCCTGTGGCACACGGTAGAAGCAAGCATATAGAGACAAAATTTCATTTTCTTAGGGATCAAGTTAATAAAGGAAATCTGGAATTGCAATACTGCAAAACAGCTGATCAACTTGCTGATCTGTTGAGCAAGCCTTTGAAGACTGGCAGATTCATGGAACTAAGGAAACTGCTCTCAATGGAAAGCTTGGAGAATTTGAATTAGGGAGGTGTGAAGTAGTTTGTGTAATTCAAATTGAATAATTTTAGTCTTTGCTGATATGGCCTTTGTGCCAAGTTGTATTTTCTTTTTGACACCTCAGCACTTAGTGATTATGTGTAATGCTGAGTGTGATATAAATACTGTATCATCTTCACTTTAATAATCAGTTAGATCATAACCAATTCGGTTAGATCCTTTTCTCAAACTCTCTCTCAGTGTGTGTGTGTGCAAGCAGAGAAAGAGTGAGTGTGAAGCTTTGATGCTCCAACAAAAGTGAAGTCAACATTGCATTTAAGTAAACTGCTTGGAGACTTCAACCAAGATGTGATAACTCACTTCTAGTCTAGTAGGATTCATGAAGTGGTAACGTAAAAGTCTTCAACTTTGCCCAATATCGTTTTCCCAAGGCCCCTTTTGATTTATTTATCTATGATATGCTCACCATCACCTTTTTCGCTCTCCCAAAATTTATCATTTTTTCTTTTCAAACACTCCAAAGAAGCATTATAAAGAGGTTGAGGTTTAAACAATTTTTCAAAAATCAGAATAGAGATCAAATAGACAAGACCTTTGGGTCATGGTTTGTTTGTTCACCCGGTTGAACCAAAAAAAATAAGGGTTTTTTTTACCCTCACAGAGTTCCCATATACCCATTTTCAAAATGCCCTTCAAAAAACCTTTTTTTTTGACAAAGTTACACTAATCGTATATATCTCTTTTGGAACATATATACGATGTGCAATCTTTAGACATCGTATATATGTTCATGTTGCGTATATACGATTGATGCGTTTTAAGTCAATCGTATATACGCACAACGAACATATATACGATGCGTTTAAAAATGCACATCGTATATATGTGCCACCAAGGGTATATACGATGGGCTTTGTATTTGTTAACGGTTATGATTTCATCAACGGTTTTAATTTGAAGCCTCGTGATTTGATTAACATCAACGGTGTAGATATGTTGGATAAAATAAACGCGTGTAAGTACAAAAACGCGATATAGTAATAGATACACGTGTAATACAAAAAATGTGTGAATCTATAAGTCGTCAATAGAATCATCGGCTAAATCGACACATCTAGGCGCATCATCGGGAGTGGGACGATGCACTGAAGGACACATAGACTGCCAGAGGGTAATTATAGAAGTGGGATGAGCCCACATGATATCACTGACGACATCAAACCCCAAAATCTTTCTACTCCAACATAGATAATTATGTGATGCAATCAATCTCAATACCTCTTGAATGTCCGTTCTAGGACCCCTCTTTGTAGACCGGTGTTTGTGACGTTGCCTATAAACTTAACGAAGAGTAGTCACATTCTCCGGATCTAGCTTCTTCAAAGCAGTAATAGTATCTTTCGGACCAACATCAAGATCAACATGCTCATTAACCAGATCCTTTTGCGCCTTAGATAGACGCCCAAAGACATTAGTACCAATGGAAGTTTTAAGCAACTCGTGCGTGTGTCTACCACATTTAACCGTCACACACCAACCCCCTCGGCGAACAGTGCAAGTAGCTTTCAATCTAAAAGGACAACTTCTCCTTTTAGAACCGAAAACCCTTGAATCATTAGTAAACCCGCATTGCTTCTCACAACCAAAATCAATCTTATCTCGACTCCCCCTCTTTCCTGCTTTGTCTGATCTCACTTTAATAACAACTATACTGATACTTCTACCAACAGCTTTGGCCCACTCCTCCACAGCCTCGCGTGTAGAAAATACCTACAAATAAATACATAAATGTTACGTACTTAAGTAATTGGTTAAAATAATAATCAAACTTCATTAACAAAAAACTTGAGTGAAAAATATACCGTATTCGTCGTGAACTTATTTGTAGTATCAATATCAAAAGCGACCAACCGAGAGTCGATTCTGCAGCAAAGGGTCTATATCTGTTCGTACAAAACAAATATCTGTTTGAGCCAAAAAAAAAACCCAATCGTATATACCTCGTCAACCATGTATATACGATGGGTAAATTTTTAACATCGTATATACGTGGCCCAGACGTATATACGATTAGATCTTCAAAGCCCCCTCGTATATAACCTATATACGATGGGTAGTCAACGAAACATTTAATAATGCAATTGTATATATGTCTTGAAGGACATATATACGATGAACTGTTTTCCAGGTCAACGTTCAATATTTAATGCAATCGTATATACCTTCCATTGACGTATATACGATGGCAGATAAAGTTAGTCCCAGTCAGAGCAAATTCAGTGCAAGTCAAAGAAGTGAATTTATGTCGAGGGTATTTTGGGAATACCCTAAAAGCGTGGGGTGGGAGGGATGGGGTGGGGGTATAAAAAAAACACCCCAAAAAATAAAGGGTTTTGATCTTTGTACCCCCTCCCTTGGACCCTATACCCCCATCTCATCCCAAACTTCCAATTTTGCCCCTGCTAAAAAATAAAAAAAAAAACAATTTTTTTTTCTTTAGGAAACATCTCTATGAGATAAATCCTGAGTCAAAAAATTGACTACAGATTTATCCTCAAGAGATAAATCAGTAGTCAATTTTTTTGACTGAGATTTATCTCATAGAGATGTTTCCATAAGGTAAATTGACTACGAAACATCTTCTATGAGATAAACAGGAGTCAAAAAATTGACTACTGATTTATCCTCAAGAGATAAACCGTAGTCACTTTTTTGACTACTGATTTATCTCATAGAGATTTTCGAAAAAAAAAAATTGTTAAAAAAAGTGATTATTTGATTTATCTCTTGAGGATAAATCAGTAGTCAAAAAATGACTACGGATTTATCATCAATAGATAAATCCGGAAACAACTCAAAGTTTTAAAAAATGACTACGGATTCATGATGATTAGGAAGTTTCATGAAAATGATAAGTGTATTTTGTCTTAAATCGTATTATGGGGGTATGGAAGGCAAGGAGGGGGGTATGAAAATTAAAAGTCAAAAATAAATAAAGTAGGTTCCAAAACATAAGGCAATTGGCAGGTCCCAAAACAAACATGAATAAATTATTCTGAAATTGAATAAAGAAAACAAATCAACAAAAAAAAATGCATCAATGGGAAAGCCCGTGAAGGCTGAAAAGAGAACATAATCACTTTCAAAATAGATAAACACAACAGGTTCCAAAGCATTGACAAAGAAGATAACACACCGATCTTGCAAAGGAATCATGGTGAGAAGTCGTACAACGAAACCGTGGAGCACACGGGCGGATAGTGACGGATTCAGAAAATTTCTCTAGTGGGGGCAATTTCTAAACAGTAGTCTTCTATTAACTTGTTTCTCACGTGTGACTTTTCCCTCTCAATCTGGTATGCACTTGCTAAATGGGTGGGGTGGGTTTGGGTTGTACCTCAAGACCTCTCTCAGATTTTCCTTCTCGCTAGAAACCATCTCCACGACAAAACCTTAATCCGCTCCCGAACCTTTTGATAAGTAGTTTTCCCTATTTCTAAGTAGTTTTCCCCTATGAGTATTAAACCAAAAAACCTTAAACCATCTCATAGGGGAAAACTACAAAAAGACCTCTCTAAGTAGTTTTTCCCATTTGTGTATTATGAGTGGTGGGCAGAGTTTTTTTTTTTTTTTTTTTTTTTTTTTGCATTTCTAAGTAGTTTTTCCCATTTGTTTTGTTTGTGCTTCTTTGTTTGGTTTTTTTTCCGTCTCTTTTGAATAGTTTTGGAGTACCCTTTGTACCTTTTTGTATTTATAATATAAGTTTGCCGTTGAAAAGAAACTAGTGGGGGCATAAAAAATAGTCTATAATATTTTCCTTCAAAAATATTGTAAAGTTTTACAAAATACAAAATTTCATTACTAAAATACCTATATTTCTGCAGAATACATAGCTAAATAGTAAAATTAGCACCAACTTATTCTCTTATTAATCTCTTATGAATTTATACATTTAATTCTAAAAGTTATCGTATGAAAGCAACCCTTTATTTTTTTATGGGGCAAAATAAATTTATTATATATATATATATATATATATATATATATATATATGGGGTTGTCTATCTTTTCATCACAATTGTTCCTCTATTTTGCATTATTACTAACCAATTTATTGTAGGCAAGTAAGAAGAAGAAGAAGAAGGATCTAGCTTACATGAGTTGGGAAAAGGAAGTTGGGAAAAGGATGAAGAGATGAAGGTGTGTTTTTGTTTTTTATTTAGGGTAAAATATGTTTTTGGTCCCTATAAAATTGAGTCTTTCTAAGTTTAGTTCCTACATTAATGAAATAGACGTTTTGACCCCATCTTATTTTTTCGTTTCTAATATTAGTCCTCTGACGTTAATTAGACTAAATGAAGTCCCAATCAGCACAGCCACATCGGCATTTTAGATGACATGGCATCCACTTATTTTAGATAGACTTAAATATCACATATTGCTGGTAAATGACACGGGGTAATGTTCGGACTAACTCAATTACAATTTGAAACATTTTGTTTATCTGCTTTAAATTAGTTTTGATTTTCAGGGGGTAATGTTCAGACTAATTAAATTATGTCTAAATCCATTAATAAAAATAACCCGAAAACACCTGTGCGTATGCACAAGTGTACTGCTAGTTAAAAAAACGGTACCTACCACCAGCAATTAACTATTTTGAGTTACTAGTTTATTGTGACTTGCACGAAACCTTTGAACTAGAAGTAAGTGGTTATCACCGTACAAACTCTATTTTAGGCAAAATTACACTAGTGGTTATTATTATTATTATTTTTACAATTGTTAATGATTAGATTGATTGATTTTAATAGTTTTAATAGATAAATTTTATTAAAAAAAATTAAACAAATAAGCTATCCCCCTAATGCGCATGTCAAGTTTTGCTGCAAAAGCCGTCTGTTTTCTGTTTTTTAGTGGCAAAATACTAAAGTGCCTCAAAAAAATGGATAGGTGGCACTAGTAGGATGTCTTCTATAATAACTTTAATCAAAACACCCATAATAATAATAATATAATAATAATATAATAATAATAATAACACCCACCAGCAAAATTACATATTTATCCATAACAACACAAACAACTTTTAGGATAAAAAGGTCACTACAAAATAATTTCTTCCATCTATTCATATATTTTCACCTCTATTCAAATTTTAAATATTCTCACTTTATCTTTTCCCTCTTTTTCTCAAAATTTAAATCAACTATAACTCTAATACAAAAATTCACTATCAAAATTATATAATCAACTATCATCAACTATAACTTTATAATAACTTTAATCAAAATACCACTAACAAAATTACATATTTACCTATAACAACACAAGCAACTTTTAGGATACAAATATTCAAATTTCAAATATTCTAACTTCTTTTTTTCCATCTCTCTCAAAATTCAAAATTTCAACTATAATTTTTGAAGATTATTATAATTCTACTATTTAAAAAAATAAGAAAATTTAATGACTATTTAAATTACTGATTATTATTTAAAACACACACGATACTGACATATAAAAAACATCGAATAAGTGCACTAATATATAAAAAATACGGAATAACTGCACTAATATATATAAAAAAACACGAGATAAGCTGTGATCGATATATAAAAATATGAGATAATCGCATGATGATATATAAAAAAGTAGGAGATAACTATATGATATATATATATATATATATATATATATATATATATATATATATATATATATATATATATATATATATATGGCTTAAATACGTTTTAACCCCCTGCAAATAGGGGGTGTTTTGCTTTTACCCCCTGCAAATTATTTTTTTTAAAAAAACTTGTAAAATCAACTTTTTTGGTTTTAGTCATTCTGTTAGATGGACGTTAAAAAACGTTTATGTAGCATTTTTAAATACGTTTTTACCCCTGCAAATAGGGGGTACTTTGCTTTTTTGGAATGATATATTAAAGTGACAATCATGCCTTAATTTTATTAACAATGGAGACATTTTTTAAAGCATGTATTTGTGAGATTCAGCCTACTTTGATCTCTAATAAGAATGGTGTTCAAAAAAGAGAAAAGGGCCATAAAATAAGTGCGCAAATGAGAGTGGTTACTGATGCTACAGATTTCCATTTCGGCTTCTATTATTGCTTCACAAATTGTTTGTCGTGTCGTGTTGCCACATGCACACAACTAAACTACTCGCCTATCAAAACTAATAATACATTTAATTATTCTAATTACACTTTACAAATGTTTTTTTTAATTTTGGTTTCCATCGTTGGAAGAAAAATTGGAAAAGTTGATAGCTGTGGTGGTACACACTCATGTCTTTTTTAGTTGACTGTTGAAGTACGAGTTTGGCACGAGGGTGACAATGAATGAATGACTCTACAATAGTACTTTACCAGCCAGCTCAGCTCAGCTGGTGTTAGTGAAGAACTGCACAAGCTAGCATGAAGCAGTACTAGTACTACAGTTGCTATTATTACATATTGAAATCAAGTGAAAATATTTGATGACAGGGACTCCTATAATTTTATGACTTACGTGAACAATCATATTTGGAGCGATCATCGATTATGAAGGAGCTAAATAAAGAGTATAGAAGAAAAGTAATTCATACTTAGGGTGTGTTTGGGAGTTTGGAACGGAAGTGAATATTTAAATCAAATTTAGTGAAGTGGGTGACTCACACTTAGGGTGTGTTTGGGAGTTTGGAACGGAAGGGAGGAGAGGGCAATGAACTAATAGTGTAAATTTATTAATGATGAGGAGAAAAATGATCCCCTTAAACCCTTTCAAACCTCTCTCTTGGTTCATTTTTGGATCTCTTCCAAAACCCTCTAAAATTGGGGGATTTTGGAGGAGCTCCAAAAATGAACTAGGAGGGAAGTTTGGGAGGGTTTAGAGGGATAGTTTTTCTCCCATCACTAAAAATTTTGCACTATTAATCTAAATGCGCCTCCTCCAAACTCCCAAACACACTCTTAAGGTTAATCCTACACCATATACTCAAAGTCTTAAAATTTTGAATGACGGTGTACCGTTCAAGTCTTTTGATAATCGTGATCATTAACTTCCCAACATAAAAATATGAAAGAAATTGATCCAAATAGTGGGAATTGTCCTACAAAATGTAACACCCTAATATTTCTATCTAGTAATATTTCTATCTAGTAACATCAGAGACAAATTTCCTGCTTAGATTTATATCTTTACAGGAATAGCGGAAACCATTAAATAAGTTAAAACAATTTCAAGTCATAAATCAGGTACAAATATATAAGGGAAAAACCATAAACACATATTGAAGAACTAAATCTTCAATCTTCTCTTCGAGCATGCCAAATACTAATGTCGTAAAGCAACCTTAAGCAACCTTCTTTCCTGTTTCTCTGTAAAAACAACTACATATAATAGGGTGAAATAATATATCTCAGTGAGTCTTACCGTGACTCCTTACCTATCACTCAGTTCAATTATAAATCATTTTTCTTCGGTAATAGTTTCCGTGGTCTATACTCTATCTATCTATCTATCTTCATTGGCCACGCAAGTTCTTGTTATACTAGTAAGTTGCTAGCTATAGGCATAGCTGTTGAATTGAATTGATTGATGAATTGAATTTGAAACACAGCACAACACAACAGAATTCCAATTTGTTGGTGTTATGTGACAGACAGCAGAGCAGGCATCACATGGGTTCTTCCTTCCTTCCTCAGATTCTGCTGCTATGCCATGCCAGTTGTGAATATGTTTAGTTGATTCTTTTTTTCTTCTTTTGGCCAAATAAATATGTGCTTTTCTAAGGATACGCTTGTATCCTAGTTCAAATCGGTAACTTGTAATAACTATTGCAACAATTTCCAGGCTGGCTATGGTCAGAAAGATAATAATTCAAGGAAATACAATTTCAAAGAAGATTAAGAATATTAAATTTTAGTTCCATATGTACAGTGATAACTCTAAAAAATAATGAACTCTAGGAAGGCATTAGTTTGATGATCTCATGTTTCTTTGCGACATTAGGATATCCGTTCAAGCATTTTAGACCCAAGTTAAACATTCAACTAAAGCATTTTATAATAATGGTTAGTGGAAAAATTACAAAGAATGGATAAGACAGAAACATCTAACATGGATTTAATTTGGAAAAACATTAGTGGACTAACTTTATCAAATTATTCTTGTCACTGTGTTATTCTGTTTGGGCACGTTGAGGAAAATGACATGTCTCTGAATCAGACAATGAGAAGTAGACACAATAACATGAATTTAAGTATTACTATGTGAATGTGAGCATGAGAAGGACCCCATTAAGTCTTGTGTTGAGAAATCCATCATTTTTTTGCCATGCTTAGTACAACCCCTCCTATTTAGTAGAATCTCCTACCGTTTAAATATCCCCAAAATGTTTTCAAGATATTTTTGTCTTTTTCCTTTAAAAACCCCTCACCACACTAGAACCCCCCATTCTTTCTCCTCCACACTAGAACCCCCCCCCCCCCTCAAAAACACCCCTCTCACTGGCGTCCTCAAGCTCCCACTGGCGTCCTCAAGCTCCCCCCTCCTCTTATTGGTAAGCTTCCATTTCTCCTTCTCTATCTTCCATTTTCCCAAATTTTTTCACTGTTTGATGCTGCAGAGGTCGACCACGAACGACCAGGCGTGCACCGAACAGTCTGTGTTGCCTTGTCTTAGATCTGTTTCACAACAGATCGATTGAGCGTGCGCCGATCTACTTCGATCTGGTGTGCGCTGATCAGTTGTTCGATTCTGTAAAGGCCGAACTGGTCTAATTATTGTGTTTTTTACTTGTTTTTTTTTTCAGGTATGGCTAATTTCACCTTCACCGTTGATAGATATATTGGGGAGATTTGCTTCCCAGATGTGCTGGACCTGCTGTCAGACACAGTGATTTTTATGATGGATATTGGGGGCGGAGTCTATGGCTACAACCAGGGCTTCGACATGATATCTTGTGACACTGGGTAGTTTGTCCGCGCATACGGCTGGGGGTCCAACGATAGGTTTTGACAGTGTTACTCTGCAGATTACCTACATGGGTGGGGATCGCTTCAGTGTCAGTGAAGTCCTCGACTCTGACGTCAGCTCTGGCGGTGACTCTTCTGGCACTGAGTCTTCTGACACTGAGTCTCCTGACTCCGATGATGACTCATCCAGTTCCGATGATGAGTTATGAGCGTTCTTTATTTGTAGTTTATTTAACTTGAATTATTAATGAATGGAATTTTTATTTGTTATCCATTGTTAATGTTTTTATTTTTTTCCATTGTGAATACCGGTGCATACATGAAAATAAAACAACATAAAATTAGTGAAAATAAACGAAACTACTGACGATCTTTGGGTTGGGCACAACTGCAATTAATTTAGATCTTCCATTTTAGTGAAAAACAACGAAGAGGGAGAGTGAGAATCAGTGAAGTGTGAAAATCACTAAAGAGTGAGACTCTATTTATAACTGTTGGACACAATTTCCAAAAAAATTGAATTTTGGGCGCCAAACTGGACGGTGGGGACTGTTCGGCGCACGCTTAGTCGACCATGGTCGACCCTCACTGGATCGAACCTGGTCAAATTTGAATATGAGTCAACTGGGGGTGTCGACAAATGATTTGCGAGTTCGTATTTGTGAGATTCGACCATGGTCGATCAACCGTGCGCCGAACCGTGCAAAATCTTTAAAAAAAATAAAAACCAAATTTCAGTAAGGGTTTTTGTTTCACACAAAAAACGGAGTTCTAATGAGTAGCTAGGGGATTATACGAAACATAGACCATTTTTTTGGTACCGATTATTGTTGACTAGTCATAGAGAGTCTCAACACTTTCAATAAAATATTAATCTTTATTTGTATTTAGATAGCTTAAGCCATTGTGAAATCGAACTTGAAAACACCAAATCGACTACTGTATCCTAAAATAATTTGTCAATGAGCCAAGAGTGTTGATCAGAGAAACTATCATTTATCTCCATTGACTAACAACTTTAACAGAGTTTTTTTCACTTGTCTTGGCTTGTTAAATAATGAGGGGCCACATTTGTGTTTTTTCTGAGTTTCATAAAGTTCTTTTTCTAATAAGACATATGATACAGCGAATCAGCACATATTTTTCAGGGTCTTGAACAATCCTCCACATAGTCCCACCAAATCAAAGAAACTTAGTGGAACCTAAATATTCTATCTTACTTGTCCTTTTCCCATTTTTTTAAAAAGAAAAACCCCACATTAGTACTGCTACTTTTTTTTAGTAATAAAGATCCAAATTAATCTTTGAGGAAAACATCAAGACTTATTTAGTGTGTGTTTGAGTGAGCGGTAGATCACCGCCACTGCACGTCTAATCCCTGTTTACCGTGGAAATAGAGAAGCTACAAATCGAAGCTTCTACATAGGTGTGGTCTATTTTCGTGATTTTGGGGAGGCTACCGCCAATCCACGCACGCTATTAATCACTCGGAAATAAAAAGTATCAAATTAGTTCTCAAATATCCCAAACATTCTTAATGATGATTATAATGCCTCTATTAAAAATGACTAGTTTGAACACTATTTGAAACTTTTAGGACCAAATTGTTATTTCTTAAAATGAAAAATGAAAAATGAATATAAGTATCTTAAAACTCAACATAATCATTTTATTGCAGAGTGACCACATAGTACTCAGTGTTTTTTTTTTTCTTTTGGTTCTATCCTTTACTTTTTTTTTTTTTATGGTAGTGTCATTTGACTCATTTTGCTTATATAGATAGACTAGTCATTTTTCATCTTTCTCATCCCCACCCACTCATTCTCCTTTACCCTTTCTCATAACTTTCTGATGCATTAGTTTATCACACATAGCCAAAGATATTAGAGTGAAAGAGTTTTTATATCTCTCTCTAAACAACACAAAGAGAAGAGAAGCTACACAATGATGCACCTTATGATGAGTGAGATGTGGACAACAATGGGGTCAACAATAGCAAGCTTGATGTTCATATGGGCAATCATAAGACAATATTGTCCATACGAGGTACAACGTTTCATGGAAAAATACACTACAAGAACAATGAGTTACTTCTACCCTTACATCACAATCTCCTTCCATGAATTCTTAGGAGATAGACTCAAAAGAAGTGAAGCTTATGAAGCTGTTGAAGCATACCTTGGTGCCAACACATCAAAAAATGCAAAGAGACTCAAAGCTGAAATGGGTAAAGATAGCAGCAAATTAGTATTATCAGTTGATGAATATGAAAAAGTAACTGATGACTTTAATGGTGTCAAAGTTTGGTGGGTTTGTAGCAAAGTTATCTCACCTTCAAGGTCTATGTCTATGTCTTATTATCAAGAACAAGATAAGAGATTTTATCAGCTAACTTTTCATAAGAAGTATAGAGATATTATAACTGGATCTTATTTGGAATATGTAGTGAGAGAAGGGAAAGAGATTCGTTTAAGGAATAGACAGAGAAAGTTGTATACAAATAGTCCTGGTTATAAATGGCCAAGTTTTAAGCAAACTATGTGGAGTCACATTGTTTTTGAGCACCCAGCAACATTTGAAGCAATGGCTATGGATCCTGAGAAGAAGAAAGAAATTGTTGAAGATTTGGTTACTTTTAGTAAGAGTAAAGATTTTTATGCTAGGATTGGGAAGGCTTGGAAGAGAGGTTATTTACTTTATGGTCCTCCTGGTACTGGTAAATCTACTATGATTGCTGCTATGGCTAATTTATTAGCTTATGATGTTTATGATTTGGAGCTAACTGCTGTGAAGGATAATACTGAGTTAAGGAAGCTTTTGATTGAGACAACAAGTAAGTCTATTATTGTTATTGAGGATATTGATTGTTCACTTGATCTAACAGGTCAAAGGAAAAAGAAAGAAGGGAAGTTAAGTAATGATGAGATTGATAAAATGAATTGTGAGATTGGAAGGAAAGAAGTGAAGGAAGAAGGAGGAGGAAATAGTAAAGTTACACTTTCAGGGTTATTGAATTTCATTGATGGGATATGGTCAGCTTGTGGAGGAGAGAGGTTGATTGTGTTTACTACTAATTATGTTGAGAAGCTTGATCCTGCACTTATTAGAAGGGGTAGAATGGATAAACATATTGAGCTATCTTATTGTAGTTTTGATGGGTTTAAAGTGCTTGCTAATAATTACTTGAGGTTAGAGACTCATGTTTTGTTTGATACTATTAAGAGGTTAATTAGTGAGGTTAAGATTACTCCAGCTGATGTTGCTGAGAATCTTATGCCAAAGTCTTCAATGGATGATGCTGATAAGTGTCTTGAAAATCTGATTGTAGCTCTTGTGGATGTAGCTGCAAAAGCTGAGGAGTTGAGGAAGAGTGGTTCTATTAGGGAACAAGATGAGGAGGAGGAAGTGGAATGCACTAGTCCTATTAAGGAAAATGGTAAGTTTGTTGTAGATGATGGCAAAGAAACTGATCATGTAATGAATCAAATCCTAAGATAGCCCATTTGTGTTGAGAAAATTATGGCTTAAGGGTAAATAGTGAGGCAGATTTCTCATTATAGTAGGTAGTATTATGTATCTATCAACCCTTGGTTTGGTTTTGGTTCAGATTGTAATGTAGCATCTAATATTTATAATATCTTACTACTTATGAAGTTATGGGATTAATTTTGTGCTTTATTATTTGTTTATGGGATGAAAATCAATTCTATCCCTCAAAATTGATTCTGAGAGAAGCTGCGATTTGTAGATTTTGCGGTGAAAATGAATCAATTCCACACCTGCAGATTTTTGACACTTTTTTAGCCTATCCAAACAACGATTGAAAAAAAAAAATCATTTTTTTTAAAAATTGATTCCAAAAAAAAACAAAATCACAAGTTCAACTCATTTTTAACTAAAATCAATTCAATCCACTTTTAATTAAAATCAATTCTACTCACCGCATAACCAAACACACACATAAACGTGTGTGGCACGTGTGGATAAACAAATTCATATTTCTTTTAAAAAATGTGCTTCAATTAATCCTAGTTAGTGTTCAGAAGAGCTTTGGTCTCTTGTTTCATTAATAAGATATAAACCAATTTTAATTACTTTGAGAATGAGAACTATTTGGTATACTTTCCAAGAAATAACTATTGTTTACATTATTGTCTAAAAAAACTATTGTTTACATCATAATGAAATGACAGTGTCTCCTCATCTTTGTTCAATCTTTTGGAGTTCTATCAATCTATTTATCTCATCTGAGCAGCTTCTCTAAACATTGAAAACACAACATCTAGTTCAAGAAAAAACCCATAACAATTGGATGGGATAAATAGCCCATAATCTGAAAGCCACATACATTTCTTTAAAGTTACAGTACCTGTTAACAGTTATTATACATTGATTGGATGGGCTAAAGAACCCATAACAATTTCTCATTCATTTTGGTGGACCCTTCGGAGAAAGAAAAAATGACTACCTAATCTACATAACTATCATACTCTTTCTAGTGATAAATCATACAACAAGCAAGGGCTGCTCAGATTTTTGCATAGGAGGAGACATGATAATAATTACTTCCTCTGGGGCTTATAACAAAAATTATAGTTCTATTATCACAAACAGGCTTCCATGATAGAAAATTACAATCCCTGCTCTCATTCATAAGTTGAAGCTTCAGTAATCATTATCTTCATCTTTCATTATTGTATTTGGACCATCATCAAAACCAGGGCTAGGTGCAAGCTCATTCAAATCAAGGAAACGTCTCTTTCCCGCGCCCTCAATTTCATCCTGACCAGGACTAGTTGATTTTTCAGGAGGCTGTTTTTCTTCATTCTCTTCTACCGCAGGGTAAGTAACCGGTTCATCTACTTTCATTTCCTGTTCTTGATCATCATTGCTATCCGAATCATCATTTTCTACCATATATTCCCCACTCTCACTGCCACTGGCCTCTGAGTGATCAGCTGATGCATTAGATTTCTCAGGTTCGATAAACTCTCTTTCTGAATCCGACGCCTCACATTTTCGGTAATCTATACGATTCCTAGTTGCCCTCTTACTGCGTCTTAGACCTGATTGAATCTCACCCACAGACCTGGATTTGGTTTCCCTTCTAGTGCGGCCTGGCTGTTGTTTAACTTTGCGGGGTTTGTCACTATCCTCACTCATGCTTATGGAGTCGTCGTCCTCGTCATCATCGTCTTCTTCTTCATCTTCTACATTATCATCATCCCATTGATATTCTTCATCTCCTTCAGAACTACTAGAATGCTTCCTTCTCTGCTTGCGTTTCTTGAGATATTCATCATCATACACGGCTTCTCCAACAATATCATCATCACTGTCAAAGTCTGACACTTCATCAATGAACTCATTCTCTGAATACCGCTTAGGTTTTCGTCTTCGACGGCCGCTGATGTTAAAGTTAAATTATTAGTGCAAATTTAGATAGAAGGCATCTGAACAGATTTACAAGAAACACACACATATTACACACCTTTGGTCCAATGTGTCAGTTTTATCATATTCGTCATCAGAATCAGAGTCAGACTCAGGTGATTCTGAAGATGACATACTGAAATTCTGGTGTTGTACAGCATGTGACGGACCATGGTTACCATTAGTCAAAGCTTCAGGTTTTGCAACTGATTCTCTCCTGGGCATAGGTTCTGGGGATGACTGTTTCCGCCTGACAAAAGAAGAAATCGATACATATGCCATGAGTACATAGTACCAGTGAATGAGTATCTGACCCATCTCCTCCCCACACACACACACACAAATACAGAGGGAAAGGATATTAGCATGTACTTGGTTACTTTAATTGCCTCATTGATTGACCGATCATAATCATCTGCAATGATAGTAATGTCAAAAGTTTGGTTAGTGTAAAACAAGGACATTATGGATACTCAGGATGTAAGGTGACTCCTATCGAACCAAAAAAAAAATGACATCGCATTACCAGCATCAAGATAGGATGCAACCGATGTTACTTTTGTCTGGATTTGAACCAACGTTATTTAAGGTTACAAACTCACAAGTTTACTCCCGTTGTGATAGTAAGGAGGTTCAGCCTGAATGAGAGAAGTTGTTTCTATATCTAAAACCGGTAACAAATATGTCCTAGGGTAGCAACCTTACCATTACGCCAGATCTCATCTTCATAAATTACCAAAAAAAACAAGTATGAAATAATCTACCGTGTTCAAAGGGGCTAAACATGGTAGATAGAAAACTTTAGTATGACATTAATCAGATCATGTTATAGGCAAAACCAGAAAGTTTCAGATTATCCCTTTAGACCATAGCAGCGCTGAACCGCTAGTAGCCCCCCTCACCCTTGGGGAAAGGGTAGTACTAATAAAACAACATCCCACGAGAAGCATGATGTATATATGGGTTAGTGCATGTTTGGATTTGCATTAGCTGCTCCAAACTCGCATTCAGCCATGCTTCTTCCGCAACTTCACAAAAACTATAAAACCAAGCTTCTACTTGGACGTAGAAAAGTTGCCATGATTTTGAGTGGATATGAATAAAAACAGAAGGTTTGGATATGGAAAAAAAACAGGTGCAAGGAAAAGGAAAAAAACAGAAGGTGCATGGATATGGAAAAACAACCAGACGAGAACTTAATAGATCCAGCCTAAGTGCTTCAAACAATAGAAGGTGCATGGACCTGAGAAAATAACAAATCCAATTTTCAGGTTGGAAAAAGGGACTCAAGACTGAGCACTGTCCTATTATGTTATGATATGCATTGCAAAATAATGACTCCAAAGGTCAATATTAACCTATTAATGAGGCCAAGTACTAGTGTAGCATTTCTAGAACAAATCCAATCCCACTAATACAAAACAACTATTAATCTTAATTAAATAAGGAAACAAAACAGTAAATAACATGAAACAACTAAGACCGCTTCCTCAGTTAGATAACTAATTGCTTTCATGATATATTTTA
The DNA here is from genome assembly GCA_020916435.1 of Oxytropis ochrocephala. Taxonomy (NCBI): domain Eukaryota; kingdom Viridiplantae; phylum Streptophyta; class Magnoliopsida; order Fabales; family Fabaceae; genus Oxytropis; species Oxytropis ochrocephala. Next base: position 14,727,110 of record CM037088.1, on the reverse strand, counting down.
AGGATCATGCAAGATATTCTAAAACATTTAATGATACAATTACGATATTAGGAAATATTTTCAGACATTCTAACATTTTAAGAAGAGTGCAGACTAATACACAGGGACCAGATAAAATGGTAAAAAGAACATGAGAACAAAAATGGGCAAACTCCAGCTGTCACATCAAAATTCAAATCCACCAACACCTTGAAAATGTTGGCTCCAATTATAATTGAACTTTTCGTTCTTACCGAAAGTGTAGGTTACAGGTTTCCTGTCACGAAGTGAACGCCCAGAAGCAAGCCCATCACCAACAAAGTAGTTATCAAGAAGAAGAGCTTCTCTGTGTTGCTTTTTCAGCAACCTCTCCTTCTTCTGTGTTAACATAATTTGGTATCAGTAAAAAATGTAACTAAGACCTTAAAAAAGCAAAAACCAATTTCTTTTTCTTTTGAGTTCAAGTCTTGGAATATCAATTCTTCTCAAATTTCTCAACCCTAAAATACCTTATGAACTCTCTCAATTTCAGGAAGCATGTCTATCTTTAACTTTTTCCCCAAAGAAGCCTCTGTTCTATTTTTACTTGAGAAAAGCTTCTCCTGTGTAAGCAGATGAAAGAATTCATGACATCACATAATGTCTACAAAAAGATGTAACTCGAAATAAAAGCAGGGGAAGGGGTACATAATTCATTCCTTTTTTATATCCTAAGATAAAAGGGGAAAAAGAAAAATTGGGGTGAATCCAATCATCTGGATGTAAACAAATATCAGCATTGTTAAAGTATTATGAATAAAATAACACTGATCAAAAGAAGAACATAAAACAATTGAACACAACAACTACTTAGGACATTCTAATTAAATAATAGTGGCAGCTAACTTGACCTCAGTGGTTCCCATTATTGACGAAGACTGCAGTCTAAATCAACAAAGGTCAAACTACAAACAATTTTATTGTTCGCGAGTGAGGTCAAATAAATAGCTTTCTGATTCGTTCAGAACTAGGTATTATGAAACATGATTAACAAAGCTACAAAGATTTCTTGGGTTTTTGAGAACCATCCATAATATGACTGCAAAGACTTTGCTACCCTTGTTAAGAACTGCCAAAACCAATAGTACCCAAAAGAATTATTTACCTGGTCTTAGAATTTGGGCTTAGGCCCCTAATACAACCCCCACAAAATCAACTTGTAAGGTGAAAAATGTTCAAATCTTAACAAGCACTACTAAGGCCAAATTTATAGGCAATGTGTGACTAAAACAAGCCCCTACCCCCAACACAATGAAAGTGCAGGTGGCTGCAATGAAGGCAGCACAGAGTTGCCGCAATTCTTGTGATTTTCTATAACCAAGTAAGACAATTCTACTCAACCACAAAACTCTTCAATCTGCCCATGAAAGCTTTAGCGTGCTATTGATTGTTAGCAGCCGTGCAAAATAACACTCAATAATGGTTTTTTGTAAAGTTGAATAATAAAATAATATAAATATCAATAAAATGTCAAAAGAATCTCAGATGATTTTAAATATGAAAGTCTTCATTTAATTGATAATTAGGTTATGATAAATAATTTGTGAATTTAACGTATTTGTGATTCATGGACAAAACGTAATCTGGAATTCCTAGTAAGTTACAATTGGGTATTTTAATAAAGTTGCTTACTATATAAGTTGGGGTTTCTAATAATAAAATTAGGAAATATTTTGTGGTTCCCAAAAAAATAACACTATTCTGTACGGACCTTTAAAATTATTTAGGTGATATATTATCTGGACCAACAATCTATAACACCATTGACCAAACACCAAGCAAGCCACCCAACAATTACAACATGATCACTGTTCTGTGGTAAATGGTAACTAAAAAGAACATAAATCAACCAGCTTCAACAACTTACAGAAACATCTTGAAATTCATCAAAATTGGTAGCAACTGCTTCCCACTGGTATGATGTACTAGAAAGAACCTGGGAACCTCTTGGTTTCCCTTTCTTCACTTGAACAACTTCAGTTTTCCTTATTTCTCGGTACAACCTATGACCAATAATGGGGTCATCTTCATACCTGCATTGATCCATTTTCAAATGAATAAAACCACAAGCAGGCATCAATGTACACAAACTTTTTAATACAACATTCCAAATTTTGACCACGATGAACTGAAAGCATAAGTATATTACCAATAAGAAATTCCCTGAGAATCACCTCCAGTACGCTCTTTACGGAATGTTGAAAGTTGAACACCATGTTTGATCGAGTTGTCAATATGATTTCGGATATCTTCTTGCTGCAAGATATTGCTCATATTTAATAATCATGTCATTGGTCCAACAGAAAAAGACATAACCAGAGAAAAACCATGCCATGTTTCCACTGCCAATTGCCAAGGAGGGGTTGCGGATGCACCCAGTGGGTTTTGATCTTGATATCGCACTTTCCTTGACCCCTTTAACCACCTCTCCCTCCTCCCCCACCCCACCCATCCCCCCCAAAAAGAATCTTGGATAATAAGGAAGGCTACTCAGACACAGAAGTCTATGACCGTTGAAAAAGACAATAGCCCATGGCCACAAATATATGTGGATTGTATTACATGACCTGATAATGTATTGATACGGATTAACTTTGTAAAAGGAGGTACACTTTGTTTTGTACCGTACAAGAGAGATCATATCAGGCATAGAACATAACAACATTTAATTCAATGCGGTATGAATGGACCATGCATAACATCCAAAATGATTCAAGTTAACACAGGGGAAAGGGGCGTCATCCTGCCATACCAAAGTTCACCCATTTTTAAGATAAAAATCTTTAACATATAGATAAATCAGCATCATTAGTACCTCGACACGAATGTCACATAATGCTTTTAAGATGAGAACACGGACCGATGGATCAAGTGATTTATATACTTCAATCTCCGTCCTGTCAAGTTAGCATAACCTGAGACTTGGAAAATGCACAGATTAACATTGTAGGATTTTCAAAATTGCAATAATACTAACCCCTGTGAAGCAACAATTGGAAGATCCCCCTCAGCAACCTGCATTTCAGTTCAATCCTCTAATAAGCTCTAGAAATTTTAAAATGTATATTGTTATCAAATATCAAATATAAGCTCGCAAAGTAAGAGTATCTTATTACCCAATGCCACCAATCTCTTAATTTTCTGCATAGCACAGTTATCCAAGTATCACGTGTGAGGGCCATTCGTGTTATAGGAGGTATTGCCTATCAAAAGTTATAATAAATGTCAATATCAAACCAGTAGCGGCTCTGCAAACATCAGAGAAGAAAATGCAACTTTCTAAAGCTATAACCTTGAGAGAGAACATTGCAGGATAACTCTGGCTAAAGCAACTTCAACAACTCTTACAAGATTTGAAAGTTGAAACTATAACTAAACACATCATCCTTGACTTTACCTTACTCTATTATAATATTTACAAACTTAACAACATACCTACTCCTTACAAGAGACCAATGTAAGATAGATGTTATTATAATGTTCAAACAAAACAAAAAATCCTATAAAAACTGAAGTTCAATTATCACCACCATACTGATCTGCCCATCTTAGCCCATAACTCAGGAGATCTGGGACCAGTTGGATATCCTGACTCTAATATAAACATTTTTTAACTGACATTCGAGAGTTTCAATGAAGAGCTACATCTTCAAACATTTGACTGCATACTTTTCTCATGATATTCGAATCTTCTAGAAACAGTAGTTCAAGTGAAAAATCTTTCATTAATTATCAGTTATTAAAAGACTCTTGTACCCAAAGTTTCAAGAATTCTATCCCAGTTGTTACCTTTTGTAATTCACTCATGATGACGTTTAACCTCCAATATAAACTGCCTAACAAAGTATACAGGCTTGCAAGATTAACTTTTGTTGCCATTGAGATTGAGTTGCATGCAGAACATTAGGAACAAGACGAAAACAAACGCCATTTCTATGGACATATAAGTATAATAACTACAAAAAAAACCCCACTTCACACGTCTGAAATTTCTCTTATAGTCAAGCATCCAACTAAACCAGCATAGAAAACTACAATTTGCAATCCAAGTGCATAGTTAGAGAGCACACACAAACATTGCAAATTCAACAGAGAACAGAAAGAAGCATCGTGATAGAATATTAACAATAATTAGTAAACAAACTCAACCTGCTAAGAGTAGGAACAACATTCATAGAAGAAACGTAAACTGCCAAAAACTTGAAGATTGAAAAAGAAAAAGCACTAACCTTTAGCAAAGGCATGTGAATATAAAACAAAGTATCATTGGGGTTAAGAAGTGCAGTTTCGAACTCTTCAGCAGAGAATTCATGTGGGATATTCAACAGAGGCCTAAATAACTGCAACAAGGTACACCACAAAAACGCAAGCTTTCAAAACATAGACAAACTCAAAAACGCAATTGAATGACAAAGATCACAGCTTTGAAGCTCACACGCAAGAAATTGAGTACGGAAGCTAACTCCCACATCGACCGCAAGTTCCACCGCGGCAACTGCGATTCCGTAGGCGGTTCAACCAGCGGCGTCACGATCTTGCTGCATTGCTCCGGTGGAGAGTCCTCCCGCCGTTGCTCCTTCTTCGGTTTCCGTTCGATCGCCGGCGGAGAGGAATAAAGGCGGGAAGCAGCTCGAATAGTGCACGCGCGGGAGGGACGGTTGCTTCTGGTGGTCGGAGGTGGAGCGACGGTTGTTTCCTCCTTCGGAACGGAGTCAGGGTTATGAGAACCGTTGATGTAGTTATCGGAATCGGGTTCCGGTGACGGCGATGATCGGTCGGCGGGAAGCGGAGAGGAAGATCCGTGGGACATGATGAGAGAGATCAGAAAGAGGGTTTAGGGAAGTTATGGTGAGATTACATGTAGAGGATCATAGATTAGCAGTTAGCATTGGATTGGAGAGAGAAATCAAAGTGAAGGAGTAGAGAGAGAGAGAGAGAGACCCTATCAAAGGGTCCAATCCAATCCAAACCCTTAAAAACAAAGGGAATAGAATATAAACCCTATGAAAGTGTTTATTTTTATGTGAAAGAAAAGAAACTGCAAAAATAAGAAAAACTTTGTGAGGCAGATTGAAGAGAGAGAGAGAGAGAAGATGAGTAGCAGAAATTTGGTGTGAGTGTGAGGTGAGGTGAGGTTAGATTTGGTTTCAACTCATAAATAAATCTTTGTATGTTGTTTTCCCTTTTGGGTTTAAACTGTCTGTTAATTGAGTTTATTTTTGAGTTTAACTGGCTTCTGTTCTGTTTCTCTCTCAGTATCCACAAAGAAAGCAGAGGAAAAATATCTATCTAGTTAGCTAAGTGGGGACTATGATAACATTCAACTTAAGTTCAATTTAAGTTCATTCCTCTTTTGCTAGTAATTACTACTATAACTTTTATTAATTCTGAAGTTGAAGATAGATTGCAATTTGGTAATTGTAGGTAGTATTGAAAAGGAAAATAATGAAAAAAAGTAGTAGTACATGTATGTGACTGTGAGGTTAGTTTTTGACCCATGATTGGAGAGAGGGGTCTCATAAAACTACAGTACTAGGTTTTCTTGTATGCATATGTGGGGCACAACCTTGCTTATCATCATATTCATTCATATGGGCTAAGCTAAACTAGATTCTCTTATGTGAGATATTAATGTTGATCATTATGGTAATGCTAGAGAAAGGAAACACATAATTAAAGAACTTTGTAATTATGGAAATATCAAGTTTTATTTCCATTCTGTCGTTGCACATTCTTTTAATTTTTATCACCCAATTTAGTAGCAATATAATACGTGGTTTCATCTTGTTACAAAGAGCGCCAATATCAAGGAATTGACCTAGTGGGACATGACAAAAGCTGCATTTGAGAGATCTCGGGTTCAATTTTTCACTAATTTCTTTGATTGGATTGAGGTGTCATCTGCTCACCCTAAATTTTATGAAATCAAAACAGCGCCAATATCAGTAAAAGTGACAATCCATAGCACCAAACATATGTGGGTTGGGTCAACTTTACTGATGATTATGTAGAGAACTTGACCAGCTCGATCTTGGCAAGATTCTAGCAGGGACAAGATAAATGAGTCCAAACTTGTTGGCTTAATTGAAGAATTTCTTATTATGTTTCTCTTATGGATAAATTATTTATTCCTATCTACTACTATTTTTGTAGTTATAATACAATACCAATTAAATTTTCTGCTTTCATACAAATTAATAAATTGCAGTAATTAATTAATTTTTTGTAGTAATTTATTTTTTCAGGTTGGTAATTTTCCTATAAGAATAATAAACTTTTGTTTTTGAGTAAATCAAGATATTCCCTACGCGCGCAACTACAGAGACTAACTAATCTTCCGAGGTACTGAGATCCATTTAAGGGGTTGACCTCTCCCACCAGGTATTTTTCCATACCCACCGGCCAGAGATCGAACCCTTGACCAAATGGATCTATGGGACTAAAATTTGTGAAAAAATAGGGGGACTAAAACTGTAATTAAGCCGATTTTAAAGAACAATAGACGTGATAAGTTGGACAATCAGAATCTCAATCTCAGTCCATTTACCTTTTATCAATCATCATACAAAAGGAGAGGATAAAGAGTATATAGCAAGAAAAGAAAACACAAAATGCTCATCTATCTAGCTATACGTAATTTACTTTCACCATAGTTCACTAGCTACCATATTTATACTACATAATAAAACCCATGTAAAGCAACAACAAAGATAAAATCTGCAGAAACAGATATTCATAAAAGTTACTCCAATGGTTTGCATGAGATGGAGAAGGAGAAGAAGTTGTCGTCCTCGTTGTCGCCTTTTCCAATGAACAAGTGTAATTGCAACGACTTGGAGGAACAACGCGATAAACACCCGTGCTTGCAAGAATATAAACATCTTTCTTATTATCTTCCCCAAATGAATAGATATATCCAAGAGCTGGAAGGGAAGTTCCAGATACTGAGCCACATTGTATAGGAGAATCACCAGCACAACTGAAAGGGATTGTGCTAGTAGTAAAGTTTCCGCTATTTTCAGGATCTTCAGTGGCTGCCCAAATTGCACCTGCATAAAGATCAGTATACAGGTACCTGAAAAGCAGATACATCAGTTATTCAATGAATCTTAAACACTGCATTGTAAGAGCTCTATATGTTTCCTTACTCTTTGACTAGTTAGTTTGAAAAACGGTTAAAGGGCAATAAAAGAAAAGAGAAAAGTTGTGTACCTTCCAAACAAGCAAGGATCTGTCCTAGATCGGTAAACATATCCTCCAGTTATTGATGCTGATCCTTCATTCTTGTTTATTTGAGAATGGTTGTATCCCAATATGGGAGGAATTGGATTTATGGAATTGAGGGAGGTATTTCCTCTTGGTGAGTCTGTAGGAGTGAATGGATAGGGTCCCTCATAAACACTCCAACCATAGTTTCCACCTTTTGTTATTAGATCCACCTCCTCATAAACATCCTACAATTCAATTACACAACTAAGACACAGACACTAGTAGCATAACAGTTGTACACTCTCTAACACCGACACTTCAGATTGAAGACGTGTACGGTTTCAACAACACCAATACCGACATTTCAATTACTTCCATTTTTCTAATTATTATCCGTGTCGTGTTTGGTGTCTGTGTCAGTGCTTCAGAAATTGTACATCAAATTTATTTTAGGATAAGCATTAACAAACCTCTCCAACATCACCACAAAAAAAGTAGGAAGGTTTTTGTGAATCAAAACTGCATCTCCAAGGATTTCTTAATCCCAAGGCCCAGATTTCAGGCTGCAGATCTTTATCTTCACTGAATGGATTATCCTTAGGAATTGAGTAGCTACCCCAAAGTCCAAGTTTACTAATTTCTGATGCACCTAAAGTTCCATAATAAATGTCATTATCAAGACTAAGACAATAAAAAAGTGCTTAAATTTCTAATGACATTAGGAAGTATTACTCACTTGGAAAATTGTTTACATCAAGCCTCATAACCTTTCCAAGCAATGATTTCTTGTTTTGTGCAAAATTGTATGGATCACCTGAACCTCCTCCATCTCCCATCATGAAGTATAAATACCCATCATTAGGCCCAAAAAGTATCTGACCTCCATGTTGTGATGTAAATGGGAGCCCCATTGTAAATATCCTTCTCACCTCTGTTGGTTTAGCACTCTCAGCCTGAAAAAATCAACAATAGTTATACTTCTATCAACTCAATTGAACTCTTTATAGAAACTAGAGTTTAAGGACTATGCATTTATAGTCTCTGTAGCACCGACACTTTCAGTGTCGACACGTATTGTGTCGGACACCGACACTGATATTTCAATTACTTAAATTTTTCAAATTAAAACCTGTGTATGTGTCCGTGTCGTGTTCAGTGTCAGTGCTTCATAGTTTACAGATATAATATTTTTCACACAGTCAGTCGTCTAATCAGAACTAATATTTTCTTGAGATATTGTAAGAAATATTATAACAAAGTGACATCATGGTAGTATCTGATTAGATAACTGTGTAAAGAAGTTGTACACTGTCAGTGCACTGTCTATATATACACTATTGTATTTGTGTAGTGTAGAAATGCGCGTACCGAGGAAGGCTGAGATGCAGTGCCATTAGCAGTATATTCAGCAATAACAGTTTGATATTGACATGGTTGAGCACCATTATTAGTCCCTAACTTTGAAGGATCACAATTAACATTAGAATTACAAGAACATATTCCATTGCAACCTGACCACTTATCCTTATCACAGTTAAACGAAGCAAAGAACCGACCATTCTCCGCAAAATTCGGATGAAAAGCCATTCCCATCATTCCAAATTGAGTATCAAAATAAACTTGATCAGTCAAATCAACAAAAGGACTAGATACATCAATCTCCAATCCTCCTTCTGATCCCTCTTCAGGAATACTTGCCAACCAAACTTTCCCCATTTGATTCGAAAAGAATGCGCGGTTAGAGCCATCAGGATGAGCAACCATATTAAGATAAGATCCATTACCAATTTTCTCAAGACACAAACCATGAAGGGAATTGTTAAGATTCTTCTTAGTGTTATTTAATGTAATAGGTTCACCTTCAAAGCATACTGATTCATCATTAGAAGCTCCACCAAATGCAGTACAGAAATCTGTTTTGGATTGCCATAATTCACTAAGTTTTGTTGCATTGGTGTTTAGTTGTAATCCTCCTCCTTTGGCTTGTAAAGAAGGGGAAAATGGTGAGTTTTTAATGGATATAGTTTGACATGTATCCCATACTTGAGAGCAGAAGTTTTGCACTGAGGCTTTTGATTGGGAAGAATTTGATGATATGGCAGAATTGCATAGTAATGGAATTGATCTGGTTGTGGATTGAACTGTAAATAACTCTGCTGAAAAAGGGTCACACCTCTACAAATAAACAAAGTTAGCTACATGTAACATGCTTTTGTTCCAAGCAATCAATGACTATTTGATGTTAAACTTAACTTCCTTACCGCGCAAAGTATTGATTTCAAAAGCGAGGCACAGGCGGTATCAGATATGTTCATCAGTTGGAATTGCTTTTGAATTTGTACATCTTCTTTGGAGTTGCAACATGTGCTTCCATCATAAGGACAGAATTCGAGTGTAGTAGTATTGAGGGTAAAAGGCGCTCCTACACCAGTACAAAACATATAATCTAAAACCAGTTGCATATGAAACTCTCATAATTTATGGCAAAAAAAGGAAAGAAAGACATACTTGAATCAACACACAGAGGAAGTGAAGTTGAAGACTCCAAAAGCAGCAACAGATAAATGGTGCAACAAAACAAGAAACCAATGGAAAAAACACTCTCCATGGCACCAAACCAGTTGAAAGCCTATTCCTTCTGTACTACTAGACAGACAGACAATCATCTATAATTCAACTTCTTCACATTAACAAATCTCATAACATGGTCCAAATATTAATTTTTTTTATTTTGCTAATATATAAACCATTATTCACTTTCAAAGTCACTCTCTTCTTTGTTTATTCAAATATTATCAGCTAGATCTCATAGTTTTATTCAACCCTCTTGGTAATAAAGAAAGAAAGAAAGAAACTAAATAAAGCCGAGTTGAAGGTGCTTTCATTTCGTGAACATTGTGCCTCCAAGTCCTTACTTTCTTTCTCTAGTTGACTTTTTTGTATCTAAAAAGTATGACAATGATACATAGTTAATAACGGTAAGAGAAACTCAGCTTCTGGAAAACCAAGTGGGTGGGGTGGATGTTGGTCCGTCGACACTATGTGTAACATTATTATACATATTTATTTATATATGTATTGATTGTGGTGTTTCTAAATTCCAACCAAACACCAGAAAAGAAGGCGAAAAGCACCATGGTACGGTATTCATATTCAAAAATATGCAACGGAACGGAACGGAACGGACAGAACAGAATCCACTTGGGATTACCGATAAGTCAAACAAATGATAAAATATAGTACCAATGAATAATCTACTATCTAGAAGAAGTGGAGTTTCATCATTTTTTGGATTGCATCGTCACGTGTGACGTATCCTCCTTCTGTTAAGAACATAATTATTGGAGTAGTGTTACTGTTACTTAGTAGTATTAGGTGATCACATTATTAGCAATGGCACATGTATAGAAGAATCTCTTTTTCAGAGAGTGTGCTGGCATGGTATGCATGAGAACAATTTGATTCGTTTCTAATTATAGAAATTTTATTACCATAGTTTTTGGATTTCAGACAATTAATGTCTCTCAAGGTAAGAACTAGACTATTTTTTACGGAACGAAAAACTTCTATACGCAAATAAGAAAAACAATTCCAACTAATTCTTCGGTATTGCAGATCAGATCAAATATTTTATTGTTATGATCTCAGAATTTGATTGTCCAGTTAAGTAGTGGAGAGACATTTTACGTTCAAATTTTAAGAGTTTTTTTGTTTGACAACAAATTTTAAGAGTTTTAGTCGATACCTATTTGTGTCGGTGATGTTTTTGATTTAGAAAAATTATTTTCTTTCCTTAGGAAGAAATGCAATTTTCTTGATCAGTTAAAAAAACCTCAGCAGACCCTAGAGACTGGACTGTCGACACTATCATTAAATTATTTCTTTTGATAAATTAAATTAAGTCTACAAATATTCAAGGAAATCGGAATTAGGACTGGATTATTTAAGATGATTAATATAAATAATTCTTGTTAGTACATGTGAAATTACTTGAAAAATGAAACTAACTTTTACATCAATACCTTTTATTTTTTAAAATTTTAATCAATACCCTAGATAAACTAAACCTTTTTTTTTGACATCTAGATAAACTAAACCCCGAGAAGTTTTTATTTTTTAACCATAAAATCCTAAAAACAAAGCTTAACATTGGCAACCCATTCAAAAATATAAGATCAGCCATCACAATCAATATCCCCAAAACAATCTAAATAAAATGTCAATTATATTTTTTGATGAAATGAAATGCCTGTTATAAAACTATAAAATAACAGTACACTGATTTAAACTAGAGATAAAGGATATGTATTAGGAATCACAAGAGCTTACAAGGTCTTGAACACTTTACCATCAATAATTTTTTTAACAAAAAAATCGATGGTCATTTGGGTGGTTCACTGGAAATAAACTGCTTAGCACATCCTCGCTATTATGCTATTATGTGGCTCCGCCACTCACAGTGATATCAACCATCAAGTGCACCAAGGGCTTTCATGTCCTCTAAGAAAGCTGAGTATGAGTCATCAATGCTCGGTCCTTTGGGAGCAGATGACGAGCTCACTGACTCCGGTTTTACAATAGTCGGCTTTGGAGCAGAGACTGCTCTAGATGTTGGTGTTGGCACTGGCGGCTTTGGTTTTGTTTTAGCTGCTACGGCCTCTCTTCGCACTCGAACAGATGCAGGAACCTAGTAAAAAAACATGATATAGAGTCAACTAGAGGGATTGCGTATAAAAATAGACTAAAATATTAACAAGTGGTGTCAGTTTAAGTTCTGTCATAAACAATTTAGGACATTTGTTGACTTATTATCTGCTATATTTACTTCGACATTCAAACTCAGCTAACATTACTTCTCCTTAAGAAAAATTGTTTTCTCTGAGGATTCAAAATTTGACCACTACTTAGAGCCTACCTTTCTCGCCACTTGAGCATATATGCCCATGTGGCAGCAGGTAAATTACATGGTAGTATGATCATGAGAATCAAAATGTCATATCAATCTAATGTGTAAATATAGTCTCCATCGTTAAAACAGTCCTGCACCAACTAGTTTGTACACTTGTTCATCCAAGCATGAAACGTGAATAAACCTAGATATTGTGAACTGCCAAGCACATAAATCATTGATAAGTTTATCCATTTCTCTATGCCACTGATAAAAAACTCCTATACACAGCAAACAAAGCAATTGTCGGTGTAAATTTTTTGGAGTTATAATGTCATGTGGAAACTACATTCCCCTAATATTTGCAACTGTTCCTATAAATTTTCATAAGGATGTTTCATTATCGATAAAGCATCTTCATATTAATTAAAGCATAGTAACTGTCTCAGAACTATGGCAAGAGTAAGACTCTTTAAGATAGATCAAGTACTATGTCAAGAGAAAAAAAGATAGATCAAGTACAAAAAGCATAGTTTACGAGAATATTTTGATCTGGTATCAACTATTGGCATCGGATTAATATAATAGTATGTTGGCATTTGCTTCATAAGTGGTCTGAAAAGCTTGTAATCAAAATACTACTGCAAGAATTTTTACTTGAAGAGCTGTCTTGTTTTATAACTAGGCTAAAATAAATGTCCTTGATAGAGGTGTGGAGAAGAAAAAATTCAAGAGCTGAAATAGAACCAAAGCTAAAAACAAATATAAAAAATAAAAAAAAAATCAACTTACCATAGCTGTGAGTTCTGGAGTGTGCTGAGCTAATGGTCTTTTAACAACAGTAGAAGCAGCAGACTTAACATATGATGGTTTTTGAGGAAGCGGCAGCCTAGTTGCCATATGATCCTCTTCCTGAAAGCTTGGAGGAGGACCAGGTGGAGGAGGACCAGGTGGAAGTGGCGGTCTCATCATTGGAGGAGGCCCGGGTGGAGGACCATACGGTGGCCTTGGGATTAGGGGGACCATCATTCCAGGAGGTGGTGCCTGACCAGGAAGTCCAGCCATAGGTAAAGGAGGTCTCATATCAGGTGGAGGCGGGGGTGGTGGGAACCGAGATATTCCAGGAGGCAACACATCAGGCTGTAAACTCGGTATTAATGTGGGTCCTGCAACAGGAGGTTGTTGCCTTGGAGGAGGAGGAGGAGGAGGCCCAGGAACCATTTTTGGGATGTCCTGGTTTGACAAAGTATTCTTATTGTCGGTAGAGACCACAGCACCATCAGTCTGAATAGCACCGGACTTTGGTGGCACATGATTTGGTGGAGGAGGAGGAGAAAGCTGCACCTACAATATAGAAAAATGTCATTGCCTAAAAAAGCTTCTGTTAAGTAAAATCAAAGTCTGGGTTTAAACTTAAGAGCAATCAAATGTAATATGTTCCTATTTGGCAACCATAATTAGTGCCTACTAGCCATCTATGACACATGAATAGACAAAAAACTGAGGCATGTGGAATACCCAAATGCAAGATCAGATGGCCGTACACATAATTACACACAAGACACAACAGCATACATATCCATCCTTTTTCAGCTTCACCATTTCAAACGTCCATTTAAAACATACTTTGAAATGTTTTAAAACACTGAATATTGGTTCTGAAGCATGCCAAGACATTAAAATAGACTAAAAATTGTCACAAACCCTATACAACATTTAAATTGTCTTTGAAACTTTTAAAAAAATGAAAATATGCTTGTCCAGAATTTTATATTACTACTATCGTGAGCATGCAAATATTGTTTTATTATCTATTTAATATTAATGATTCCTGCCATACTAACATTCTAGATTTTGAAAAATAATAATATCAACCCTCATATTGAATCACTTTGAATAATGCTTCGAAACTTTCAATATATCTATGATTCTAGGTCAGTCAATACTAATAGTCCATGCCCTTAAAGATAAAGCATAAGCCATTTAACTAAACATAAGCCTACCTGACCAGGCTCCTTGGAAGATAATAAATTATCTGCCAATGTAGACTGTTTTCTCTCTTCACCTCCACTGGTGCCAGGTGGAGGTGGCTGAGACTGTTGAAGGGGTGGAGGAGGAGGGGGTACAGGCCGATTCCCAACTTGCTCTTTGGGTGGAGGACCAGGAGGTGGAGGCGGTAAAGGAGGTGGTGGTAATGATGAAGACATTGCAGTAGCAGGCGTTGGAGGCATGGGAGGTGGGGGTGGCAGTGGCAAAGATGCAGGTAAAACAGCACCATCAGCTGAACTCACATTGCTAGCATCAGGCAGTGGTGGCGGTGGTGGAGGTGGAGGTGGAGGTACAGCTAATACATCATCCTCTGTCTCTGTTGCTGAGGAAGACGCACCAGCACTTGACGAAGCACCAGACAATGGAATTCTAGGTCCTGAAGTTCAGCATAAAAACTGATTAAAATGAGATGTAAAACCAATATATCCGCGTTTTGACCAGACAAATATGAAAAAGAAAAAAAGTTCAGCATATACCTATAGATGATTTAAACATAGGAGGTTTCCCTGGTGGTGGAGCACCAGTAGGATTTAGTGTTGGATGGTAATAAACAGAGTCCTGTGGTAAAAAAACCAATTAATTAATAACTAAAAAATCAACAACAACACCTAAACAGTCTTAGTTTTTAATGTTTTGAAGAGTAAAGAAAGGAAAACTTAAACACATGTACACACAAGACACTTAAATCCTACCTCGGGTTGTGGGTGTTTAATTCTCTCTTCCTCTTCTGCAGCTGTTCTCCTTCGTGGAGGCCCCAAATGACTGCCGGAAAGACATACAAGAAATTGTAAACTACACAAACACAAATTGGGCATAAATTCGTACTTGAAAATAACATAAAAAATTTTCACCTGAACATAACAGGAGCCTCACCCTTCTCCTTCATTTTGTCTTCATATTCCTGTCCAAAAGATATTAGATTTAGATCATCAACAACCAACGATAAAGTTAGAAGAAACTATTTAACCAAATAAAGCATACAGTTAAGTATAGAGTTCAGATTCAAAGGTTGCATTTTATTATTTAGTAGTAAAAATAAATAAACTTAAAGGTTACATTTTGGGTTGTTGACCAAATTAAAATATAAATGCACAGCACAGGCAGCTTCTGCTAGTAAAGCAATATCAAACTTAGTTCATGAAAAATCCATTTCCATAAAGTTCTGGTTATCCCTTTAAACATAACAATCGAGACATAAGTTGCGGTAATGGCATGGGTCTGTCTGAAGTAGAACTTAACAACCCATTACAACTTACAAGTTCGTTTGGATAAATCCTTTTGCGCTGGTCTAAGAAAAGATGAACAAAACTACCACTTACAGATTGTGATAAACCCAAAGGGTGCCTTCAGTTACTCTTAATGGTACTTGCCTAAGGACAATAATAGTACATTAACCAATACGCTTGTTACAACCAGTTTTCAGAGGCATGTAACTAGCAATCACTCTATACATGATAACACGTGGTTTTTAATTATGTTAACGAAAAAAACAATTATAGACGACAGTGAACCAATAAATTTTTTGCACCATAACATGCACATTGGTCGATGCTGCTCTTGGTTATGATGTAATGATTATTTTTCTTCATAGGCTGACAGTCTCCTGTTTCTATCATACTCTGAAAAATTACCACTTACAGACAATGATAAACCCAAGAGGGACCTTCAGCTACTAGGATACCCCTAATGATACTTATCTATATCTAAATGACAAGAATATTACCCCAACAAATGTCCTATTTACAACGGGTTCTCAGAGGCATGAAAGTAGCAATTACTCTATCCGGGATAACACATGGTTTTTATTTGTGTTGTAGAAAAAAGGAGACTACAGAAAATAAAGAACTAAAACTTTTTGCATCAGAACAGTCACCCATCATATTTAGTCAGTGCTGCTCTATCATTTTTGATACATCCACAGAATCCGGTTTCAACCATACACATAGAACATTAACCAACTTTTACTATCTGAAAACCCACCAGATTTTCCTTTACTTCTTCAGAGAGGGGAAAGAAGTTTGATAGGGAAATCTTCTCCAAAGTTGTCAGGGAATTGAAAATTGTGATGGTCTCATTGAGAGAAACAGCTTGAATATTGGCTTCAAATATCCAGAGATCAGTTCTCACCATTTTATCTTCTTTTTTACATTCAAGAAAGCACATAATTGTGCATAGCACATGACTACAAGACAATCAGCAAAGTGATATAGGATAATAAAGCAAAGTGCTCCAACAAAAAACAAACAAATAATGAGCTATTATTACCCTCCTCTTCTTTATGACGAGATTAAGTGTATCTTGCAGCTGTCTCTTCTTGTGCTTTCTTGCTTTATCCAAGGCACCATCAGCTTCTGCCACAATCAACAATGTTCAGGGGTTTTGAATAGGTAAAAAGAATCAAAAGGTCACCAATCTCATTTCATAATTATAATTATACTACTATATATGCAAAACTAATTGATCAATAAGCCTGTGTCATATTGGAAGAAAAGTAGAAACTGAGAATCAGAAACAGAATAAAAACATAGAAACCAGTAATCCACCACAATGTATACTGAAGTAAAATGTAATCATGTCCTAAGACAAAAGTCCGAGTATTGCAAAAGTATGATATAACAATTAGTGTTTCATATCACAACATCTATAGACCCGTTCTTATTTGCCCAAGTTCCATGGAGACGAAAGGAGATCTCCATTGCCAGGATATAAACATTAGGTGGAATATGAAAGAACTTGAACTTTCCTTGCACACTCTAATGTCATGTTTTAAATATCAATGTTTGTAGTTGAGTTCTTGAAAGTTCACCAACTATGATTGAAAATTAGTTACCATGTTGATGTAATAATTTATGTAACTCCAACTACCTGCCTTTCTTTCAACATACAGTTGTAACTTGTAACCATGTCAGTTTGTTGTTTTAGTTAATTGCCTATTGAGTAAAACCTGCTATTTGAATTAAAATTTTACTTTCTATTCAGCTCTCAAATCCAAATCCTGATCTTGCTATTTATTAAACCTGACAAAGAGAGTCCCTCATACTTCACCAATCACAATCTATGACTTAAGTTATTTTCCCTTTTATTTTTGAATATTAAAATTTGATATGATATACGGTTCACAATTCAAATACTCAAGCTCGTGAGAGCTCCCCTACGCCAAGTTGTAGCAGATAATTCCCCATTACCCTCGGTAACTAACTGGTCGGATAGTAAGATTCCTTTATATAATCTGCAACTGATTGAAACAGACTTGGCAATTCATTTCTCAGAATTCAAGGAAAAGAAGAACTTTCTTCTTCTCTGTTTTCTCTCTCTTCTGTTTATACCTCTAGCTAGTGGGGAAATGTTAGTTAGGCTCCTTCTTGCACTCGGAATTTTACAAGCAATTCTGTTGTTATACCTATGGTTGTTCTTACTTCCTGCAAATTGGTTCTCACAAGTCACAATTTTGCAGATTAAGAGATTGTTCAAACCATAACAACTACTAGATATATGATCAAGTAGTCTTTTTGCAAAATGCAATGCTCAATAACGAATTTTGCCAACATAATGATGATAGTCATGATGATACTAACAGAATTGTATTCTGTAATTTCTGTTACAGATGTAACTAACTAGTTACACAATCAGTTAGAGCACATGACCTATAAAAACGCAATCCCTGGTATTCAGATTTCAGATTTCCAAAATATATAAAGTTAGAAAACACAATTAATTCTCTTAGTTTCTCTTCATCACAAACACTTATCTCTTCCATTTCATATCCTTCTCCATTTCTAACAAACGCAAAAAGATGAGATTGGATTTCACATCCTTCAAATGAATAATCTTAGTAAACAAAGCATGACTTACTCATCATTTCCAAGTTCTCGATCTGCTTCTTCAGCTGATCAGGATCTTTCTTCAAAATCCCCACCTCCCTTACCTTCTTTCTTTCTTTCTTGTTCTGCAAAACAAAACAAGAAAACATAGTGGAATTTTACACACAGTTAGTACAACATAATACAAAAACACAAAGGAATAATGAGGACTTCGTGGACAACAGAAATCTCAGTAAATAAAGCTAGCTTCTTCATTTCATCGAAATAGCTTCTTCATTACATCTTTCGAATTTGCTAACTATTTACTCAAACTTCTAATTAATTAGAATTGGAACAGGTGAAGGAATATCGCATAAATTAGGGCATGGAGTAGAGAAAAAGAGGAACCAATTTACAATTAAAAGCGAGAAAGTGAAAATACCCTTTTCAATTCCTTCTTACGAAGCTCCTTTCGGTAAGCATCGGTAGGGTTCATAACCTTGCCACCCTTCGTCGTCTTCATTTTCGAATTCTGAAACCCTCTTTCTCTCCCTTTAAGAAGCTTCTTTGTTCTTCTTTCAAAATTGAAATCCCTACCCTGCTATTCTATCTTTCTTTCTAATGAAGCGAATTTCCAATTGAGAGAGTGAACACGAGACGGAGTTACATAGAATTTACACAAGCACGAAGACGACGAACCTGTTAACGGAATAACACTCGTTCTTGGTGTTCCGATGGAGAAAAACCACCCAGACAAGGTGTGATTACTGACAATGAAAGTCCGGTCCAATACAACAAGTTGGGCTGGGCTTGCTTAGCCTTTTTCCCTAAGAACATGGTGTTTCTACTTTTACACCCCCGTTGGTTCTTAATACACCTGTTCCCCTTTTTCTTTTTCTATTATATATATATATGGGTGTGGATGCGAGGTGGTCGGGCACCATAGCGTCCGTACCAGAGCTCGTGCCCATTTGTGGAGGTAATTATCCGTCTGTCATGGGTAGTTATTGTGGGTGCCCATTGGGTACGGATCAATTTGTCATCCATATTTTCAATGACTTCATACGGTTGAGCAATATACTCTTGAATTTCAACCCAAGACTTGCAGTACTCAATTTGGAAGAATCTATGTCTATCTGAATGGCTCGCTTCTTAATGACATTATGGTTTATGTCTTCTTAAAGTTGTTGAAGCATATTGACTTGACTTTTCTTGAGAAACTTCTTATTTCTTGCCATCTTATGATACATGGAGAACCATCTTCTCATCTTGAGAAACAATAAGCTAGTGTATTTTTTTTATCGTGAGAAGCTTATTTATCAACACAACTTCTCACCTTAAGAAGTCACTTTAGCTATCTTTCTTTTATCCATCTTCTCATGAGCTCTTGACCTTCATTATTGTCTTATTAGTCATCAACATGCCTTCTTATGATATGATTCTTCTTGAGGGTAGCCATCTTAACTTGTGAAATCACCATAGCTTATGTTTTCTCATCTTGAAAGAATCTTACTATTCCTTACCCATCTTGAGAGGCTTTTTAAAGATTGTCTTCACTTCTGAGAACCCATTATAATTGTCTTTATTCTTCTATCTTCTTATAATTAACCTCAATGCTTTCATACCTTTCTTTTAAGACAACAATTATGTCTTCTTATATGGTGCTTTCTTAGCACATTGTCTTCTTGAGATTCGAATGAATTGTTCTTGCACTTAGATCACTCGAGAAGATCCATTAGATACATAAGATTAGATAACTTAAACATTTGTCAAAGAGGTTTGTTTCCATCAAAACCTTTCCAAGGGATTTTGACTTAACATGCCTTGCATCGATAACTTTGGAGAGGTTTGTGTGAGATAGGAGAGAGTGGGGTGACAAAAATGAGCACAGTAAAATTCACCATGTCAATTGAGATCGAATATGCCAACCGAAAGAGAATGAGGGATTAGGCTTTCGTAGCATGAGGAATATTAATATTGTGTTCATGATGAAGGCGTCTTGGTAGTTACGCTCTAATGACTCTTCCCTTTGGTGTAGAATTATTAGGGGGAAATACCACAGTGGCTCGTTCGAATTCCCTCAGGTTAACGTCAAGCGTCGTTGATCCAACTTTTGGTCTGGTATTACTCAATCTCGGCCTTCATTTAGGTATTACCTTGGGTGGACGCTAGGCAACGGAGAGGCGACCCACTTTTGGTCTGATACTTGGATGCACAATTAAAGTACCCTTCAAAACCATGCTAACCGGTCTTTTGAGAGGTCTGTGGGAGGATAAAGTGGTGAGTTTCTTCCTCACCCAAGATGGTGACATCAATAAAATTTCTAAATTTCTCCCACAGTCGGGGCAACATTCTATATTGAGTCTTCCTACGCCTCAGATACAACACGATGATGACTCTTTTACTTTGAGTCCTAACCTCGATGGGGAGTTCTCCACTAAATCGGCCTATCTATCTATATATAGCCCCTCTCCTCATCCTAACAATAATATTTTTCAATGGTCTTGGAAATGGCAGGGGGCCGAACGAGTTAGATTGTTTCTTTGTAAGGCAGTTCACCAACTCCTGATGACGAACACCGAAGCGATACGGTATCACATCACCACTTGCGACCTTTGCCCTATGTGAGGAGGTGTGCCTGAAACTCTTATGCATACTTTCGGGGATTGCCACAGAATTAATATCCTATTGGGATGGATCCAAGCCCCCAACATATCTTATTTCTTCACTGAGTCGTCCTAGACTACTTGGTCACGTCGCATCCTAAGTCCTAGCGCCAATTTTAGAAAACACTTCAACTAGAGTATTATTTTGGTCTGGCTTTAGACCAAATATGGCATGGAGGAAATAATATTTTTTTTAATAGTCCATTATGGTTCAGACCCTATTACAATATCAATAACAAGGTGGCTTCTACTCTTACCCGCAAAAGACAGTTAGGGGTTTTCAGAAATGGAACGATGGCGGGAGCTCATGGATCCTGTTCGTGTGGCTCCCTACGCCGATGGGCTGGCTTTCCCTCTATTGTGATGCGGTGGTTTGGGATGCCAACAACATTGTTAGTTGTGGTGGGGGTGTTCCGTGACCATATGGGAACTTCGTGATGGGCTTCTCCCAAACGATCGTCCCTTGCTCGATCCTCAAGGCAAAACTCTCGGAGATCTTCCAGGGGATCTGTTTAAGCCTGGATCGAGAGTGGGTCAAACGTTTGGTGGTGGAGTCTAATTCGGCGGCGACTATCGATCTGCTTGAGGCCCCCAATATTGGTTCCCACCCTCTTGATTCTCTTTTGGATAGCATAAAGACCTTGACCTCTTGTCAAATAACATCAAATGGTTCAACATTAAGTGCGAGGCGAACTGCGTTGCGGGTCAGCTCGCCCATGATAGTCTTTGTTGTCCCTCGGATCACTTTATACTGGTGGAAGCTCGCTCCATCTGCTTCCTCTGTTGTTGTTTGATGACAAATGGGTAGTGGCTTTTAGGGTAACACAAAAAAAAAAAAAGGGTAAAAACGAGCTCCAACTCTAAATCTTATTCAACTTCATTTTGCACATCAAAATATAAAAGCTCACTTAAAGTAAAATAACCCCAAATTTGTTCCCCACTTTGTAATCTAATATTTACATCTTACTACCATTAGTAGTTAGTACTTGACAAAAAAATATCTTACACAATTTTATTAATGTTCTGAATTTCTAACTTTTTAAACTTGAAAATTACTTTGTATCAAAAATTTATTTTTAAAAGTGTATGTCAGAGTTATCATAAATTCAAAAAAGGTTTAATTGATATACACCATTATCGTAATTTTTTTATTCCATTAGCCAATTAAAAATCATAGTATGAATGAATTTTAAGGTAAATGAGATAAAGTCCAACATTTTTATTGACATGTCATTTCGTGATTGACTAACGTTGTAAAAAATTATATACATTGAAAGTGTATATAAACTAAATGATTCACTTTATCTCAACTATCTTATAACTCACTCATATCACAGTTTTTGATTGGTTGACGGTGTAAAACAACTTAGTACAACATTTTGCTAGCAAAGAAAACATTTCTAAGGGCACGTTTGGTTGGAAGGAGATATAGGGGAGGGGAATAAATATTTTAATTTTTGTATGCTTGTTTCAATTTTTAGGAGAGTAGGTGAGGGAAGTGGAGGGGAGCAAAATCTCTTCTAGATCACTCTTCGGGATGTATGTAAAACTCTTTTTTTTTGAGTTTTGAGGAGGGGAGGAGTCGTAAAATAAATTTCTTGTAGTGTATAAAACTCTAAGATTATAGGGATAAAAAGGGAGGACACGAGACTAATTATATACATTGAAAGTGTATATAAACTAAATGATTCACTTTATCTCAACTATCTTATAACTCACCAATCATATCATTGATGACATCGAGATTTTGCAAATTTTGAAAATAACGGAGGCTAATTAGAAAATATGAGGGAATTAAATTAAATCGACTATTAACTTATTGTAAAAAAAAAGCTATTAATTCATGAGAATGACAATCAGAAAAGAAAAAAAATGTAACCAGTGATGTTGAAACTAAAAAGAAATAGAGAAACATGTGGCCGAATTGTGAAGTGTTTTTGTGGGATTGCAGCTGGTTTATGACAGATGCTTTAGGCGTTTTGGCCTTAATCCGGACTCTGATTTTGTTGTCAATGGTATTTTTGAGCTTTTACTTGTAGTTTTGAAGGGCGTAGTTTCGTTTGCCGTATTAGACAGTTGCAAACTTTGGACTGGACAGTTGCTATCAAACATGTCTATAGAGAAGCTAATAGGGTGGCCGACGGTCTTGCTGATTTGGGTTGTAGCTTGATGGAGAACAATCCTTGCTGATCTGAGTTGTAACTTGATGGAGAACAATCTTTATGTGTTATTTGATACTCCTATTGATAGTGTAAGCAATATGTTGTTAATGATGTTATTAGAGTTTCTTCTCATTATTTAATTTCTATGTAATCGTTTTTGGGTTGGTCGCCCCATTTTATGTTTTATATATAAAAAAATAGAGAAAAAAAGTTGACCAAAAACAAAAAATGTGACGTTTGCATAACGAAAATAAAAAAAAATTATGACGTAAAAAACTTTCTAACTAATAATAAAAGAAATACAGTTCTCTCAAAAAAATAAAAGTAATACAGAGCGCGCCTTGGTTACTGGTTAGGAAACAAAATCTCACTCGAAGACAACGTGTCGCCGGCATGGAAGGCGCTCTCAGCCTCACGAGTCACGGCCTCAACCATAAAAAGCATGAACGTGGCAATTTCCGACCCACCCTCGCCCCCCCTTATTAGCAATTATTATTTTTTAATAGGAAATTGTTATTGGGTTAAAAAATATTAGTTTTCAGGATTTGAATTCGAGATCGCATTCATTTGATTTGATGTACTCCTTCGATATTTCTTTTTAGCAATTTGAATAAGCCAAATAGTCTAATCCACAGTAATAAATAAAAAAAACAACAGATCCTTGCCCTGTCTTATTATTCAAAGCAATCTCCAGCGCGCCAAACATATAATTAATAGGCGCGTCTTCTTCACGCTTCATTTGTTAATTCACGGAGCTGGCGCGCTTCATGCTACTCTCCAGTCATATCATGTCACACATCTGAAACGCCAAACCGCATCAAACAAACAACTCTGGCCGTTGGTTACAACGTCTTTTTCAATTTCCCAATTGTGCTTTTTTTAATCCCTCGATTTATCAGTTTTTTAAATTAATACTATTCTTACAAGACCGAGAGAGGTAGATAAATCTCATGCCGCTCTGCACTCAGAACTTCCCTTTTCTCTCTCTTCCCGTTGATGGTGGTTACTGCCGGAACTTTTGCCGTGGATGGGCGGCGGCGACGGCGAGCTTTCCTTTTCGGATAAGGAGGAAGACGATGTCGAGGACGCACCTGACATTCTGTCGCGATTTCGACTCGTCGATGCTCCTATACTCTTTTTCGTTTGCTTTCATAAGGCTCTGCGTTCTGAACTCGATCGACTCCGTGACTTGGCTGAAACGGCGTCGTTTGTTGATGATCAAAACGTTTACCGAGAAATTGTCGTTAAGCTTCTACAGAGATTTCAGTTTCTGAAACTAGCTTTTAAGTATCATTGTGCTGCAGAAGACGAGGTCAGTTTCACACTCTATATATCGCTTCTGTCTAGAATTCCCTACCTCTCTCGGTCTTGTAAGAATAGTATTCTTACAACTCCTGATTAATCATATTTTAGTTAGGGAATTTCAACTTCAAGGTCGCACGAGTTCGAACTTCATCACTAATTTTGCTGATTTGAATTTGTGTTGATTATCAGTTGCTTAAATTCAAACTTAATTGTTTGTACTAAACTTGTCCCGTTCTTATATGCTTAATGCTTGAGTGTGTATGTTTTGGTGACTCCGTGACAAAGGTGGTTGTGAATGGAATTGATTTTGCTATATTGACTTGTTTAGTGGTTACAATTGAACTTTACTTTGAAATCAAGCTATGTAAAACTCAAAGTAATTTTTTTTAATTCAACGCAAATGTTACTTTTTATGACTTCTAGTCAATCAGGAATTGAAGGCAAGATCAATTTTGCTTGACAATAGTCAAACACTATTTTTACTAGCATCACATTTGACTCTCCATTGTGAAACTGTGTTTAATCAATTACGATGAAGAAACATGTATATGTGGTTGGCTACCTGTCAACTAATTAATTTTGATGGTAGACTTGATTAGATTCTTGACTCTGTACAACTCAATCACCAATTAACACTAACGAAAGGAGTAAAAGATAAATACCATTGGTGTCTTGGAAGAGGAGTAAGCTTCCCTCTATGTAATAACGGTGTTCATGTCTGCAAGTGCATGTGTGAAGCTGTGATGCATGTATCTGTGACAAGCTCCGTTCATTTTATGATTGTTATCCTTGGAATTCAGAATATATCATCAAAAAATTTGGCAGGTTATTTTCCATGCACTGGATCAGCATGTCAAAAATATTGCTTGTACATATTCCCTTGAACATAACAGCACAAATGGCCTTTTTGATTCTATCTTTCGCTTCTTGGACGAACTGCTGTGTCCTAAAGAGAATATTTCTAAGCTGTTCGAAGAGCTTGTGCACTGCATTGGCATCTTGCAAATCTCCGTCTACCAACATATGCTGAAAGAAGAAGAGCAGGTAGCCATTTGCTATTATTCTGTTCATGAAAAGTTACTTAGTTACATTTTAGGTTCTTTCCTTATTTCATTTTTTCAACATAGTTCATTGATGTGGTTATTTATTTTGTCTTTCTGACATTTCTTTCATTAGTTTAATTTCCATTTATTGGAACTTCCATAAAGTGCAGTTTAGTTTATTAGTTCAAATGGACATTGTACATGAAAATTTTGTATTTTGTTTCACATGATTTAGTTTATTCAGTGGGCTCCATCTTCCTTAGAGGGTATAAATCATGATCCTGAGTGCAATTGTATTAAGAAGTTAGCCAATTAATTGTAAATAATGTGTGTCAAGAAGTCCACTGCCCTCAGCTCTCTACTGTCTTAACGCAAAGGCTTCGAATTAATAAGTTGACATTCCGAAACTAGTTTTTTCCAAGGAAAATGCATTTTGGAAACTAGTTTCCAGAACACTAGGGGTGTTGTTGACATATTGTCATAAAGGGGATGAGGTGGGCGGCGATATTTATGTGTATTTCTAGGTAGCTCCCTTAGGGTGTGTTTGTTTGGGGTGAAAGAGGGAAGAGAGAGTGAGGGAAGAGAGAGCAAGGGAAGAAAGAGTGATTTTGGCATGTTTGGTTAAGGAGAGAAATAGGAAAGAGAGAGAGAGGAAAGATTAAATTAGTGATTTTTGTAATCTCTCCACAAGTGGAGAGAAAGTGAGAAGAAAGACTCTTAAATTTGACTTTTACCATTTTATCCTCATCTTAAACCATGAGCACAACTCTCTCTTCCCTATTTCTCTCCTCTTTCCCTTAAACCAAACAACCCTCCTAATCTACTCTAATTCTCTCCTCTTTCTCTCTTCCCTCACTCTCTCTTCCCTCTTTCTCTCCTAATCCAAAGACACCCTTACTGTTGTTGGGAGGTCTGTTTATTCACGTCCCATGTATTTTCGGCTATTTTGTGGATTATTGGTTTGGTCTAGCCGTCTAGGATTTCCTTCTGCATAGTGTTGATTGTAAGGGTTGGTGTACCCCTTGTCGTACCCCTTAGAGTTAATCAATATACGTTTGCCTTTAAAAAAAAGGAATGCTGTTAATGCCTTTTAGTATTTACCTTCAGGGTTAAACCCCTCAATCTTTTTCCAAGTGTACAAGAAAATGGTCATGTGGGTGTCAATTATGACTTACTATCAGGCTTGGTATACCTTTCTCTTATATGTGTGGTTAAAATAAGTTTTCCGGCAATTAATTGCTCAGGCATCTGCACTGTTAATGACAGTTATATGTTGAAGAGATCTGAATTCTGAACCATGAAGTTATTCCAGGACAAGGAAATGTATGATGGGGTTGAAACAAGAAAACAAGCAATACTGGCCTTTCTTGACTACATCTGTAACTTTGAAGCCAAATTGTCTAACATGTATATCTTATGTATTTGCACGTACTTGAATTCTGATCGTCACACTTATTATCAAATTTATCCACTGCCTCAGGTTTTTCCTCTGTTGATTCAGAAATTGTCTACAAAAGAACAAGCCTCGCTTGTGTGGCAATTCATATGTAGTGTTCCTATAATGTTGCTGGAGGAAGTTTTGCCATGGATGGCATCCTCTCTTTCTGCAGACAAACAAGTAGAAGTTACTCAGTGTTTAAATGAGATTGCACCCATGGAAAAAGCACTGCAGGAGGTTAGCCAAAGTTCAGTACTGAATAATGAATATAATTTTATATTCTCCCAGCCATTTTTTTACTAATTCAGATCACACTTTGAAGGTTTTGGTTTCTTGGCTTGGGAGCAAAAAACAAAACTTCACTGAGACATATTTTCAGAGTGAAGAACTTCAAGGTGTTCATGGATTCCTACATATGGAAAGATCACTTGAGCTGAGTTCTCACAAAGGGAAATCTGAAGAAATTTTAAGTCAGATGAAAGTGAATGGCCAAGAAACAGAAGATGCGGTCAATCGAGTTAATGTTCTTCATCTTTGGCATGATGCCATCAAGAAAGATTTACAAGAAATTCTTCAAAAACTTCATTTAATGAGAAATTCCAGCTCTTTCCAAAATTTAGACTCAATACTTATCCAACTGAAATTCTTGGCTGATGTCCTCATCTTCTACAGGTAATGTTTTTGGCAGTTTTTTTCTTTTTAATGTTTTTTATTTCGTTGAAGTTTCTGAAAGCCAATCCAGTTATTCTATCTAAAGTTCCCATTATTGTTCTTCTCAATTGTCCAATTTCTGAATATAACTTTGTCATCGCAGCGATGCTTTGAAGAAATTCTTTCGTCCTATAATGAATAAACTTGCTTATGACCGGTTTTCCAATTCTACTGAACAATTTCTAAGTGAAAGTCACATTGAAGATATACAACACTTGCTATTCTATAACATAGAAAGTGGAATGCCTTTGACCAAGTTTGTAGACAAGCTTTGCAGAAAACTCGAATCATTTGTATCAGCAGTCAACAAGCAATTTGCTTTTCAAGAAATTGAGGTATTCTATTTAAATCACGACTTTTTTACCAACCAAGATAGGGGAGAGTAAGAGAATAGTATATTAATAATATATGACGGTGCTCTTTAACCTTTCAGTGTAGCAGTTTAATCAAATATTGTGCTTTTGAAACTATTCTCTATTGTGAAAATACTATCAAGATAAAGATGCTTCAAACAGATGAACCTATTCACTTATACATAGACATCCATTTATGAAGTTCTACGTAGAACAGAGAGATTCTTACTCTGAGTGAAGAGAAGAACAAGAAAGGAGAGAAAGAAAAAATCTCCATTTCTCTGAGAAAATATATCTCAGTTCCATGTTTATCAATAAATCTACATGATAACATTTCAAATGTTTACCATTTTGACACCCTTATTTTATATTAGGTGTTTCCTGTCATTAGAAAGAACTACATAAATGGAATTCAAGGGAAACTTCTAAGCTTGAGCCTGTATATGATGCCACTTGGGTTACTAAAATGTGTTATAACTTGGTTCTCATCTCACTTGTCTGAAAAAGAATCCAAGTCTATTCTCTATTACATTAAAGAAGGAACCAATTCTGTCTGTAAAGATTTTGCACCATTGTTATATGAATGGTTCTGCATTGGTTATTCAGGTAAAACATCTGCAGAAAATTTCCGACAGCAATTACAGCGTATGTTTAAAAGAAGACACCCTTTTTCAGTTGAGAAAATGCAGGAAGCTGTTAGGTTTTCTTTCTTAAAGTCTGACAAGAAGCCTCATAAAAGCTCATGCAATAATTGGTTGTCCCATTCCTCATCTTCTTCTGTATCCCACAGTGTGAACAAGTATGAGACACCATACTCCACAGGAATTAATCTACATATATTTTTCCCTGCCACGGCTCTGAAGTTAAATCAACATCCAAGATTTCATGCAGGAAATCCTTCTACTTCCTTTCTCAATGATCCAAAACCAATAGACCTAATATTTTTATTTCACGAGGCTATTAGGAAAGATTTGGATTACCTAGTTATTGGCTCAGCTCAGTTAGAAGAAAATGCCGAGTTGTTAATAGATTTCCACAAACGATTTCATCTCATATGTTTTCTTCATCAAATTCATAGTGATGCAGAGGATCAGATAGTTTTTCCAGCCTTAGAGACAACGGGTAAACTAAAAAACATTAGCCATGCCTACACCTTTGATCACAAACATGAAGTTGATCACTTCAGTAAAATGTCTCGCATTCTCAATAAGATGTCTGAATTACATCTTTCTGTTTCTACTACTGATTCAAAGATGAGGGACAAGAGAAGGCTAAGGCATCATCGTTTGTGTAAGAAATTGCAAGAAATGTGCAAATCAATGCATAAGCTACTTTCTGATCATATAAATCGTGAGGAAATAGAAATTTGGCCTATAACTAGAGAATTTTTCTCAAATCGGGAGCAAGAGAAAATTGTAGGATGCATGCTTGGAAGAATAAGAGCAGAAATATTACAAGATATGATACCTTGGCTAATGACATCTTTAACCCAAGAAGAGCAACATGTTTTAATGTTCTTATGGTCCATGGCTACTAAAAATACAATGTTTGATGAATGGCTAAGTGAATGGTGGCATGGGTACAGTTTAGCTAAGGTAACAGAGGGATCAAATGATGTTCCTCTACAGACGGTTGAGCCACTAGAGATTATATCCAAGTATTTATCTGAAGAAGTTCTTAATGAATTACAACAGGAATCGTCTGCCAACAAAAGCATAAATCTTTTGCAGAAGGATCATCTTGGTGATAAAGCAGAGCTATCTAGCTACAATGTTGATGATGATAAGGTTCATTATGCAGAACCAAATGATAACCAATGTTCAGATTGCTCAAATAGATTTCATGGAATTGAGAAACGTGTAACAAATACCACAAATCCGATAAATCATGAAGGTCAGCCTTTTCAACACCGTGACAAGTCTCGGCATTATGAACGGCTTCTGAAATTGAGTCAAAATGATCTGGAGATGGTAATAAGAAAGGTGTCTCGTGACTCTTGCTTAGATCCTCAGAAAAAGTCATACATAATACAGAACCTGCTAATGAGGTTGGTCTTACTTGTGATTTTCCTAATGGTTTTCGTTATAGATGTAATCAAAAAAACATATCATATGCCTTTACCTAACAACTTAAGCTCTTGGAGAGTTGGCTGTTCACAATTTTGTTTTTATCTCCTCAAACTTTGGAGTAACAATTTAAGAATATTGCTTAGTTAGTTTTACTTGTCAATTTTAGTGTCAAGAAATAATACAATTGCTATAGTGATCTTTAAATCAGCTTATTTTGCTTTTTTAAAATAAAAAACTTATAATCAAGACGTAGATAGTTTTTGACTAAGCTTTTTTAGTCAAAAATAGGGTAATCGTAACATGCATTAATGACAAGGTTACATTATCTTGCTTGGTTTTCCTTACCATTAATTTAGGTGATAGGATAGAGTACTTATCTATATAAAGGAGATTGTATTGATGATGAAGTCAGGACTAAATCACAGAATAAGAGCTGAACTTACTCCTACCCAAGGATGACAACCCTTTGCCCAAGCTAAAAGCTGAAATAAAACTGAACGAAATACTCTCTTGTTTACAATTCTGTTTGTACCTCCTATGTTCTTTCTCATCCATACTCTCCTTTTGTAATTAAACTTCCCTCTACCTACATTTTTTTTGTCAATCCCTTTACCCCTTTCATGTTATCCTCGTGACTGCAGCTAAGCTTTTTAACAAGCCTTCTTCATCTTGGACTCGTCCTGGACTACATTTGAGTCCACAGTCCTATTAGAGACAGTAAACCATGCATCAGCTTGAGAATCAAATGTATGCCTTTCATAGTTGCATAGGTATTCTTGCCAATACTAACCAACACTTGTATTTTTAACATAAAATTTCAAAAAAATTCAGCCGTTGGATTATTGGACAGCAGATCTCTTCCACAGAAGTCAATATTAAAAGCGATGGACAGGAATTTCCTGGGAAGCATCCATCTTACAGGGACCCTCTCAAACAAATCTATGGTTGCAAACATTACAAGAGAAACTGTAAGCTTTTTGCTCCCTGTTGCAACCAACTTCATGCTTGCATACATTGCCATAATGAGACATCAGATCATTCAATTGACAGGTAAGAATAGTATGTGCCCCGTTTATGTTTTATTTTTTGAATTGAGGGATTCAATTTTTCGTAATTCATCTTTGACTGATTTCCTAATTATATGTAGAAAATCTGTTACAAAGATGATGTGTATGGAGTGCTTGATAATTCAACCAATTAATGACAGATGCTCAACAGTTTCTTGCCATAATTTATCCATGGCAAAATATTACTGCAGTATATGCAAGTTATTTGATGATGAAAGGTAATATAGCTTAACTTGTCTCTCTGCAGTATATGCAAGTTATTTGATGATGAAAGGTAATATCTTATATATGGTATAAATACCATTGGTCGAGGATAATTAGAGAATATCAACGAACTGATAATTATAGCATAATGCAGTAGATTAAGTGCTAATATTCTTAATAATTTTATCCACTCACTGGTGTTAGTGTAGTAATTTTTTTCTTTCCAAATGTTTAACAGGGAAATTTACCACTGTCCCTATTGCAATTTGTGCCGAGTCGGAAAGGGTCTGGGTGTTGACTACTTTCACTGTATGGATTGCAATGCCTGTATGGCTCGTTCTCTTATGATACATACATGCAGGGAGAAATCTTTAGAGGATAACTGTCCAATTTGTCATGAATATATCTTCACGTCCTGCTCTCCAGTAAAAGCCCTCCCATGTGGTCATGTGATGCACTCGACATGTTTTCAAGTACTCCCTTGTAATTCCACCCCCAACCAAATATGCAGCTAATACAAAGACAATTTCAAATAATAGCATTTGTTTTGGTACTTACAGGAATATACTTGCTTTAACTATACCTGCCCAATATGTAGCAAGTCACTTGGAGACATGCAGGTCAGTTATTATTATCATCACATATCCTATATTGATATATATATATATATATATATATATATATATATTGTTTATATTGCTGCAAATATATTTTACCATGGTAATGATGGTATTTCCATTACTTACATAGCTACATGTGATCGAGTAATGGACAAATCGTGAAAAATAAGGAAATATGAGAGCGATTCTAAGAGATCAGCTAAGATACTCTAGCATATATTTTGATAGAACGATGATGCAATGAGATATTTTTCAGATATTCTACAGGAACAAGAAGTCACTCAGGATATAGATTTTGATAGCATAGCCGTTGTTTTTTCGCCTTGCATATTCTGTATTTCTTCTATCATTTTCTGATCACATTGTCATTTCACTTACTTGAAAAACTCTTGTGCTGCTTTTCAAGATTCAAATTTCCTGTTTGAAATAGCTGAATTGTTCAATTGGATTTGAATTTTTGTCATTTGTACTCCATTTATATTTGAAGTAATCATCTCTCTTAAACTATTAGAATGGCTTGCAGGTATATTTTAGGATGTTAGATGCATTATTGATCGAGGAAAAAGTTTCTGATGAATTTGCGGGTCAAACACAGGTTTGTTGGTTATTTTTCTTATCTCTTGTCTCATAATAAACCTTAAATTTTGTGTGGTTTTCCAAAATGAATATTCCAATTGAACCCTATAAGAACTGCAGGTTATATTATGTAATGACTGTGAAAAGAAAGGAGCAGCTCCCTTCCACTGGCTTTACCATAAATGCCCTCATTGTGGTTCCTACAACACTAGAGTTCTATAGCATAGTTTTTTGCTTTTTCTAGCTTCTTTGTATTTAAACATTAGATCACACATTATTATTTAATGTTCCTCCATAGTTATACCAAAATAATCCTTGTAATGTAAAAGTAATTATATATTTATCGATTGAAATCACCATACTGGTGCCTGATTTACATTCTTTTGCATACTAGTTACAATAGTAAGCTGTCGTGTAAGATTAAGCAAAAACTATAGCCCAAATCATTAATAGAGATTTAGATGGAAACAATTTATCTATGTAAATACAGTTATAGTATATAATAATAATGGGATGAAAAATATTCGGTCTTAATATTATTTGTTGCCTTCTCATAAGTCATAACCAACGAAATTTGATAGACACTAGAAAGCATCTGCTTCTATTTAAAATGTTGACAAGTGGAGGATTGCAAACTCAATAATGAAAAGCCTACCAATTTTTCTACATAAAAATTCCAAAAATGAAAGGAAAAGGGAAACCTAGTTTATCTCTTCTTTATCTTGAGGGGAGGAGGGCACTGATTGATTGACACACATGAGGCTGAAGCATGTAGCAGCACTTTTCAATTCATTCTCAGAAACATGCTCAGTGCACTTCCTCATATCTTTCAGTGATTCTTCTGAAGTTTGAACTGCAAACAAAGACACACATCTATTCAAAATGTTGACAAGTGGAGGTTGAAAACTCAATAATCAAAAGCTTACCAATTTTTCTATAGAAAAAATCCAAAAATGAAAGGAAAAAGGAAACCTAGGTTATCTCTTCTTTATGTTGAGAGGAGGAGGGCAACAAACTCATCAGTTGACACTCGTAAGGCTGAAGAATGCAGCTGCTTTCTTCAATTCATTATCAGAACCATGCTCAGTGCACTTTCTTGTATCTTTCAGTGATTCTTCCGAACTACCGACAAAGTTACGCAAAATCAACTATATCATTTTCATTTCATAGAATTTTCATCTGATATAGAAACAAAACCAAATTATTTTATTATGCTATTTTCTTAGTAATTATAATTGAACAATCTACCTTGATTCATAAGCCTCTTTGGAGTAAACATATGATTGTCTATCATCAACTGCATTAAAAAATTGATGCATCTCCTCATAATCTCCTTGTTGGATGGATAGTGATTCTGAGACAACCAAATGATGAGGTTGCATAACTATTGAAGTGCTGTTATTATTACTTGGATAAGAAGACTCAAGCCACACATGATCTGTGATATTCTCCTTAGAATCCAAATACAATGAGTTATTATAATCCACACTGTTACTATTAGTGTAGGAATTTTGCTGAGATACAGACAAAGCAGCCACAGTGTCGTAATTAGTCTGTAATTGCGGAGAATGATTAAAAAGCGGCAGGGCATTATTACTACGCGACGCCATTCCCAATTCTAATTGTGATGTATCGTCCGGCAATGCAGAAGGGCAAATTTGCTGCTGCTGTTGTTGCCGGAATAGTTCGAGGTGTTGATAAGCAACAAGAAGCTCGTCTTCCGCAATCGCTATTTCATTTTGTAGCCTATTGATTTCATGTAAACAGCCATAGACAGGATACCTTTCTCTAAAGGTTGCTTGAATGATGACAGATTCCATTGCTATTTTCTTCTGACTAGGCTCCACCATCTTTAATAGTTTCACAATGTTGCTAACTCCAAATAGTTTGTGGACATTAAGGAAAATTTTGGGTTGGTCAGCAGGGAAATATGGAGCTAAAAGACACTCAGAAGTGCATTTTCTTCTCTGAAATTTGCATGCAGCACAGGCTTGGGCTGTGCCACCCTTAAGAGTCATGTTTCCAGTTTTTCCACCACCTTTGTTAGATGCTGGGAACCCTTTTGAGAAGGAGAAGGCTAAATTAACTCTAATATGATGAGCTGGTAGTTAAGAAGAAGTAGTCAGAGAGAGAGAGAGAGAGAGAGAGAGAGGTGATTCCAAGCATTTGGGCTGCATTATGATCACATACAGTAAAGGGTCTATAAATGTGCGGATCTGTTGGGTATTGGAAAGACTTAGTAAAAGTGAAAAGTGAAGAGGTTACAAATGTACGGATGTTGTTTTTCCAAGAGTGATATGGTTAGGGACAGGACATGTGTCTCCGAGAATGTGGGAAACTCCTAACTTCTTGGATTACCATATGCTTTGCTTTGCTGGCTTCCTGCCTCACTACACTTGACTTACCCTCACAATAGTCTTGCTGCAACCAAACAACCTTAAAAAAATATATGCTATGCACGTGTAACAGAATCTTTGCCAAAATTGATTTTAGGATAAAACTTAGATCAAGTTGGTCATGCATGTTTCTCACTAAAAATAGGCTAAAACAGTCACAACTACTTTTACTTATTTTTAGGAGTGTTTGTTAAGGATTGAGATCCTCTCCAATACTGAATTATTCCGATAGAAAAGAGATAGACACAATTTTTAAAAATAATATTATTTTAATTTCTTAGTTTTTATCTCTCCTACTAGAGAGATCGAGTGATTGGAGACGATCTGAACTCATTTTTTTTATTGCATTTTTTAGCAAAGAACATGATGGAGTTGACCTAAGCAACTTGAGCTAAGTTTTATCCTTGATTTTAGTTGTAAACCTTTTTTTTTTTTTAAAGTATTCGTTAATATTGGTTTGCCTATAAGTGATTAAAAGTAAATTTTTTTCATTGCTTTTGAAAACTTTATACTGCTTTTAACTTCAAACCTGCTTTGATAATAAAAGTGTTCAAACATAAATTACCTTATTTCTGTCCCAATTATAATCAAATTAATTTTCAAAATCACGTTTGCCAAAAGCTCACCCAAACACATACTTAGACCAAAACAAAAAAAAAAGTTGTGTGGCAAACAAGATAGGAGAAAACTTAGGTGCACTTTCATCATTCATGTGTGTTCTTGTGCTGTAATCTCATACAGTTTTTTTTTTTTTTTTTTAAAAATACTGAATGATTAAAAATATGAATAAACACAGGCATGTTAAATTGTGAGTACCAACAATACTTATGGAATTGAAGTTGAGTTTTCTCTAACATGATAACTTTGTCAATTTTGAAATTTCTACATTAGATAGTGATGAGGCATGAATAGTGATTATAAGTGAGGAACACCCCCCCACCCCCGCGCGCGCGAGACTGACAATGAAGTGAACAAACTCGGACATAATTTGTAATTCGGTAAATAGCTTAAGGTAGATATAGTTTGACTCCTTTAGTTCATGAACCACTGCCACCTTGATAATTTTGCATTATATATCTGTGTGTGTGTGCGCGCGTATGCGCGCGCGCAATTTGTTTAGCACTAGTTATATCACTGTTAAATACTCAAATTGTATTATTTTGCTTTGTCTAATTTTTTTTCAAACTTAAGATATAGGTAAACAAGAAATATTGTAATTATATTTATGTTTTTAATTAGAAAATTATTTTACCCAAAGGCTACTAGTAAATTGCTAACGAGTTGTCGACGAGCTTGATTCGAGTTTAGTTCAAGTTGAAAAACATATATCGAACTCGAATCAAGCTATAAGCTGAACAGATTCTTATCGAGCCGAGCTAAACCAAGTTCGACTCAACTCATTTCCAGCCCTACCCCACACAATGAGCTAGCTTTGGAATCGAAACACACTTATACCTAAATTGTGAGCATTCCTCATTGGCCCTCAAACTTCTTTACTACGATTTTCTCCCAAACTTGTTAGATTTTTGTATGCACTTTCGACACCGCCATCCTCACACAATCAGCATGATCTCTTAATCGCATTTGGCATGACCCTTTTCTAGCCATTGTTCTTCCCGTCTCCATCTTGTCCTATCTGCTAAAAATTTCTAAGTCATGACTCTTTCCTTCTTTTATCGGGATTGAGTCACCATCTTGTGACATAGTCACTCAGTAAAAGTAAAAGTTATTTACTATTTCCCGAAATTGTACTAGAAGTAGTAAGTTGGTGGCCAATTGTCCTTCTCAAAAGCCATCAAATTTTGAACTTCCACCATATCAATCGTAATGGCTCCCAACTCCCAAACTCCAAAACGGTCTCATCTGTTTCTCTACCTTTTTCCGCACCTTTCTTAGCCTATTGCCAGCTCCTTTCTCAAAATGACGGGCCCTTTCGCAACATTGAG
Organism: Oxytropis ochrocephala; assembly: GCA_020916435.1. Taxonomy (NCBI): domain Eukaryota; kingdom Viridiplantae; phylum Streptophyta; class Magnoliopsida; order Fabales; family Fabaceae; genus Oxytropis; species Oxytropis ochrocephala. The sequence goes on along the minus strand of CM037088.1, from coordinate 14,690,590 downwards.
AATCACCTCGATCAATATCAATGTTGATGACAATCATTGAAACCCTAAATTTCTGCCCTTTGTTGCTTGCAACTTTCTGAAATTTCCCAGAGTAGGGCCGCACAAGGAAGGAAACGACCCCATGGTCCATTGGTCATCAAATATGGTGGAAGATCTGGATAAGGGTCTTTATTTCCAAATTCTATGGCTTATGTTCTACTTTTAAGGTTGAATTTTGGGGTATTTTGGAAGGGTTGAGATTGTGGCGGGCTAGAAATTGTATATCAGTTATTGTTCATGTGGATTTTGATGCTGCTTGCACTTTCATTCAGGGCGATTTAGCGTCGTGTTTTTGGGTAGAGCCTTGTTAGAGAGATTTGAAATATGATAAATTTTAGTGGGAGCTGAAGTTTGTGTCTATCTATCGTGAGGAACACTGTTTTGCTGACGAGTTAGCTTCTCTAGGTTGTAGTTTTATCCTTGATTTTGTTTGAACAATGTCTGCCATCTACGAGACCTCTTTTTTTTCGGTGATAGTTTGGGAATCTCTATTCCCTATTGTATCTCTCCTTAGTTGTTTTGTTTTTGGGGTTGTAGCCCTCGTTCGTTACCCAAAAAAAGTTGAATTTTGAAAACTTAAATATTGATTTCATATATATGAAAAGAGCACCTCACAATTGGACTCACAACTGCAACCAACTCTCTGTCCTCGTCATCGAAGCTAGTTCTATACATTGCCATTGGATCTTGCTCTAGATTTCTATTTTTAAAACATCTTTTAAGCACTTGGTACCACATTAAAAAAGAATACTTAAATACTACAACAAAGAACTCGAGTGTGGTATGCTTTACCCCACGAGCCACATAGCTCTGTTAGGGATTTTTCTCCCTACGAGCCGCTAGGCTCAATTAGGGTCTCTCCCCTCCTCTATGGAGGCCTGTATCTCCTCCTGTAGTGGTGGCCCTCTCCCTCCTCGTTGTTTGGGTTTTCTTGTTGCCTTCACACATCCCATCACCTCTCGCACTGATAAAAAAAATCCCATCACCTCTCGCAATGCCTTCTCACTAAAACCCCCATCCTACTTCCACCACCACCCACAACCGCATCAACCCCTCCATGCACTTCCCTATGCTCACATGTCCCCTCATGGCTTTGTCGTCGTCACGACCGTAGATTTGGTGGCCCCTCAGCCGCCAGTGACACCCGAGCCACCACCACTGTAACGTTCCAAAATTAATTCAATTATTTATTTAATTGGGTTATTTAAGGCTTACAACATTTTATTAAGTCAAATAATTCATTTGGAGGTTTCATTTTATTTAGGAGGTGTTTGTTTAAATGAGGAGTGGTGGTTAGTAAAAAGGAGTGGTAGTTTAATTAAAAGAGGGAGTAGTGCAAGTAATGGAGGATGTGTAAATAGAGGCCCATGAGAGTTAGGCCCATGTACATGATATAAGGAAGGTGTCGAAGGGAAGAAGTTCATTCCAACCAAAATCAAAGAATAGTCAAAGAGTAAAGTAAGAGAGAGAGAGAGAGAGAGAGAGAGAGAGAGAGAGAGAGAGAGAGAGGTGCGAAAGCTTAGAGAGAAGAAGAGGAGATCTTGTAATGGAGGGCTCAAGTTCAAGGTAGAGGAGCTGGATTGTTGGTGATGGTTGGTGATTTCTTGGTGGAGAGAGTACTTGTGTTCTTCATTGAGGTAAGGGGGCTCTCTTTCATCTATAATAGAGTATATGATGAGTGTTATGTGTGAGTTAGACTCAGGATGATTCTTTGAGTTGTTTGTGTTGCTTGTTGCGTGATTTGATGTTGTGTTTGCTTCACTTTGGTGAAGTTGTGATGTGTGTATGTATTGTTGGTGAGTTGGTCATATGAGAGACCTAGGAGAGAAATGGGAGTTGAGGAACCCTCAGTCCTAGGGCGTTGTTGTTGGTGTTGGCCCCTTCGTTGAGTACTTTGATGTGTGTTGAACCATTTTCAAGTGAATAGGTGTTGTAGTATTATGTTAAGTTTGATCATAGTATGAGAATCAAAGAGAAGAGGGAAGATGAGGGTTAGGTGCCTAGGGCGCTATTCAAAGTGAAGTGTTGCGCCGGTGTTAGTGAAGTATTACTGTGTGCCGAGAAGGGTAGGTGCGTTGTAGGATGTGTGCGACGAAGGTGTGTGCGCCGAAGGATAGTGAGTCGAAGTATGTGTGTGCCGAGAAGAGTGGGTGTGTTGAAGTGCAGTATGTGTGCGTCGAAGGGTAGTGAGTCGAAGTAAGGGTGTGCCGAGAAGCTTAAGTGTGTCAGCGTAAGTGTGTGCGTCGTAGTTATGTGCGTCAAAGTATGTAGTTGCCGAGGTGAAATGTTGTGCTTAGGTGTAGTGTGCCTAAGTGTAGTAACCGAGGTGAGGTGTTGTGCTTAGGTGTGGAGTGCCTAAGTGTAGTAGCCGAGGTGAAGTGTTGTGCTTAAGTGTAGTGTAACTGAGGTGAGTGATGATGAAGTGAGGAGATGTAGAGTATATATATGCTGAAGTGTAGATGTCGGGGTGAGGTGCATATAAGCCTAAGAGTTGTTGATGAAGTGAGGTGTATATAAGCCTAAGTGTAGTTGATGAAGTGTGGTGTATATAAGCCTAAGTGTAGTTGATGAAGTGTGGTGTATATAAGCCTAAGTGTAGTTGTTGAAGTGTAGTGCATGGACGTCTAAGCTAGTATTGTCGAGGTGTGTTGAATTGTGGATGTATTTGAGTGAAGTGTAGTGTATATAATTCGAAGTGAAGTTGTCGAGGTATAATGTGTATATATCGAGGTGTATGTGTTGAGGTGTAGATGTAACGAAGTGTAAGTGTATGGAAGTCGACGTGTAGTTGCCGAAGTGAGGTATAGTGTATATAAGCCGAAGTATCGTTGTTGAGGTGTAGTGTGCCTAAGTGCAGATGTCGAGGTGAAGTGTATGTATGCCTAAGTGCAGATGTCGAGGTGAAGTGTGTGTATGCCTAAGTGCCGATGTCGAGGTGTAGTTTATATGTGCTGAAGGGTGTGTGTGCCGAGGTGCAGTGTGGTGCGCCGAGGTGCAGTGTGATGCGCCAAAGTGCAGAGTGGTGTGACAAAGGGTAGTGTATGTGTGCCGAGGTGCAGTGTAAGTGTGCCGAGGTGCTGTTTTGATGCCAGTGTAGCGCAGGTTGCTGCCAGGCCAATTTTGGGTGTTGTTTGGGGTGCCGAGTACGTCTAAGTTGTTGAATGGTGAAGCCGATTTAGTCCTTAGTGACAGTTTAGTCTACTACCTTTGGTGTCGAAGTGCAGTGGGCGTGTGGTGAAGAGCAGAGCGCCATTGCGTGCTGCCCAGTGTGCCTGTGTTGAATTCTGGGGAGCCGAGTTGTGCTGTTGTGGCGCTGGTCACGCCGAGTTGTCTCGAGGAGCGAGTTGTCTAGGTTGTTGTGGCGCCCGGGTTGCGCCAGTTGTTATCGAGGAGCCGAAGTTGTCTTTGTTATGGCGCTATGTTGCGCGAGTTGCCCAGCGTCAAGTCAATGAACATTCTAGCGCCAAATGTGTGCTGCCAGTGTGGTGATGAGGTTGTTGTTGGTGAGGACGATGGGTCTAGTGACCAAAGGCCGATGTGTCCGGTGAGGTTGAAGTTAGCCATAGAGCTAGTGACCGATGTAATGATGTTAGCCTTAGAGCTATGGATTGGTGTAATGATGTTAGCCTTAGAGCTATGGATTGGTGTATTGAAGTTAGCCATAGAGCTATTGAGGATGTATTGGTGTAAAAGACGGTGTAAGCGACAGATATGGGCTTCGGCCAATGTATCAAAGCGACGAAGGTTGCGGTCTTGGAGCTATGCTCAAAGCGACGGTTGTGCCTGAAAGGCAAAAATAGCGACAGTGTTAATACATGATGTGATTGTTTGTGGTTGATGCATTGTCATGGAGTCTCATGCCTCATATGCATCAAAGCGACGGTGGAAGGCTTCGGCCTCGATATGGTAGACTTCGGTTTTCATATCATTAGCGACGGTGGTGGTACCACATGCATTATACCCTTGGTGTTGGGTTGCATTCATGCATACATTCATGTGATTGGTGACGTTTATTGTTGATTTTGAGTTAAGGTGTTATAGCTTGATGAGGTGTATTGGTTTATGTGAGCCGAGGTGTTTCTAGTTGTTTTCTCTAGCATAGTATTTATCATACATTTTATTATATGTGTTAGAGACTCACCCTACTGCTTTATGTTGCTTCTTATGTCGGCAACGTGCAGGTGATCTCGAGTGAAGGTAGTCCTCATACCTTCTTCTCAGTCTGGTTGTGGCGTCTTGCTCTGTGACGTAGAACTGGGAGGGCCGAGTAGTCTATTAGTGTTTTTAATTTAAGTGGTTGAACTGTAATTAGGTGATGTAAGAATTATTTAAAGAACCGATGTTTAAGAAAAGTATTGTTAGTGAAAAGTATTGTTGACTAAATTAAAGTCATGTTTTGGTGAACGTAGCATTCCCTTGAGGATGTATCTTTTTAAAAGAAAAACGATTTTTGAACTCTGATTTTATAAATTAAATACAGTAGAGAAAAGGGGGTGTTACAACCACCGCCTAGAGAGAGAGAGGGATTGGAAGGGAACCGCTGCTCCCCCAATCTTGCTTCTTGTCAGGTTTGGTAAGCCTTTTCGTCCAACTGCTCTCTTGGCTTCCATATGACCACCATGAAAACCACCATGCATAGACCATGATTTTTGTTTTGCTTGGTTTCCTGTCTTACAGATCTACGTTCTGGTGTCTTTATGGATAAGTTGTTCCATCTCTTTTGTGTTAGTCTGTTTTGGCCTAAAGATGCATCTCATGTGTTTGCTGTAAGTCCACATCGAACTTTTGGTCGCCCAAGCACTTGGTTATGTGATGACTGTTAAGGCTGTTGGGATTAACACTCCTTGCAATGTTTCCTCCAATTACCATATGGGCACCAATCTTTGGGATAAGTTTGCTAATCTCGAGACCAACAATAGTCGAATGGAGCGAACACTAGTCAAAAATATCATCTGTAACTGAATTGGGAGAAAGACAGTAGAGTCTCAGTCATTGATTACCCCTACCTGAGAATGGAAGCTAGTAATGATCTCGATGACTTGTTGTTGTATTTGGGTTGGTGATGTCCTTATGGTTTCTATACGGTCTAAATGTAATAGCTCTAATGCCTATAGTCATATTGTAGTTGTTTATCTTAAAGATGTTAATCCTAGTCCGAGGGTTGAAAATATTCTACCTCACTTCATTTAGCTTATATTGATGTTCTCGTTATCAATTGAATGAAGTATTAAAAAAATCGAGCGTGCTTCCATTTGTAGGATTTCCGTTTCAAATCCACTTATATGTGGTGAAGACAAATGTAGACATGGAAGATCAGGGTGCAATAAGGTAGAACGACACCAATTAGGATTTTTTTTTGATTTTTTATTCTAATAATTTAGTCATCATATATTACGTACTTTCTTGTGTTATTGGATGAAAGAGACTACATAATTCAACGAACGACAAGTTGGTTTAATTTTTTTTTTCTTATAAAGAGAGTGGGAGATGGAGAAAGTAAAGCATTGCAAATTCAAACTTCGATCTCCACCAACACTTACGTTTTTTGCTTTTGGCAAATTGCTTATACTGATGTGCATCAATTCTTGTGACAATTAAACTTTTTTGGATAAAGAGAAATATAATTTACTTTTTTATATCAAGAAATATAACTTACTTCAACTTTGCCAATATACATCCAACCAAACCAACCAGTAGTTTAACAACTCTATTCCATTCTATTCCACACAAATCCATGTAAGCATCCAAACACCTGCTCCTCATTAACATGATGAAACATTTTAAAAATTTCAATGTGAGAAACTGGTTTGATAGATGAAAGTTAGCCTCTAAAAAGAGTATTATACGACAGAAACTTGTGGGGGGGTGGGGGCATTGAGTACAAATCTAGAGGCTTGGTTACAAAACATGTTGCATCTATCAATATATAGAATAGAACAATTAAGTAACATGCCGCATCAACATATATAGAATAGAACATTTAAGTACAGGACAAAATTGTGCTAAAAAACTCAGCTTTTTACTCACTCCGCTACAGTTAATACCTTGCAACTGTAATCAATTTACTTAATTCGTACACAATTCATTGAAATCCTACCTCTTCCCACCCGTTCACCAAAAAAATGAAGTAAATAATAACAAGGTACAGTGATATGGATCCAGAGGATGGAATCTCCTCAATTTACTGCAGCATGTTCCATCACGGGTATCATGAAAGGGGGGAAAGTTGTCCAGTATAATAGACACTCCTTTTTCAGCCGCAGTAGTAGCAAGCTGACATTGCAACGAATCTAATTGTATAAAGCTATACAGATCCCCTTTTCTGTTTGGGGTGAGGGGAATTTCTTGGATAACTGAAGAGCGAATTCCCCTTGTTGCACAAATTTCTATTCGTTACCCGACAACAATGGGCAATTATTTCCATCATAAAACAGCCTAAGATCATTTTACACATTGCTGGTCAATCTCAACTTCTAGAAATACCAATACCTGCTCATTGGATGGATACAATTAATGAATCTGATATTCTCAAAACGAACTGTACTGGGCAGTGCTTTGCGTCAGACACCACTCCCCGGCTTCTTCCAAGTCATCCAGTTATGCTAAATGTATTCGTCATCATCCCCGGTGAGAATCTGTTGTTCCTATTTAAATCATGAACTGTATCACAAATTTTAAAACTCTATATATCCCGAGGTATGTATGCCAAAACTTGTGGACATCAGTGAAACTTGCAACTTATTTGCCTAAATCATTTCTATGATATGCATAAATGCAATGCATCACAGGGCCACGCCAGAAACCAATTGGATGCCAAAATATGTCAAACTCAACATTCTTCAGTCCAGCAAATGTTATCAGTTCCACCAGAAATCTAGTTTACAGCTTCAAAGAAGAGAACTTGGGGTTGTAGATGCCCTCTCTCACACATCGTAAGAACATCAGCCCATCCACCAATTATCTGGTCATTTAAGGAAAAAATTTAACACAGCAAAAATGACAAAACATATAATCATTTTTTCATGGATTTAACTCACCTTAACAGTCTTGTCATCATACATAATCCACTGTTCATGGTCATGGCTATAAGCAAAGCAATGATAGTGCTGACCATAGTAACAAACCTACAAGCAACTCACATTAGGCCCATAACCGGTGCAGACAATTGGGATTGCACAGAAACACTGATCAAGGAATTCATTTGATATTTAATGTAAAAAAAAAAACTTTGGTACAGATATGACTACTTTTTCCCTTCAAAACCGTAAAATGCTACTATACAAATAAATATTGAAAGGCTAAAGTAGAGAAGAAAAAAAACAGGGGGCATAAAAGTATATTATTTTCCAGTTTTAAGTCAGACTTGCATCTTCCTATGTGAAATTAGCTCTTTCTTTTTGGGTATTTTGGAGGACCAAAGCCCAAAAGGAAGTGAAGATAACAAGCTACATAAACCTATCATAGCAGATAGGTCCCTGAAACATCGTCAAGGGTAAGAAACATAGGTGGTAGTGTATTCTTTCCGGCAGGCCAGAATCATAGTTCAATAACCATTTAGCAATTCGGTCAGCACAATGATTTCCATCTAAGCTTGTGATTGTTTTAGGAATTCTATAATGAACTATTCCACTGTCCATGACAGTCCTTTTAGGACTTCAATTTTCAAGTAAAAATATATTAATTAGAGTAGAGAAATAAGCAGGAAATATATATGAAGTCGGAATGTTTTAAGTTGCTTCTAGCTCTCTCAATCGCCCAGCAAAAAAATTGCTCCAATTTTATGTTGTGCATAAAAAAGTGTTTAGAACATTTTTAATTAAAAAATGTTTGTCGCACGGTCCCTTTCTGTAGTAAAACAAATTTATCTCTTACAGCAGAATGAAAAAGCAATAAATAATAAATAGAAAAATTCCATGTGTATTACTATTCTAGTACATACCACAGAAACCAAGTTATGGGTGCTTTTAGGATCTAGACCACGATAAAGTACACTGATATCTATCTTGGGGCTCAGGGCTGCCAGAGTTGCTTTTATGTCATCAGCACTCTCACATGTATTTTGCCAACCTAGAACTGCAAATACCAAACAGGTAAGAGAAAGGCTAAAAATGCATGTAAAACAAATGAAACTCCACACACAACTAAGGAACCTGTCATGAAAACATGGGGTGGAGTTGAAAGAAAGTGATGAATGTGGTTGAGCTTGCCACAGCCACCAACTTCGAGATCACAAGCCAATTGATGGTTCCTCTCCTCAAGGTTTAAAAGCTTACCAAAGGAGCTTTCGGGAAACATAACCTGAAAAGTGGAGAAGGGATCCAGCTAAGGTACATGACAAGCATAATTGTTTGTTCATGCTCCTGGAAGCAGAAACACTTTTATTTAATTATTAAATGTTGAAAAGATGACCACTCCTAAAGATACCTTCATTGTCCTGAGGGCATTAGCATTTACGTTGTGAAAGAAGGAAGTATACTTCAAATGTCTGGACTCGAGACCACAATGGTAGCAGTTCATTTGTTCAAAAATGTCCATCCCAAAAAGAGAATGTGCTATACAACTTCCAGTTGCACAATCCCAAGACCCCGTGCAGTTGCTTTCCACTGATTCTGCATCAGAAACACTTGAACCACGAGTAAATGATCGATGAAGGCAGTCAAATATCACTCCCAATACCTCGGATGCATCATTCATCTGAGCCTGTAAAATGTGAATATATTAATCACATTGTCAACAGAAGAAATATCTATTATTCATTTTTTCTCTGTTGGTAGAGTTACCTCCTGGAAGAAGTTACTATGTGGATATAGGTTGCTTAATGCTATCCGCAGGGAAGTGGGTGCAACTGCTTCTTTCCTTGAATCTTTTGATGCAAGGTCCAGAGCAGTAAATGTTTCATACAATGCACATACAACACAGGGATTCCCCACATGATAATGCTCTGATCTTGATCTGCCAAGAAATTCCACCCGAAAGCGTCTTAAATGCCACAATGACTGAGATCATACAGAGACATGAAATTGTTTTAGATAAGGAAAAACATACATCATCAAATAAAAGTACACAACTGATAACATAACTGAAAATTGACTTTCGAAAGACCTACCTGTATAATAACATTGAGAAAACAATTATATTCACCCACTTCATTCCTCAGTCCAGTACCAAGTAAAGTATCTCCATTCATATCCTCAGTTGAGTCTTCCAAAGGTGGAAAACCTGAACCCTCTACTTGTGAGGAAGCTCTCTGCGGCATTGTGAAACTCGAAACCAAAGGCAAATTTCCACGTGCTTGATATGTGTCTGATAAGAAGAAAATCTTGCAAGGTTAGAGAGTCATCAAAGTTTCATAAATTTATATGTCTGATAAGAAGAATCTCATACAAGGTTAGAGAGTCATCAAAGTTCCATAAATTTTCAAGATGACCCGAAACTCCTCATTTAAAGGGTAAGATTTATTGTAGAAAATTTAACACAAACAGGAGGCTGTACCAGCATGGACAGCTGCCACATGTTAAGTGGAGGAGGGAATTAAAAATTGAGAAGCAAAATATAAGGGGAAGGCAGAGGAAGGGGAGAAAATGCTGTGAAGTAAAGGTTGGGGTGGAATGGATCAGAGTATTCATGAACTAACTCTATGAAGCTTGGTCTCCTTATTTCCTAATGTAATCTCCGGCTTCTATCAATTATCCATTGTCACATTGTAAACAAAATATGCAGTTAACAAAGCCTTCCCTATAGAATGCTCGTCATACCTATTACATGAACCTAGTGCAGATATTTACTGATCCATAATGCACGTTATAATGTATGCTTCGTTAACATGCCAAGGGATCAAAATGGGATAAAGGAAAATATTCAGCAAAATCTGAATTCAAGTAATTTCATTTGCTTTCTTTGAGCCATTAATACGATAAGAATATGAAACACATCTTAGTGGTATATGATAGCAACAGCCAGTCCACATATGTATGTAGGGAGAGGAAAATCTTATACCCAGGCTTTGGCGTACAGCCATTTGAAGATCAGCTTGGAATCTCTCCTCCTCTTCGTCTTCCACTTGCAATTCTTTCATCACTTCTGCTCCATTGTTTTCTGTCGCTGAGGGTACAACAAAACAAATGCAAATTAATTATCATAAAAACCTTTACAAAATGACTTTTATTTTTATTTATTTATAAAATAAATATTATATATGACTTCAACTAGGCTGAAAATAAGATTTCTTCATCAACAAACAAGTTTCAACTTATGTCTTGAGTGACATTATTCTTGTTGGAAGGAAGCACCACGTGGTGCAGTGAGATTTTAACCAAGGCAGTTAAAATTGAGATCCTACCTAATGTTATTTTTCATTATAATCTGCAGTTCCTCAGTACATTTTTGGTATATGTATTGTATTTTTATTTTATTTTATTTTTATTTTATTATAGCCAATATGCTTCCACCATAGGCCACAATATCATCCGTCACATATTCCCATGGAGGATTTTTAGCTTGCCTTCATGAATCACCACCTGCCATTAATAACATTGTTCTGGAGGTGGCAAAAGGCAAAACATGTATTTAAATCAAGTTATTGGACCTACAGCTCTACCACTAGTAAATTAATGATAATGAGGAACTAAAGCATGGATACTAAAATAAAATGATAGAATGATCTCAACGAGGGAAAGTCTTCCTCACAGCTCTACAAAACTTGAGCATCCGTGTGTACTTTCCTAAGCCGACGAATAGAGCCATAACTGGCAGCCAGGAGACAATTTAGTCGAGCATTATCTTTGTAAAGAAGTATGAATCAAATACATCTGATATTAGATAAGAATAAATATGCCTCAGGATAACATGGAAAGAATTTTTGAGCAAGATTAAAACTAACCATTTTTAGCATCTTGATTATTATGAAATTTAGCCTGCTCTCTTAAGGAATAGTCAGTGATTGTATCATCGCTATTCTTCTTTTCCAATGAGACAGATTCCAACTTTCCATCAACCATTTTGGAAGAATTCTTATGCCGTTTATGTTTTTTTCCTGCACGCCGATCAGGCAAAGGTAGACCATTCTCTGGAATAGTTCCATTGGGCATATCTGCTGGAAATTCAAAAAATTTAAATATGGAGATCATCAAGCTAAAAAATAAATGATCACTGCAGTTAGAGACACCACCAACCTTGTTTAACTTTTGACTGATGCAAATAATTAATCTTCTGGACAGCTGAATCAGCTGAAGATTTAGTTTGCACCATGGAACCATTTGCGGTCGTGATAAGCACACCATCCAGATTGTTTGGGCACCCATTCTCCTTTGGCAATTGTTCCTGAAAAATTGTGCAAGTTCAGAGGTTTATTTCCGGCAATACCCAATTCTTGTCTATAAGCATTTCCTTTAATTTGTAAGTTTGCCTTACAGGTCCATAACCCTTCAATAGTAACCTTAAGATTTGTTACCAGATATTCTATCCCTTCACATGCAGTAGGAGAAATTCCAAAACGGGATTCATACCTGCATAGGCAGTATTACGTGTCCATCTGCATCTGAGCCATCAGCAGCCGGCTTCAATGGACAATCTTGAAGTTTGTCCATCCCTTCCTCTAAATATGTCCCAGATAATTTCTTTTGTTGCTCGGCAAGGTGCTTTTGTTTGGCCTCATTCTCGATCCTTCGTTGAAGTTCCAATGTTTCTTCAAGCTTTTTTTCCTCCTCTTCAAGTTCAATTTTACGTCTAAATTCCTCGTTGTGGTGTTCCAAATCATCATCATTCATAGGAAAAACCCCATGATCTTGAAAGTCGCTATCAGGTGCAACAAGATTAGAACTGCAACAGAAGCAAATCATAAACAGTTTGAAAAAGAGTTAGTATCTCTAGAATATCAAATAATTAAAAATGAAAAGCCATAAAAGGTAAACATATACTGACTCAAGAGTTGTAGAACGAAGCAAGGGATGCACAGAACCATTTGTGACCTGCAAGAGATGGAAAATCTAAGTTATCATAGACAATGGGCCAAAATATGAACAAATTCAACAAGCATGATGAACACCTTTGAATCTTTTGTTTTTCTGTGATCTTTAGCTTTCTTCTTATCCTTTGTCTTCTCCGCATGTCTCGTGTTCTCACTACCCCCTTTGCCAACCTTTTTGGAATCACGAGCAAGTTCTGCCAAAAATGCTTCACTTGCAGCATCAGATTTCTCCCTTGCGTCTTTCTCAGCCAATTCTTCCAAAAGTGTCTAAAAGATCAAAACAAAGGAGCACATGGTTAAGTGACTGATGAAATAACAACAGTACATGTTTCGGCAGATCGAATACAAACCCTTAGGTACGACTTCATTAGCGGCACCAGTATTGCTCGATAATCATTGGCAGAAACAGGCCCAAGCTTGAGTTCCAATTGCTGCATATCTATAAGACTTTTAATCATTCGGCCATCTAGTTTGCTAAGCTGCACAGTAAACAAAGTAGGTTAGAACTTCAAGGCAAGAGGCAATTCATGCTGTTAACTCAGTAGACATGTGACAAGAATCAACAAACTGACCTCTATAGATGAGTGCTCTTTCTGTTTCTGAATAGCAATTTCTATACAGCCATCCATTTGATGCAAGTAGTCCTTCATTCTCCATTCATCATCTTCACCAGATTCCAGGTCACATAACTGAGAAGTCACGCCAGCATAAGTTTCCTCATAACCAAATTGATTATTAACATTCATTGCTTCTGCTTCTTGCAAAACATTTGATATAGCATCCAACTCAAACCTATTGCTGCAATGCGGCACATCATTCTCACTCGGAATGAGATCTTCTCTCCGTTTTTTTAAGACAGACTCGTAGCTTCGTTGGACAAATTCACCCACATTTTCCCTCTTCTTACCTTCTTCAAGACAAAGATCCTCTACTGTCTGCAGTGCTTCCTCATAACTTATATGCTCAAACTTCTTTTCACACAGGCCGTGTAAGTGATAAAATTCCCTCTCAAGCGCCTGGACAACCTCCAATCCACGACGCATTCTATCTTCTTTGGTCTGAATCCATGATCCTAATTGATCCCCAATAGGTGAACTTGAAAATATCCAGGCTAGAAAAGCATCGCTATCGTGTGAAATTCCATCAGGAGAACTTGGGGTGATCATGTCATCCAAGATAGCCCCCCGGGCTGTACCAGGACTGACTTGTGGCGGAAGTAAACACTCATCTAGGAGGAGGCACGATGCATCTCCATTGAGAACAATCTTATCTTTGATCTCAGGACCTTGAACGATATTATGCAAATCATTCACAGGACTACTGCTTTTATCCTCAAATCTACTCAACCCACAACCAGCAGATACTTCCTGCAGAAATTGCAGAATTTTATTCAGCTGTGCAGCTCCCAGAAAGCATATGCACATTGGTGATTGGTCTACATCATGTTTTAGAAGTTCGGAAACAGCAGCAAGACCCTGGATCTCACCCATACTAAATTGTATGACCTTGTTAAGATGACTAGCAGCAAGACAGTTGTTTCTAATGAGTATCTCAAATGCTTCATGAATTTTCTCCAGAAGTTGTGCCCGGTCTGGGTCATCAGATACTGGCCAACAATCAGAAACAGGACTTGCCAGAGACTGTAGGTCTTCAACAACTTCTCTGACATCTTCTGCAATTTTAAAATAGTTATTGCTTTCTGTTGTACAGTTACGAAGACTGAACTGTAGACCTTCCTTCTCATGGTAGGAGCTGCTTGAATCTTTAAAACAATCATTGTAGTTCTGAGTATGATCACTGAAGTATGAATCCTCCAGAAATGATGAACTGTTGAATTTTGATTTATTGTCAAGCATTTTAACGGCAGCTGAGACATCCAAAGGCTTCCAAGAACAATTAAGAATCATCTCAATCCATTCATTGTCAACATGCTGCGGCAGAAGTTTTTGAAATTGTGACGAGAGACTCTCCATGTGTTCCTGCACGACATGCCGCTTAAGACATTCTGGATTGGAATATTTCTCATCACAATGATAGCAACCCCAAAACTTCCATGTTTTATTGGCCTCAGCATACGACAAAGCTTCCGATAAAATATCTTTTGGCAAAGTATCCTTTAAAGACCCAAAGTGGGACGTGAGATCACATATTTTAATCCTAAGCCAATCTTTCTTCACATCCACACTCAATGTATTCCAAAAAGTCAGCACCCACTTTCTCCTCTCGGCTATAGAGGCATTCTTTTTCATATTTACATGCTTTCTCCGCTCACCTATCCTCTGACCAGACCCTGAAGACGAATCCAATGCTCTTTCATCCCTATCTCCTTCATTTGGAGATTGGGGTGACTCTGACTGCTGCTGCCGCAACAGCCTTGCAGCGGCTACCCGAACTTCAATCTCTTGTCTTCTTTCCTCAGGTGTCTTGGTCACTTTCTTGATCTCATTTGGCCTTCTAGACTGAACCAACCTAACCTCCATTGGGTCTTCCACATTCCTCCTAATTGGAATCAACCTAAACCTCTCCTCCCCATTACTCAGATTTTTCATCCAAGACGACAAAGAAGCAATGTTAGACTTCTGAATCAGCTGCCTCAACTCATTTTGCAGGTGTGCTATGCGTCCTTCCACAGTGGACACTTTCTGCTCACTCTCATCCTGCAATGTCTCCTTAGCAGGATCATTGGGGTTTTCAATGGCGAGCCCTCTCTCACACTCGTGCACCACCTCCTCATAATCTTTCCCTTCATTTGCAGCCTCCAACATCATAGTAGCGTGAAAATACGCATACTCAATTGAATTAGGCGAAAGTTCAGCGGCTCTCCGCGCCGACTCAACAGCGTTCTTCAAATGCCGTTGCTTCGAGGCATGGTCTATGATAATAGACGCCACTTTGAAACAAACAAAACCGTGAACTCGGTAACAAAACGCTGAGTAACGCGAGCCTTCTTCCTTCAAACACAACTCCTTCATGAGCTTCATTGCTCTGTTATGGTTTCCACGGCGAAACGTGTTAAGGGCACGGTCGCACTCAACCTTAATTGTGGAGTAATGAGAACCCTCCGATTGGAAAGGAACCAAATCGGTGTTGCTAGGGTTAGGGGAAATTTGATCGGAAGAGTCATGGTCAGGGGAAGTGGGACCGTTGGCGGCTCCACCGATGGCTGATTGCGCCACCGGAGAAGCCGCCGGAGAATTTTTGGAACGCGGAGCAGAGTTTCGCTTTTTGTGTCCCATCAATTGAGTTCATGCAAATCGGATTGACGTGCATAAATGTAAATAAGAGAGAGAAAGAGAAAAAACCTGACCTAGCTAGCTTGGGTATAGTTACGAGAAAGAAATGATTGATTGGTGAAGAAAGATCCAGAAGAAAACCTAGAAGGTAGACCTACGAATTGAAAGAGTAAGTGAAGAGAAGAAGTAGCAGGCAGCACCTACCCACACACACCAGAAGGGTGAGGTTTCGTGAAATGAAATTGAAAACTAGAGCAAGAGTGATCGACAATTTTCTTGAATTAGATTTGAGCCCATCGATCAATATTCCATTATTTATATACTTAATAAAATGCTAATCACAAATTAAATACTATTAAACACATGTTTAGATCTCGTTCAGGGTGATTTTAATTTTAATTTAATTAATTAAATAGTTTTCAAAATAAAATTAAAATAAAAACAAAATTCATTTTTAGCTTTTAGTTTCATGTCTGTCTTTGAGGTTTTTATTTTAAAAAAAAAAACTAGTAGCATAGTCGTGTTACGGAGGCTAATTGTGTTAGATAGTATGATTAGTACTTAAATTGAATTGAAATTCTACTTTTACGATCTATCTAATCTAATCTAATATCTATTTATTCAAACAAATTCTCTATGAAATTATCAATTTAGATATTTTATTAATAAGACACGTATAATAATATCTATTTATCTATTTATTCAAACAAACCCCCTATGAAATTACCAATTTAGATATTTTATTAATAAGACACGTATATAATATAAGGGTAAAAGTGTCATTACTCACTCTTTCTCTCATTTTCTTTTTACACTCTCATTCTTACTTTTACACTCTCTTTCTTACTTTTTACTTTTCTCTTACACTTTCTTTCCTCCTTTTTACTTTTATCTTACACTCTCTTTCTTCCTTTTCATTTTAATTTTCTCATAAACAATTCTTCTTTCTCTTATCTAATATCTATTTATACAAATAATATCTATTTATACAAACAAACCTCCTATGAAATTACCAATTTGGATATCTTATTAATAGGACACACATATAATCTAAGGGTAAAAGTGTCATTACTCACTCTCTTTCTTACTTTTACACTCTCTTTCTTACTTTTTTCTCTTTCTTCTTACACTCTCTTTCCTCTTTTTTACTTTTCTCTTACACTATCTTTCTTCCTTTTTCATTTTAATTTTCTCATAAACAATTCTTCTTTCTCTTATCACTTCACTTTAGTTTTTTGACTAAATTTCTAAATTTATACAAGCACTACTCTACTAAAATTACCTATAAAAATGTAAATAAGTCACACTAAAAAAAATTCACCTTAAAATTCAAATTTTTCTCTCCAAAGTCTGTTTACAATAATCTTATTGAAAATCTACTATCACCTCTTATTGATAATCTATTATTTATTTTTTACTATCTACTATAATCTACTAATCAACTAAAATAATCAATTGAAACTACGAGATAACTGCATTGATATATAAAAAAACACGGGATAACTACACTAATATATAAAAAAAACACGAGATTAATATTTGTCATTGATAATTAAATTTTTTGAAGACTACTACTACTACTACAAACCTACTATCTAAAAAACAAGAAGACTTAACGACTATTCAAATTATTAATTAATATTTAAAGTAATTATTTCTTATTAATAATCTACTATCTATTATAATCTAATAATCAACTATAATAATCAATTGAAACTACGAGATAACTGCACTAATATATAATAAAACATGTGATAACTGTAGTGATATATAAAAAACACAGAATTAATATTTGCCATTGATAATTATAATTTTTGAAGACTACTATAAACCCACTATCTAAAAAATAAAAAGGCTTAATGACTATAAACTGACTAATATTTAAAACACACATGACAAATATTTGTCACTAATACCTAAGAAATGACAAATAATTGTCACTGATATATAAAAAAACATGGGATAAATATTTCTTATTGATAATTTATCTATTATTCATCGTTTACTATCTACAATAATCTACTAATCAACTTAAATAATCAATTGAAACTACGAGATAACTACAATGATATATAAAAAAACACGGGAT
This sequence comes from Oxytropis ochrocephala, assembly GCA_020916435.1. NCBI lineage: Eukaryota > Viridiplantae > Streptophyta > Magnoliopsida > Fabales > Fabaceae > Oxytropis > Oxytropis ochrocephala. The sequence continues at coordinate 14,673,264 of CM037088.1, read as the reverse complement.
AACTGCACTAATATATAAAAACACAGGATTAATATTTGTCATTAATAATTCAAATTTCTGAATACTACTATAAACCTACTATCTAAAAAACAAAAAGATTTAACGACTATTTAAACTACTGCTTTATATTTAAAACAAATATTTATTACTGATCAATTGAAACTACGAGATAACTGCACTGCACTGATATATAAAAAAACACGGGATAACTGCACTGATATATAAAAATACGAGATTAATATTTGTCATTGATAATTAAAAATGACATAATAGTCACTAATACCTAAAAAGTGACTGCACTACGGGATAGCTGCACTGACAATTTAAAACACACGTGACAAATATTTTTCACTAATACCTAAAAATGACAAATAAACACGGGATAAATATTTCTTATTGATAATCTATTATCTATCTTTTACTATCTACTTTAATCTACTAATAAACTCAAATAATCAATTGAGACTATGAGATAATTTCGCTAATGCATAAAAAAAACACGAGATAACTTTACTGATATATAAAAAATACAGGGGTAACTGCAATGATATATATATATATATATATATAAACACGGGATAACTACACTGATATATAAAAAAACACGGGATAACAACACTGATATATTAAAAGACACTACACTAATATATAAAAAAACACGGGATAAATGCATATTGTTTTTAAATGATACTTTTACATTTTTAGATTTTAATATTTATCTTTTTTTATCTACTTTAAGTTTGCATTTATTTTCACGGGATAATGTTCAGACTTTTTAAATACTGTCTAAGTTCATTTATAAAAAGAACATGACGACACCCCGTGCGTATGCACGGGTATCCTACTAGTATCTTTTAAAAGATAGTATTAACCTCAACAATCCTTTAAAAAGTTACGACTAAGTAATATAATGATAACTAAAATAGTAATTGTAATAGTAGTAGTAATAATAATAATATGATTATAAAACTTAACAACAATACTTGGTAAACAAAAAATAATCTCACTTGCTTCTTAGTTCTTACTCCTTCGTTGCCTCAAGCCTCAAATTAGTTAGTGAACATACAACAACAAAAAATCAATTAGTGAACATTAGACAAAGATAAAATAATAAAAAAAATATATCATTGAACAATCTAAGAAAAAACATCCATAAGAATTATAAAATCTAGGAGTTACATGCGAAAGAGAGCTTGCTCGCTCAAAAGGTGAGAGTAAGATGGTTATCGGAAGGTGACTCGAATAGTCGTTTCTTTCATGCTTGCATAAAAGGAAACCGGAGAAGAACTCAATTATTAAAATTAATGGTGGAAGGGGAGTGGATTGATGATGTGGGGGTAGTGAAAAGGGCGATTAAAAATCACTTCGAAGAGAAATTTAGAGAGAGGACATAAATAGGCCTACTTTGGATGGGGTGAATTTTAATCAAATTTATGGATCCAAAAACGAGTTGTTAATTGAGCCGTTTAGCTTGGAAGAGATCAAGAAGTGGTATGGGAATGTGATGGCAATAAAAGTCGGGGGCCGGATGGGTTTAACTTTACGTTTATAAAGGAGTGTTGGGACATTATTGGAGAGGAAGTGTTCAAGTTCTTTGAAGAGTTCCATAAGTGCGCACGACTTCCCAAAGCGGTGAGTGCGTCCTTCATTGCCCTTATACCAAAAAATAGCAATCCACAAGGGCTTGGGGAGTATAGGCCTATTTCATTAATAGGTTGTTTGTACAAGATGTTCGCAAAGGTGTTAGCGGGAAGGTTGAAAAAGGTTCTGAAAGGGGTGATTTCTGATTGTCAAAGCGCTTTTATTGCCGGTAGAAATATCCTTGACAGAGTGGTGGTAGTTAATGAACTCATGGATATGGCCAAGAGAAGAAAGAAAAAATGTGTGGTTATGAAAGCGGATTTTGAGAAGGCTTATGACTCTGTCAGTTGGTCGTTTCTAGATTACATGTTAGGTAGGTTGGGGTTTGGAGAGAGGTGGAGAAAATGGATGGGGGCATGTGTATCGTCTAATTCTATCTCGGTGTTAGTTAACGGTAGTCCTACAGAAGAGTTTGTGGCACGTAAAGGGCTGAAGCAAGGGGATCTGTTAGCACCGTTTCTATTCTTGATTGTGGCGGAAGGGTTAGCGGGATTGGTAAGGAAAGGAGTTGAACTCTCTGGCGGTTGAACTATTGCAATTCGCTGATGACACAATATTATTTTGTGATGGGAGTGACAAGAGCGTATGGTGTTGGAAAGCGATTCTAAGAAGTTTTGAAATGGTATCTGGCTTAAAGGTGAACTTTGCGAAAAGTCGAGTCTTCGGGCTGAATATTGAAGATAGAGTGATGGAGGGTATTTCTCATTTTTTGGCATGTAAGGAGGGAGTGGTTCCTTTCAAATTATTGGGGGTTCCGGTTGGGGCAAATCCACGAAGAATGAGTACGTGGCAACCAACTATTGATTGTATGAAAGCAAGGTTGAATAATTGGAAGAGTAGACAACTATCCATAGGAGGCCGAGTAACACTTATCAACTCGGTACTGGCATCCCTCCCTTTGTACCTCTTTTCGTTCTATAAAGCTCCAAAAAAAGTCATTGTGGAAATTACAAAGTTACAATGAAGGTTCTTATGGGGGGATGAAGAAAATAAGAAGTTGGCCTGGGTGAAGTGGGAAACAATTTGCTTACCAAAGGAAAAAGGGGGTTTGGGTATCAAGAATTTGGAGTTGTTTAATGTGGCTCTATTATCTAAATGGCGTTGGAGATTGTTGGTTGAAGATCGTAATTTTATTTGGAAAGAGGTTTTGTTTGAAAGATATGGTTTATCGGGGAGATGGCCCAATATGGTTGAGAATAGAAGAGGGTGGGAGAAGAAGTCTTTATGGTGGATGGATCTTTGTTTGCTTGGAACGGATATTAATATTCAAGAAGATTGGTTTGATCAAGTAGTTAAAATTAAAGTTGGTAACGGTAATGTGGCAAGTCTTTGGAAGGACATTTGGATAGGACGAGATCGGTTGGAAGACTTATTCCCAGATTTATATAATTGTTGCAGGTCTAAGGAGGCTACTGTAGATAAATTTGGTGAATGGACAAATGTGGGCTGGAGCTGGAAAGTGAGGTGCATCGATGGGGTCGTTGATAATTATGCGAGACCCTCGGTTTCAAAGAATTCGCGATGCATCGGGTTGCGATTTACGCAGACTGGTTTTGCCTGGCCCGATGCGCTATCACATTGTGCGGACAAGTGGCTTTGGGTACCTGATGCGTTGGGAGGGTTCACGGTGAAAAAATGTTATGAATGTCTGTTGAATTTTTCTGCAGGTGGAGCACTTATACAGCAGGCCGAAACTGTCTCTGCCTGCAAGAAGATTTGGAAATGTGACGTTCCATCTAAAATTCAAATATTCACGTGGAGAGTAATTTTACAGCGGATTGTGAGTCGCATTGCATAGAAGAGGTGTTCTCCATCAAAATGATTTAAGTTGCGTCTTGTGTTTTCGGGATGAGGAGACGGTGGAACATTTGTTTCTGACTTGTGTTGTTGCCAAAAGCATATGGAGAAGTGTATTTACTTGGATGGGGTCTTCGGTTGGTGACACAGAAAGTATAGTTACTCACTTTGTGGAGTTTGGGGACTTGGTGAAGGGAAAAAAGCAAAGAGGGGTCAAGCATATAATATGGATGACGATAATTTGGAATCTTTGGATGACACAAAATAAGGTAATTTTCAATGGCGAGGTTGTCTCTATTCCGACAATATTAGCGGGAATCAAGGATTTGGCTTGAAGTTGGTTCAAGGCAAGGAATGGGAGGAAATGTAAGGTGACTTGGGTGGACTGGTACAATTGTCCGTTGGGTTGTTTCTCAAAGTTGTAACGCTTGTTTTTATTTGTCTTGTAATTCTAAGGACATATAGGGGGAGAAACGATGGTTTAGCTCCATTTCCACCGTGGCACAATCTTTTTGTGCGGGGTACTCTTTTTCCTGCCAGAGTCTTTTTCCTAATGAGTTTTGGCTTTGGTAGGTTTTGAGGAGACTCTCCCCCTTCCCATTTATTTCATTGTAAGGGTTGGACACCCCTTGTGCTTTCTTCAATGATATCTTTGATTATCTAAAAAAACACTAACCTTTTCTATTCTATACATCTTTATTTGTCTTTTCATCTGTCTCCTAGTTACTTGGAACTAAAGACTATTTGAAAGTCATCATTTAGAATTTAGTGAGCAACATTCAAGTACAATAAAGTTAGAAACATAATTTGATCGAGAATAATAAAATTGACAAGAATTGAACGGGGAAATCAATAATTGATAATTCGTCAGCAAGATTAACGTTAGAACTTTTCTAACTAACTAGCGGGTGCACCCGTGCGTTGCACAGGGCAACAACTTCAATTAATACTAAATTACTGTCTTGTTAAAATTTTCTTTTAAAATTGTCACGAAATTATTATTTTTAACCAATCGGCTATTGAGGAATGAATTTTGAGTATTTGAACGGTTAAAAAAAATTCTAACGCTAAAATACTCCAAAACGTGCTACTTAGCATCACACATTACGTATTTCTAATGAAATTACATATTTTTTCATTAAACCCGGTTATTGAGGCACAAAGTTTGCATATTTAAATAGTTGATTTTTTTTTCAAACAGAAAAGCATGAAAAAAACGCTACTTTAAGATCATCGATTTTTACATATTTTGTTATGAAATTATTTTTACTCACCAAACCAACTACTGACCAACAAAATTTGCGTATTTGAACAGTTAAATTTTTTCAACCGCCTAAGTACCCAAAAACATTGTTTTGCATTGCACTTTTTTACGTATTTAAATCATTAATTTTTTCAAACTCTAAAGTACCTTAAAACATACTGACTAACATCACACTTTAAATAAAAATATCAAAAAAAAGGAGGGAGTGATTGAAAAAAGAAAAAATTATTGTAAGAAAAAAGACGAAAAAGTGAGGAAGGAATGGAGAGGAGGGTTTAAAGAGATATAAAAAGGGAGAGGGATGATTAAAAAAATAAAAAATTATTGTCAAGTGAGGTAGGGATTAAAAAAAGAAAAATAAAAAGGAGGGGGGGTGGGGGTAGGGGGTGGGAGGTGTGTGGGAGAGAGGGAGGGGGGGTGGGAGGGAATTTGGCGCCAAAAAGTGGGAGGGTCCCACATGAGACTTCCAAGGCTTTATATTTTGTATGATTAGTATTAGAGCTACTATCATATAATAACTATTTAGCTAGTGCCCATTGTATTGAATCCGTTGAAGAAAATAGAAAACGGAAGTGGAATCGAGCGAATTTGAGAAAGCGATGAACAATTTGCCTCCTCAAGGCCCTCCCCCTTCCATTGTAATGGTTGGACATTGTTTGTGCTTATTGCAATGAAATCTTGCTTATCTAAAAAAAAAAAACAATTTGTCTCCTCAAGAACAAATTCAAGAACTTTTGCATGTTGAGAGAGGAAACAAGCATATTTACAAATTAAGAGAAAGTCACTTCTCTGACCCAGAAGAATAATTATTTGGTTTTTTTTTTACCCCCACCACATCCCTCCATACCCCCGCATAAACTGACAACCCCAAAATATTCCTAAAAAGGTTTTTTTTAAATAAAAAAAAACAATCGTATATATGTCAGCTTACATATATACGACTTCTATTTTAGACCAAATCATATATATGTTAAAAAAAATTAAATACGATTGGATTTTTTAAAACAAGTCGTATATACCCCCACACCTTGGTATATACGATTTGTATTTTAACAAGTCGTATATACCAAGGTGTGGGGTATATACGACTTGTTTTTATTTTTATTTTATTTGATAATATGGGTTGTTTTAATTTTTTAAAAAAAGTTATAAAAAGGCTACTAAAAATCCATTAAAGACAAATCTAATCCAAAAATTATAAAAACACCACTAAAAATCTAACAAAACCAAAATAAGGCTATGCAATTTTTTTAGATTTTTTGGTGACTATAAAAAATTAAAAAAATTAATAAAAAATAGTAAACGATTGAATTTGGGAATTTGAGCTTCGCAATCCCGTAAGAAGTTGCTTCTACGGGAGTCTTGGTCCTTGATTTTTTTCGGATTTAATGGTTGTGGTTCCATTACAATCGGAGTAGGTTGCCCGAAAACCATTTTTTAGCCTAAATTATTCGTTCGACGTATAACATCGTCACGTGTTAACGAACTACACACTAAACCCATTTTTTAGCCTAAATTATTCATATATAATTTATTTTTATTTAAAATATATAATTTTAATTTTTAAATAATTTAATTATTTTTTTATTTGACTACAAAGTCGTATATACCAAATGTGAGGGTATATATGATTTGTAAAATACAAAGTCGTATATACCAAAGGTGGGGGTGTATACGACTTTGTAATTTTACAAATCGTATATACCCCCACATTTGATATATACGACTTAGGGAGGGAATATACGATTTCTATATTTTTTTTTTTGAGCTGAGGATATTTTAGGGTTTTCAAATTTCGTGGGGTTATAAGGGGAGTCATGTGGGGGTATAAAAAACACTAATTATTTAGGATAGCGCTTCTCTGACCCAGGTCTTTGAGGTTTTTTTATTTTAAAAAAACTAGTAGCCGACTCGTGTTGCGGAGGCCGATTGCGTTAGATAGTATAATTAGTACTTAAATTTTTTTGAAGGAATAATTTGTACTTTAATTGAAATTCTACTTTTGAAAGTTCGGTATTATAAAAACAAAGGCTCGTGACGATAAACCGAAATTTGACTTTTACAATTTGAGTTTAATTTGCATACACAATAGGTGTATGGGCTTTTACAATTGTTATACCCTAATTTTGTCTGATCAAAAATAATAATGACTTTCTTATTTGTAGTTACATATTTTATTTTGTGGAAGTTGAAAAATATAAATTTATTTTCAGGTTATACCTTATTTCCTATTTAGTTAGTACATATATCTAATGGCATAAAAAAAAGTAAAAGAAAAAACAATAAAAGAGGAAAGGAGAGGTGATTGGTAAAAAAGGGGTGTAGGTGCTATTTTCATAGTTCAGCGAATTTGGGCTGCTGGAGGCCCATTCGAATTAGCCTGACCCGGATTGCTTTATTTTTTTCACTTACTCACAAGTCCTAATTTCCTATCACCCCCTAAACAGCAGCCGCCCAACTCTCCCTCTCTCTTCACACGTCTCTTTCTCCTTTCTCTCTTCACGCGTCCCTTTCTCTTCTTTCCATGGCTTCTGATTCTCCATCTTCACACGTCTCTTTCTCCCCTTTCTCTTGCACGAAATCACTATTTTTGGTGTCTCTTTCTCTCCTCTCTCTCTCACGAAATCGCCATTTTTGGCATCAACACACAAGTAGCTGATGGTCTGTCCACAGTTCGAGTGTCCATCCAGAGGAGCACGTTTTCCATCTCGGTTTCTTCAAGGCTAACACGCAAACAGATCTTTAGACAAATCTCAGTGAAGAAAACGAGGGACAAAGCGCATCACTGAGAGTTCAAAATTTTCACTATAAATATAGGCCACCTCGGTTAAGCAAGAGAGACGATTTTTTTTGAGAGAGAAAAAAGGAGTAGAGGTCAGAACTTTGTTGAAGATCCAGGAGCGACAGGCAAAAATCTGCACTTGAGAATAAGAGTTCTAAAATTTTTGTTTTATTTTCCTCTAAAATTTTCCTAGTTTTATTTTTGTTGCTGTTACTGGTGGTGAGATTTGTTCTTGAAGCGCGATTCATTGTACAGGCACATTGGGTAATTCTTAATTTTTATCTCATCTCTATTTTCTTATAAGTTATGCTTTGTAAATCGATCATATATGCTGACAGAATAAAATTGGAGAGGTCGAGTATATGGTCTTAGTAATGATGCATTGATAGATTGTTTTGTTAGTGGCTTGAAAGATGAGTTAAGGCGTGATGTTATGCTGCATACCCCAATTTCTATTACTAAATCTGTGTCGCTTGCAAAGTTATTTGAAAAAGTAAAAGTTAGAGGGAGAGACACGTGAGAGAGGAAGGGAGAGATAAACGCGCTTGCGATTCTGTGGCGCCCCTCCCCCCAGCCGAGGTGGCCTGCTTACTAGCCGAGGTGGTACCACTCTCCCCCAGCCGAGGTGGCCTGCCTACCAGCTGAGGTGGTACCACTCTCCCCAACCGAGGTGGTCTGCCTACCAGCTGAGGTGGTACCACTCTCCCCAGCCGAGGTGACACCACTCTCCCCCGGCCGAGGTGGCTTACCTACCAGCCGAGGTGGCACCCCTCTTACAGCCGAGGTGTCACCCCCTCTTACTAGCCGAGGTGGCCTGCTTACCCGACAGTCCTGTTACATTTGTGTGTTGATGGATATCAAGAATTTACAACATATCTGTGTAGATATCAAGAGGTTTCTGTTGGTTCTGATAACCAACTCTAACAAATCAAAAGAACTTAAAACCTAATTTTCGACTAGCTCTAGTTCTCGACTAGCTCTAACAACATTTGTCTATTTTCTTTGATCTTTCTAATAACACACCCCCTGTTTTCTTATACAACCATCTAGCAGCTAACTAGCACCCCATTTTTACTAGTACCCCCCTTCAAATTAGAACTACGTCGCTTTGATTCCCATTTGGGATACGTAGGAGCGAGCCACGTTCTCGTCAAGTGCAACAAATAAAAAAAGCCTTTTCGCAACCATAAACATTAGCATTTTTCATAACAAAAAGAATCATTTTTAAACCCATTGTTGCTAGTGGCTAATCAGAACCTTTGTTCGTCTAGCCATTAGTGGCGATGTCTTTTTTCAAAGAACAATAAGCGATGGTCACCCATAACTTTGGTTAGTTTTATCATTCATGCCAATTAATTTCTTTCGAAAATCATTTTCAAAATATCAAATAAAAAACGAGTCGCTACTAACGGTCAATCAGAACCTTTGTTCGTCTGACTAGTGGCGGTGACTCCCATTTTTCAAGAATACTTAGCGGTGATTACCCATAACCTTTGTTAGTTTAATCATTCGCTGAATACTCGTCCTATTTCGAAAACTCACTAAAAAGATAAAAAAACATAAACCCTTTCATGACAACCAAGAACTATGTAGCTTTGAATTCTCCATCGCACCCGGAGATACGTGGGAGTGAGAGGCCAACTCTCGTCAAGCGCCAAAAATAAAAATTTTCATTAAGTTTTCCCATTCATCTTCAAACAATAAATAAATAGGCAAATCTAGGTATTTTTCAAATCAAACATTAAAACCACACATTTAGTTAGAGGTTCCCTTCCGGTAGAAAGGACGTGTGCGGTGCTAGTACCTTCCTCACACGTAATCGACCCCCGAACCTACATCTCTAGTTTTCAAAAGACCATCCGCCTAGTTCAAAAAACATTTTTTCAATGTTTTGGTCTTAAAATTAAAATATTGGTGGCGACTTCAAAAATTTTCCACGTTGTACATTGAGAAACCCAAACCGGATTTTTCGGGTGCAACAACAACCACTACCAATCACAATTTATGGAGTGGGTGGTTACTAATTGACTAATTGGTGGTTACCAATTGACCAATTTCTCTTTGATGATGTGTCACTATGTGATTGGTAGATAGTGTACAACATACACACCTATTGTGTATATAAATTTAATCCTTACAATTTCTCTTAAAAGATATCATGCTTTGGATTTTGTTGAAACTAGTGCTTAAAACTTGCATGTTTGACATAAACCACTTCCCTTTTGACCTTGTAGAGCCTAAGTATTTCTTGCATTTGTTTAGTTGTTTTTTGTTTTACAAAATAAGTGATTTTGTCCATTTTTTATGTAGGTTTCCAAGAGGGGAGTTCAGTTGAGGACGAGTGAAATTCAAGAATACCTAAGAGGCGAGGGCGAAATCCATTGCTAGAGAGAGTGAAGGTTTATCTTGAAACTCTCATAGGCTATTGGGATGAGAACCACAAGCACACTTCCTTGAGGCCATGAGAGCTTAAGGATAGTGAGGATCATATCACTTTTCTAAGAGAGGTGTGGCGATTTTTCAATCTCCATCACCATTTTCATCTCTTACACATTTGTTATTCCGTCCTTTTGATGTAAGTGTTCATGTTTTTCTTGTGTCGTTGAAATTTCTTCATCTCTTCTTGATTTTTCAAGAACACGTGTTCTTGAGTTTTTGTGAGAATTCATTTAATTTGTCATATTTTTAGTGTCATGTTAAATCTCATCAATAGTGGAATATGTCAATCTCCCACTTCCTAGCGAGTAAGCTTTTGATACGATTGACGAGATTGTTTCCTTGAGGACAAACATGCACTAAATTGCTCAAACATTGAGTTACAGACATTGAATCTACATTTACCTCCACATGATGAAAGCTTATAGCTTTGGCTAAAGATAGCCCTTCTGATATAAAATATAATATATTGGAAAAATGGTTTTGATGATTTTTTCGGAATTTAATTTTTTAATTTAATTTAATTGTGATTTGTGTTTGTGTAGTCGTTCCTGTGTAAGGTACCTACCATATGACTTTTTATGAATAAAATTCCAACATCGCCTCCAAACTAGGTGGGTTGTTTTTTTCATACCCCCACCCTTTCTCCTCATACCCCCACCAAATTTGAAAACCCTAAAATACCCTTTGCAATCTATTTTTTTTTTTTAAAAATGCTCATTGTATATATGTCATTTTGGACATATATACGATGTTCAGTTTTAACACATCGTATATATGTCCTTAAGATGTATATACGATTGGCCCGTGTAAGATTCAATCGTATATACCTCTTAAGGAGATATATACGATGTGTTAAAATTGAGCATCGTATATATGTCCAAAATGACATATATACGATGGGTTTGAATTTTATTTTTTTTATTGTTGTAAAAAAAAATTAAACGGTCATAATTTCACTTTCAAAGTTGATCAACAATGTAGTTTGCACCGACAAAATCAACGGTTGATAATCTATTACCTCAACTATAAATACACACTCCCACCCTCACTATTGTTTTTTAAAAGGCTACTAAAAATTCGTTAAAAAGTCAAAACTAATCAAAAAAATTATAAAAACACCACTAAAAATCTAACAAAACCAACATAAGGCTATGCAAATATTTTTAGATTTTTTGGAGACTATGAAAAATTTAAAAAATTCCTAAAAAATAGTAAACGATGGAATTTGGGATTTTGAGGCCGTAGTCCCGTAAGAAGTTCTTTCTAAGGGAGTCATGGTCGGTGATTTTTTTCTGATTTAATGGCCGCGGTTTCATTATGATCGGAGTAGGTTACCCGAAAACAGATTTTTTAGCCTAAATTATTCGTTTGACGTCTAACATCGTCACGTGTTAACGAACTACACGCTATATTAATTTTTATATAGTGTGTAGCCTTAATTAATTAATTCTAACCGTATTTTTTTAAATTTTCTTTGCACCAATCGTATATATGTTTTTATAACATATATACGACCCTATTTTTTTGCCCATCGTATATACACCCCCAGGCGTATATACGATTGGCAAACCCCCACATCAATCATATATACGCCTTGGAGGGGTATATACGATGGGCAAAAATATCGGGTCGTATATATGTTAAAAAAACATATATACGATTGGTGCAATTTAAAAAAAAAACGTTTGGTGAAGGGTATTTTGGGGTTTCACTTTATTGTGGGGGTATAAGGGATACGGTGGGGGTACAAAAAAAAAACCAAACTAGGTAGAGTCGGCCCTGCCACGAGCGGAAGACAATCCAATAGTTCGGGCTGAGGAGAGCCCACTACCGAAGCCCAAAAGATTAGTCATAAATGCAAGGGTGTAACCAAAACTCTCTTTTTTCACGAAATTTCAAGATCGTTCGTGTGTGTTAAATGACATTCGAACGTGTTCGCATGACTGTTTCGAACCCGTTCGAACGACATCTCACTTGATGTCGAGCGATCTTTAAACACGCGAACTCGCGTTCACGCGAGGTTATTTTTTTAAAAAAATTTGTTGGGTGTGAAAGAAAGAGTAGGAGGGGGTGTGGGAAAAGCAATAGCCTAATGCCTAAGCATCAAGAAAATGACCTCACTTGATGTATAACCAGTTCGGTTGATTTTGCGCAAGCTAGAATTATTGGCTAGGAGAAATCAAGGAAATATCACTAGATTTGTTTCAGCATCTTTTCTGTTAGATCTATGGAGCACCAGTTTATTTAGTTTGTATGAACTTTAGCATTAATGAAATCAAGCACAACAATTTAAGAATATACATATGGTAGAGTCTCCCTTTGTGGGACCTACATGATTTCCCTCCAAATTCTCCCCCTCTCTTCCCTTTTCCCTGTCCAAACCCTCTACCCTCTACCCCCCCCCCTTTTACTCTCTACCCCCTCTTTTTTCCCCTTTTTTCCACTTCATATTTTTATGCCCATTCTCTCTCTCTCTCTCTCTCTCTCTCTCTCTCTCTCTCTCTCTCTTCTTTCATGTTTTATATTTTAGTGGTAATTTACGATTAAATAGAAATTTTAATTATTTATATAGGCAAAATTTGCACCTCCATAATCAAATTTTTGGAATCGAACATTAATTTCGTAACAAGTTATATAAAGTGTAACACTATACAGTGTACTTTTTGGGTACTTTAGTATCTGAATAAATTTAATTGTTTAAATATGCGAAGTTTATTCCTTAATAACGAATTTTATTTTAAAAAAGTTAATTTTGTAACAAAATATAAAATTAATTTTGTGCCAAAATATGTAAAGTGTGACGCTAAGTAGTGTTTTTTGGGTTGAGTTAGGATTCGAAATAAATTTAGATTGTACAAATATACTGAGTTTGTTTCTAAGACTTGGTTTGGTCAAAACAAAAAATAATTTTTATCACAAAAACGTAAAGTATGAAATTAGGTAGTGTTCAAGTTTGGCGTTCGGAAATATTGTTTAATATGGACTAACCATTTACTCTAACTTTAACACAAATTATTTTTGTTCGACAATTTGTTGTCCATTGTTCTACTACTAAACACTTTCATCTTTGCAAATATATGCTCATATTTTTTCTATACCGACTTAAAAACAACATCTCAATAACTTCTATCTCCGTTCTAAAATTTTCCATAAAATAACAAAACTATTACAATCTTTATAGTCTATAACTATTTTTACATGTATGCCATTTGAAAATTTAACTTTAGTTTCATAATAATTATGCCACATAAGTTAAGTTTTGTCTTTAATATAACCTAAATCATTGTCCCCTCTCTCCATAAAACCTGAAGCATTGGCCCCGTCCATCGGACGAGTCACCGCACTAGTATTTCCATATCCTTATCTCTCATTCTTAGGAGGGTATACCTAGATCTGTGTGGTGTGCACCTATCAGACTTGGAGTTGGAAGTTATATTTAACACATTGATTCATCATTTCATGTGCTACAAAATAGGAGTATACGCATTTTACCAACACCAGGTACTCGCACAGAGTTAATTTTTTTTTATCAATAACTGTTAATTCAAAACAATACTCCTTTAAAGGTCTGGTTGGGAGAGTACGTTGCGACCAATTTTTTGGGGGTGTGATAGCTGTGTAAATGCATTCACTTTATTTTTTGTAAGCTTATCATCCAACACAATCATCGTGTAACATGGGCTTTTGGCCTTTTTCTACCATTTTCACCTTAAATTTAAAATATTGGTCTCACTGGAAAGTGGAAAGGCATGCATGCCAGTGCATCATATATCGTTTCTACGTGTGAAGAGACTTTTCTCATCATTGTTCTTCTATCTCCCTTTGGAAAAATAGTAGTAAGTAGTAGTATATATTACTATAGATAGATGGTCTTAAAAGTTTGTTTGAACTCCATCCATATCAAGGATAAGCTGTTTGATCTCCACCTATACAATCTTTCATTTTTTATTTATTAGTTTTAGTTTTTCATGATTTTTAATAGTACTTGAAGTGCTATAATTAAAAGGTTTAAAACCATTGAAAATTTCATAAGCACTATTGAAAAGTCATGATAGACTAAGGGCCTGTTTGGATCGGCTTATTTGGACTTATCTATTGACGTAAGCGCTTGTGAGACTGTTTGAGAGAGTTTGTGAAAACAACTAACATGTTCATAAATTGTTTTCGTCTAATTTTCATAAGCTACTTATGATAGCTTATAAAAACAACTTATAGCTTATAGAAAAATAATTTAACATTGTTTTATCCTGTTTTATAAAAATAGCTTACGTATAAGCTCTTATATAATAACGTTTATGTTATAAGTATTGGATTAAGTTGTTTATCCAAATGACCCTAGAAGTAATAAAAAAACTTAAGAATCAAAAGTCGGTGATTTTTTTTCTTCGAGGAAATAAATAATAAAAAAACCAAATTTAATAGAACAACCATCATATTATAGTTAATTACTCAAACAGTTAAGCTATGCTAAAGGTGGCTTTACTGCATATGAAAATTAGGCTATCAGCAGCTAGTTCAGTTGTTCTTTGTGTTCAAGGAAGGGTGTTATTTTGCAACCTTTCGCTGTAGAAAAAAGTTACTAATATAACTATGGTTCTTCTTGTTGTTTTTCCTCCCAAAAAAAGGAGATAAAACTTTATCATCATAATTTGTTGACTTTGTCAAAGGAATACTTGACAATATTTTTTCTCTAGTGGGCCATAGCTTTATACTCAAATCTAGCTTTTGTTGTTGACATGGTGTTGTCGACCTAGAAATAAAATACTTGCTTAATTTGATATTAATTGTTGACTTAAATATATGTTATTACCAGTAAAAATAAAAGTTTAAAAATTAATTTTAAAAATATTAATTGGTTATAATTATCCTTTTACTGTTAATTTTAGCTAACAGCGTTAACTCTATGTTGAATTGATTGACACTTGGACTCTACAGTTACCCATCGTCTATCCTATTAAACATTATATTAAAATTAAATATTTAGATTATGTTCATAATTACAAATCGTCATCATTATTTCCTTTTTAATTATGATTACATGAGATTTTAATAACGGATAAGATTTGGTAATTAATGTTGTGATTTAGGCAATAGTTTTAAACTCTTAATTTAAAAAATATAATTAAATACTCTTATTTATCACAATAATCAAATATTCTTACTTTTTTTTAAGATAAGTTCAAATATTCTTACTTGAATTACATGAGATTTTAACGGATACGATTTTGTAATTAATATTGTGATTTACACAATAATTTAAAACTTTTAATTTAACAAATATAATTAAATATTCTTATTTGTCACAATAATTAAATGTTCTTACTTGAATTACTACTCTTGCACCCTCTTTTGTTGGTTTCTTCGACCCACTTAGTTGTCTTGAAAAAAAAAGACACCAACTAATATGGAATTCGATCGGTAGATAAGTAAAATCTAACCTCAAGTACAAACAGGGGTTGGTCCAAGTGGTAATTGTACTTTGATCCCACTCCAAGGTATCGGGTTCGAACATTGGGTGTGACAATAACTGTGTTGCGAGGGGAGAACCACACGGGCCGGCAAAGCCGAATTACTCATGACCAGTCAGGTTCCCCAATGAAGATTAGTCTAAAATTAATGAAAACTACACACTAATGACATGGTAAAAACCTCAAGTGATTCTATTGCTAAGAATCGAAGTCGAATTCCAACGAAATTGATTAGTTTAGATAGAATGTGTTAAATCTCCATCTTAAAAAACAAATGAGAGAGAGAGAGAGAGGGACACAACTGACGGTTGTGAATCAGCATCCGTCAAATCTCCATCTTTAAACATTCTCTCTCCTATTTTTAATCTTAATTACACTCTCTCATATTTCCAATTGAGGATTTAGATTCCACTTTAGAGAAAAGTCATTAGAGAGAATTTCCTCCTTTGTTAACCAACCCGTACAGACATGATAAATGGATAATCAAATTCCAAGTGTCATGGTCCCACACTCCCACGTAATGAACCAATCCAAACCTGCCATGCATACAATATACAACTATACAACTCACCTTCGTTTCATAAATTCAACCACCACCCTAATTGCTCACAAAGTCCAGTTCAAACCAAAAAAAAATAAAAAGCTTCTGTAGCGTCTGCACTCATCCATAATCGCAAAACGCAGCCACTTCAACAACTAAAACACTCATAATCGTTGCATTTAATTTCTTTCTCTTTTTTTATCATGATTGAATCACACATAAACATATAAAAAAAGTATTTTATTTTAGCTTAACAATAATGGTTGTCTTCTTATATTATACATATAGTCAAATAAAATTTGTCTGAGTCAAACAAGTTTCACAAGAAAGCAAAAGTAAACAGATTAGAAATTAGACTTTTTTCCCACCTCACCAAACCATCTTTCTTTTAACTTTTCCTTCGCCGGAGATAACTCGCCGGAGAGAGTTGGTGGTGGTGGTGGTTGTTCACTTGTTCTGTTGGTCGATGGTGTGAACTGTGAAGTTCAAGAAGCAACAACAACAAGAACATGGGGAATTGCAACACATGCGTGAAATCCGACGCGGTTGAGTCAAACCGGAAACCCGAGTCAAACCGGGGAAGAAAAAGAAAAACCAAACCGAATCCATTCACAGAAGAAGGTGTAGGTTCAGGAGCAACGGCAACGATCCGAGTTCTAAAAGATGCGAATCCACGAAGCAGAATCGGTGATAAATACGTATTAGGTCGAGAACTAGGTCGTGGCGAGTTCGGAATAACATATCTATGCACAGACAAAGAAACGAAGCAGGAATTGGCTTGCAAGTCGATATCGAAGAGGAAGTTAAGGACGGCGGTGGATGTGGAAGATGTCCGGCGTGAGGCGGCGATCATGTCGACGTTGCCGGACCATCCTAACGTGGTGAAGTTGAAGGCTACTTATGAGGATGAAGAGAATGTTCATCTTGTTATGGAGTTATGTGAAGGAGGAGAGCTTTTTGATAGGATCGTTGCTAGGGGACATTACAGTGAGCGTGCTGCTGCACACGTGGCAAGGACTATTGCTGAAGTTGTTAGGATGTGTCATGTTAATGGAGTTATGCATAGAGACCTTAAGCCGGAGAATTTTCTCTTTGCTAATAAGAAAGAAAATTCTGTTCTTAAGGCCATTGACTTTGGTCTTTCCGTGTTTTTCAAGCCTGGTAAATTTACCTCTCTTTCTTTCTTTCTTTCTTTGTTTTTTTTTTTTTTTGATTTTTTTGGTTTGATGAATTGTGGTGATGATTTTTATTTGAATGAATAGGTGAGAGGTTTTCGGAGATTGTGGGGAGTCCTTATTATATGGCGCCTGAGGTTTTGAAGAGGAATTATGGGCCTGAGGTTGATGTGTGGAGTGCTGGGGTGATTCTTTATATTTTGTTATGTGGGGTGCCTCCATTTTGGGCTGGTACTTCTTTTTTTGCTACTGATTTGTTTTTTGATTGTGTGCTAGTGATTAGTTGGGTGAAATTTTTAACTTTTGCATTTGTTTGATTGTTTGTAGAGTCTGAGCAAGGAGTTACTTTGGCGATTTTGAGGGGTGTTATTGACTTCAAGAGGGAGCCTTGGCCTCAGATTTCGGATAATGCTAAGAGCCTTGTACGCCAGATGTTGGAACCTGATCCTAAAAAGCGCTTGACAGCTGAACAAGTGCTTGGTAAGTACTGTAGTAGTAATTCCTTTGCAGTTTGATTTCTGCATTCAGCATGATTGTGTGTGCTATACTGACTGAATTAATGGTTTGCTGAATTGTAATTGATGAATTGTTTTTATGTATATATATCACTGTTATCCTATTTTTTCTTGTCTTACTAAAATAGTAACAAGCATGGATAGATGATCATTCTATGGGTTTGCAGCAATGCACATGTTCTGATGGTCATCTTCATTGCTTAATGCTAACTATTGTGTGAGATGTTGATGCATTTTGGTGCTTTCAATAAACTATCTTGCTCCCACCAGGATAACTTTTGGCCAGTGATTTCAGATACCGTAAGAGATAAGAGATGCCCAAAATATACATTGGTGTTGACTGTCATGGAAGAATCTTATATTAGGATTTTAAAATGTGGTGGGGAAATAAATGGGCAGTAAGCTCCTAGAAGAAGGGAGATATGATAGTATGATCATTAATCCCTATTTCTGACAATATCCCTGTCATGCATATAATATCTCTGGAAGGGTGAAATAGTTAAAATGCTTGAGGAAACTTATATATTGTATTGAGATGAGTTTCTGTAGAGAGAGAAGGATACTTTGTTAGTTATATATATAGAGAACCTTCAATTCATGCTCATACTGGGTAGGCTCATACTTGTTGCCCCTCAAGTATTGAGTCTTGATAGTTGATATTGAATTCAGCTTTCTTTGCCGACTCTTGGACAAAACTGGCACATCGAGCTCAGCCATCCGTCATAATGTTTAAGCATCTCAAAGTTGTATATTGTAGGGGAATGTTCTAATTCTCACATGGACCCTTTTCCTCATTGCCCTCTCAGTCTCCCGCATAAAAGCAAAAAACAAATGATATGAGCATATTTGAATTTTGAACCTCTAACTTGGAAATCTGAACTTCACATCAGGTTTTTATATTCACTGTTCTCGATTATGGTTGCAGAACATCCTTGGCTACAAAATGCAAAAAAAGCTTCAAATGTTCCATTAGGAGATATTGTGAGAGCAAGGCTTAAGCAGTTCTCTTTGATGAATAGATTCAAAAAGAGAGCTCTTCGGGTTAGCATCTATTTTGGTTTATGCATAATTGTTAAATCAAAATCTGTTTATGATGAAGTAATAAGGAAGTTGAAATGTTGATGATTTGGGTTTCTTTGAATGAATGCTACAGGTAATTGCCGAACATTTGTCTGTTGAAGAGGTAGAAATAATCAAAGACATGTTTACATTGATGGATACTGACAAAGATGGCAGAGTATCATATGAGGAATTGAAGGCTGGTTTGCGTAAGGTTGGTTCTCAACTGGCTGAGTCAGAGATAAAGTTGCTGATGGATGTGGTAGGCTTCTGTAACCTTTATACCATTCATAATGTAATTGATCAATATAATTGCAGCTCTTTGATTGTAACCTGTTATTTGACAATCTTATGGAGCTCTTTGAAACAATTTTTCTGTACTTCAGTTGCATGATACCTTGGTACAGTGTGTAGTTGCATTTTCACAATGAACATAATATTGCGCTCTCCAAGAATGGAGTTTTTCTCTTTCATATTTAATCGGTTTTGTTCCCGGTTACATTGTGTGAGCTTAATGTGTGTCTTAGTTGGTTTTGGACTTTGGGTCGCATTACATCATGTATTGTTAGATGCCAAATTTAAGGCATGCTATCTGTAGGCGTAAATATTCACCGAGATATTCTCTCGGAGACTTTGTTTCTGCACAACATTTTCTACTCAAAACATTATTATGTTTGAAAATGTCAGTATGGATATGAAGATTGTTTAGTTTCTGAAGCCCTAGATTAAGGAAAATGTTCATAGACTTAATTAATCATGAAAAGAAAACACCCGATTTGTGTTAATGAATTAGTGAAATCAAATGTCCAATGTAAAGTATATAAGTAAATATGTAATAAACTTGTGACTTAAGGATGGTTTTGCTTGCTGTCAATTGCCTAGGCTGATGTTGATGGGAATGGAGTGCTTGACTATGGAGAATTTGTAGCTGTGACAATTCACTTGCAAAGAATGGAGAATGATGAGCATTTTCGTAAAGCATTCACGTTTTTCGATAAAGATGGGAGTGGCTATATTGAGTTAAGTGAACTTGAAGAAGCATTAGCAGATGACTTAGGAGAAACTGATACTGATGTACTGAATGACATCATGCGAGAAGTTGACACTGACAAGGTTTGGCTTCCATTCTCACGATTTATTGCTTTATTTTCCTTTCTGCTGGTTCTTTCTTTCTTAGTTACGTTACCATTTCAGCATAAACAAAAGCAGATGTGGTAGTGTTTGTCAACATTTGATTATTTAGTTGATAAAAGAATGCATTTGAAAGAGCTTATTTAGGCCTAGCTTATGTTATGAGCACATGTGAAAGTGTTTGGGAGAGTTTATGAAAATAACTTATAACATGTTCGTAAGCTATTTTTAGCTTATTTTAATAAGCTCTTCTGGATGGCATATGAAAACAGCTCACAAGTCACAACTTATATGCAAACAGTTTAACCTCATTTCCTCTTTGATAACTGAAATAGCTTGTCATTAAGTGCTTATACAATAAACACTCATTCGATAAACACTTAATTGAGCTATTTGCTGAAACCCACCTTAATAACCATGTGGGAAGGAAAGGCGTGGAGTTTCGGGGAAATTACGATTATTTGTTGCTTCGTATGTTACATCGCATGCACCCTTCACACATTCTCCATCAATTTTTATAAAACATTTTTCAACTTTCTGTTTTTACAGGATGGGCGCATAAGTTATGACGAATTTGTGGCCATGATGAAAACGGGAACTGATTGGAGAAAAGCATCCAGGCAGTATTCTAGGGAGAGATTCAAAAGCTTGAGCATAAATTTGATGAAGGATGGCTCACTTCAGCTTCATGATGAGATTAGTGGTCAAGCTATTATTGTTTGAGTAAAAAGTTATTTCTTTCATTAACCTTGGTGGTCACTCAGTTTCCCTTTTTCATTCACCACTTACTACTCTTGAAAGTGTGGTTTCTGTAAAGTAATCCTCCATAAAAGCAATCAAATTTTAGGAGTGTACTCATTATTACCTTGAGTTGGAGTTGGTTAGCTTAGGTTTCTCAGTTGGATTGGTGTTGGATGGCTGAAGCATGCGTTGGAGGATTGCATTCCAAAGATGTTTTATAACTTGTCAGCAAAAAGTTGAGGAGGCACATGCTGTAGGCCTAAAAAAATGTCATATATATTTTTTTTGTATACTTTTGTCCTGTAACTTTATGTTTGATATTTTCTTTTATATTTCTTTTTTTTTTTGAAGAACAAAAGTTTGTAAATGTGATTTTTCTAACTTATGGGCAGAAAACCAGTTCAGGTTTGTCTCATAGGTGCCGTGAGTTTCTAAAAAGGTTACGTTATCCGCAAGTTCAACCATCCACTTTGTCCCCAAAAAATGCACATATCTTGGACCCAATTTTATTTTTAGTTACTAGTAAGATACATGTGATGTGATATTCTTTTCATGAACGAACTTAAACATAATTTAAATAGTTTGGACAAAACTTCGTGAAAAAAAAGACAAATTTAAAGTAGTAAAAAAAGAGTCTCAAATAAAAACTTAGATAAACATTAAAATCTAAAAATGTAAAAGTATCATTTAAAAACAATTTGTGCATTTATACCGTGTTTTTTTTATATATTAGTGTTAGTTATCACGCGTTTTTTAATGTATCAGTGAAGTTATCTCATAGTTTCAATTGATTATTTTTAGTTGATTAATAAATTATAGTAGACAATAACGGATAGATGGTAGATTATCAAATATTTTAGTGAAGTGTTTTAGATGTATCAATGTAGTTATCTCATAGTTTCAATTGATTATTATAGTTGATTAGTACATTATAGTAGATAGTAAAAGATAGATTATCAAATATATCAGTGCAATTATCCCGTGTTTTTTTATATATCAGTACAATTATGTCGTGTTTTTTTATATATCAGTATAGTTATCCCGTGTTTTAAATATTAATCAGTAGTTGGAATAATCATTAAGCTTTCCTTTTTTATATATATATATTAATATCCTGTTTTTTATATATCAGTGAAGTTATCCAGTGTTTTTATATATTGGTGAAGTTATCTCGTAGTTTAGATTGATTATTTTAGTTTATTAGTAGATTTCATTTGATTTGAATTTCGAATTTTTTTAAAAAAAAAGAGGGGAAAGTTAAAAAAATTGGAGTGAGAAGAAAGTGCATTGAGAGAATAAATTTGAAAAAAAATGTGATAGTAAATTACAATGTAGCCCTTAGTTAGATGAATTGTCAAATAAATAGGGAAACTTGTTTGAGTAATTTAAGTATGGTTTGTTTGTATAAATAGATATTAGATTAGTAAATAGTGGGTAAAGAAAGTTGATGAGTTTGATTTGAATTTTGAAAGAAAAAAAAGTAAGAGAAAGTAGGAAAAAAGTGGGAGTGATAAGAAAATGAATTGAGAGAAGGTATTTGATAAAAGTATGATATATAGTAAATTACAATGTTGTCCTTAGTCTGATGAATTGTCAAGTAAATAGGGAAACTTGTTTGAGTAATTTAAATGTGGTTTGTTTGTATAAATAGATTAAGTGTGGTTTGTTTGTATAAATAGATATTAGGTTACATAGTAAATAGGAGTAAATTGTAGATTATTTAATATTAATTTAATTATATTAGATTATATAGTGGATTAAAAAAATGGAAAAAGAAATATTTTTAAATAAAGGGTGTGGGGGCCACTAATAATAGATGTGTGAGAAGTAAGAAATATTGGGCTAATGTGAGATTGAAAGAGAGTGAGTGAGAAAGGAATAGAAAATAGAATTAAAAAATGATAAATAAAACAAAAGTGGTGATGTGTCAAAAAAATTAAGATGTCTAAAATTGTAATTTGGTAAGTTGTTTGTTTGTATAAATAGATATTAGATTAGATAAGATTAGATTAGTATAGTAATCTCATGTTTTTTTATATATCAGTGCAGTTATCTCATAGTTTCAATTGATTATTTTAGTTGATTAGTAGATTATAGTAGATAGTAAAAGATAGATAGAAGATTATCAAATATATTAGTGCAGTTATCCCGTATTTTTTATATATCAGTATAGTTATCCCGTTTTTTTTATGTATCAGTACAGTTATCCTGTTTTAAATATTAATCAGTAGTTGAAATAGTCATTAAGTTTTCCTTTTTTTGATATATTAATATTGTGTTTTTTATATATCAGTGAAGTTATCCCGTGTTTTTATATATTAGTGCAGTTATCTCGTAGTTTAGATTGATTATTTTAGTTTATTAGTAGATTTGATTTGATTTGAATTTTGAAATTTCAAAAAAAAAAAGAGGGGAAACTTAAAAAAAATGGAGTGAGAAGAAAGTACATTGGGAGAAGAAATTTGAAAAAGTATGTGATAGTAAAGTACAATGTTGCCCTTAGTTAGATTAGTTGTCAAATAAATAGGGAAACTTGTTTGAGTAATTTAAGTATGGTTTGTTTGTATAAATAGATATTAGATTAGATTAGTAGATAGTGGATAAAGAAAGTTGGTGAGTTTGATTTGAATTTTGAGAAAAAAAGTAAGAGAAAGTTGGAAAAAAGTGTGAGTCAGAAGAAGATGCATTGAGAGAAGAAATTTGATAAAAATATGATATATAGTAAATTACAATGTTGTCCTTAGTCAGATGAATTGCCAAGTAAATAGTGAGGCTTGTTTGAGTAATTTAAACGTGGTTTGTTTGTATAAATAGATAAATAGATATTAGGATAGATAGTAAATAGGAGTAAATTGTAGATTATTTAATATTAATTTAATTATATTAGATTTTATAGTGGATTAAAAAATTTTGAGAAAAGAAATATTTTTAAATAAAGGGTGTGGGGGCCACTAATAATGTGTAAGAAGTAAGAAATATTGAGAAATGTGAGATTGAAAGAGAGTGAGTCAGAAAGGAAGAGAAAGTAGAATTAAAAAAATGATAAATAAAATAAAAGCGGTGATGTGTCAAAAAAGTAAGATGTCTAAAATTGTAATTTGGTAATTTGTTTGTTTGTATAAAGAGATATTAGATATTAGATATTAGATTAGATTAAATTACTTGTATCCGCATGCTCTTCCATCTTTATTTGTCTAATTCGTGATCATTGATACTTGTATAGGTGATAACTAAGGTGGTCCAATGCTTCTAGTGATTTATGGCGGTTAAACACTTGAAAATCGCTTTAAACTCCAGCAACGGTTTACGTCTCCCCCATAACAAGTGTAAGCTTATGGTCCATCATCTTTGAGGTGTTTTTTTACCGATATATATATATATATATAGTTCAAAATACTGAAAAATCACTTTATATAAAAATAATGTTGCCCAGAGTTTATTGTTTTTTCTCACTTTTGAATGTTTACTTGCAGGAGGTGGTATCAGAAACCTGAGGGAAGTGTAGCTTGTAAAGCCCAGCTTCACAAGCAGGCCAACCCAATGATGCAATCACTTCTGCCAAACAATTATTTTTGGTGGGTCTTGCGCACCCGGACCCGTTGGAATATGGATACACGCGGGTCGTCTTTTGACCCGAGGTATATATGTTCTTTTAACACACACTCTCTCTCAGAAGCTCAAGATTCACTCTCTCTTCTTCTTGATTCTCCGTTCTCTCTCTCTCTCTCTTTCTCTCTTCTTCTCGATTCTCCATTCTCTCTCTCTCTTTCTCTCTTCTTCTCGCTTCTCACCGGAACCCTAGATGAGGTGAAGCTCTCACCTCCGGTGATAGAAGCTTGGGTTCACTATGGTTTCTCGCCGATGATGATCGTTGATGATGATGAAACAAAACCCCTATGGTTTTGTTCTGAATCACTTTGATCTGAAGCTTGTATCTTCACTTCTCACTCTTCGATGATACTGCTTCAATCGCAAACCCTAGTTTGCCCAGAAACGTTTGATTAACACAATCAAACGCACAGCTCACCTTCTCTTAAGGTAAATCCCTTCCTTCTTTACAGTTTCTTTCAATTACCCTTTGATTTGAACACTGTTGCAGAAACTCTAATTTCTGCTTATTTGATTTGCAGGTGAAGAATCCTAAAATAGAGATCCTCAATGATCAAGAAGGTAAATTTCACACCCTTGTGCCTTTTGATTTAATCTATCTCTGAACTGAATGGAAACCCTAATTTCTCTAGTGTTCTTCTATTGCATTCATACACTGAGATTCACCTTTGAAGCTCAACCCAGAAACTTCCTATCAACCACCTTCAAGAAGACTCTCTCAAGGTAATCCCTCTTTCTGTTTTCTTTCTTTTCTCTTCTATGTTTCAGTCACTGAAACCTCTTCCAACACTTGCTTTCACTTGTTTTGCGAGGTACAAACACCCTTGCTTGTACAACCAGAACCCATAAACTCCAATGATAGAAGATGAAGATTAAGGAGCTAACGAAACAGGGAGTAGAATAGCGTAGAATAGAAAGTAGAAAAACTTTATTGAATGTATGATTGTATGTATTATTTACAACTGTTGTAACACTATATATACACACTATGTACACAACTAGGCACAAAGAAACAGACATGTGAGTTAGGTAGAGCTAACAAACTCTAACTGAATAAACCGTGTAGGAACACTCACAACAAACTTCACCCACATGTTTGAAATGTGTTTTAAAAGCTGTGGATGTTCTGTTTGTTAAAGTAATTGTAACTTAGATTTATATTGAGGTGTTAGTTTAAGTTTTTCATTACCAAAAACAATCAGAGTTAAGTTTCTAAAGAGAACTAAACATTAGTAAGTAGCTGATGTGATAGTAGAATCGAAGGATTGGGTGATAATCATAATAAAGAAAATAGAATATGACAACATTCTGTCTTATTTTAAATTAAATATTTGTTGAGGTAACAAGATGCAGTAACCTTATTTTATAGACTCAACGTATCATGTTCGTAGAATACTATGTTGTTGATATATTTTATAGACTCAACTCGCAAATGTCCAAAAATTCATTCGGTTTAGTCCTCGCAATTCCAAAATTTTTAAAATAGTCCCCGCAATTAGTAACGTTACTACTTTAGTCCCTTGTGTTATTTTTACTCTTAAAAAGGAGGGACTAAACTGGATTTTCTTGACATTTGCGGGGACTAAAAGTACATTTTAAATGGAATTGCAAGGACTAAAGTAGTAACAAGAAGGACTAAAGTAGTAATGTTTACTAATTAGGACTATTTTAAAAAATGTTGTTGATATATTATTTATAGTATGTTGTTCGTAAAATGCGAAATGCTATTTACAGTAGGGTTTTTTTTTTGGTACCCCTCCCTCCTCTCTCACACCCTAAAATACCAAAATGGACAAAAATGCCCTCTGTTTTTTTTTTAAAAAAAAATTAACTTTCCCGGATTTACCTCAAATATTGGTAAATCTAGTTCATAAATCTGGAAAAAAAATCTGTTTCGTGAGGTTTCCCGGATTTACTTACCTATGAGGTAAATCCGGGAACCCCCCTTTTTTTAATTTTATTTTTAAAAAGATACGCGCCTGTTACGATTTAAAATACGATACGAACGCGTTACGATATACGAGTAAAGATACGTCTAAATACGATCTAAAATACATCAAAATATACTGACAATCACGCCTATGATCCTACTACTCCCCGTGACTTCCCGTCATCTTTGCTCCAAAAATCCGCCACGCATGGCGATCGATAAGGCAAAGAACCGCTCTATGATCCTGTGTAGCAACCGCTCTATGAGGAGCACTCGCCTGGCGTGACTGCTCGTTTATTTTGACGTATTTTAGATCTTATTTAGACGTATCTTTATTCATATATCGTAACGAGTTCGTATCGTATTTTAAATTGTACCAGACGCGTATCTTTTTAAAAATAATTTTTTAAAAAAAAAAGGGTTTCCCGGATTTACCTCATTGATAGGTAAATCTGGTTCACAATTTATGAACCGGATTTACCTACCTATGAGGTAAATCCGGGAATCCCAACGTAATTTTTTTTCAAAAAAATACGAATCGGAAATACCATTTTGTGAGATATTTCCGAAAATTTTTCTAAAATATTTTTTTTATGTGGGGGGGTTAAAAGAAAACCCTTTACAGTATACAAAATTTCTGATATACGATTTTTTTTTTGGTCAATTTGATATACGATTTTTAAATTTGTATATCGTAAATGGTATATTTACGATAAATAGCAAGAACAGAAACATTGTATATGGTAATGTCAAAAGGGATTAGAAAAAAGTAATGGGGGTGTCCTTCACAGATGGAGGTGCCTTTAATAGCCCGAAAAAAAAATCAAAACCTTTTTTGAAATAAATTCAATACGTTCAAGTTTTGTAAAAAAGAAAAAACAGCTTTATAGATAGGCGGTTGCTTTTCCCACACCCCCTCCTACTCCAAACACACCCCCCAAATGTGGGAAAAGACCAAAAGGCCATTATAGAAACACATTTTTTCACCGATTCGGTTAAGGGCAACCGAAACTATTCGGTTAAGCACAACCGAAGGGCAATTTATTGAAACACACCCCACTTTTCATTTTTTGGGTATTCGGTTGACCCCATTCGAATGGATTCGGGTCAGGACAACCGAATAGGTGTAATTTTGTTAAAACTTAATGATAAATACTTAACAAATGAACTGCGTTATTAACTTAATAAATTAAAGTGGAAAAAACCGAAATATATAGATAACTAAGTAAACATAAATGTCATACATAAGTCCACAAAATTAAATTAAATGCAACACATTCACCAAATATATAATTAAGTCCATAAATGTCATATAGTAACTACTGAGTGGTGCGGTTCCTCCTCCTACTATACACACAACCATACTTCCTAAGCCTACGGAATGGCCTCACTAGGAGTTTTAAGCCCTCGAGTACTCGCCATGGCTGTGTGTCTTTTGGGGCAGTGCCTCCATCGCCGCTCCATATCATTTACCATCCGAACCACATCCGGCATGACACGTGAAATAACCAATTTGAATTAAGTTACAAATTTTAATTAAGTAACAAATTTAAAAGGAATGTTTAAAAGACACGCACTGCCTACAATCCGGCCGCCCTTCCTTGCACAGACATAGTTAGCCTTTGTCAATAAAAGGGTGTGAGACCCTCCCAAACCAATAGGCATACCCTGGTATGGTGTCTGGTGCACCCTGGGTAATATAGGCCCCCCTCTCCACCAACCACCTGGTCAAAATTGGCCCACCTCTCGTCAGCCAATTCTCTTGTAACTACGGCTCTAGTTGTGGGTTTTGGGTCCTCTGGTATCCCCTGGACATTGCCAAACTGTCTCATGACACGATCTGGCATGTACGGTACCATACAGCCAGCACTCCGCAAGTGGCCTCTAAATAGGCTGATGAGCTCAAACGGCCAAGTGTCTCTATGGGCAGTGTATGGCTGCCAGGTTACCTCATCAGGGTGCAGCCTATCCAGAGATACTCGAACAGCATCCCTAGTAAGAGGGGTGGTGGTATTAGCGACCCACTTCTTCGCACGTGGCTGACTTTCATCATAAACTGGGTCCACCGTCTTCAAGCCAAAGGGGGATCCCTGAAAGTGTTCAAAGGGGGATCCACCGAATAAATGAAATCATTTAGTAGAGCAATGCAGAAACAACAAAATTAACTTAAAAATTAAAATTGAATAGATACCTGAATTAGAGCCAGATAGCCACCCATCTGTTTGTTTTTGGGCTTCACTGATTCCCCAAGTTGGTCGTATATATGGGCTAGCGCCATCCCTCCCCATGTGTAATCTCCAGCAACCTCCAAGTCAACCAGAGCTCCCAACCAGCCCAACTTTACCTTGTTTCCTGACTTATCAGAGAATGGACCCCAACCCAACAAGTAGAGCAGATATGCCTAGCAAAGATCCTCCAGCGCTCCTCTCTGTATAGCCCTAGGGTACACCGTCTCCTCGACCACTTGAGGTCACGAGATAACCCCGGCGCTGAAGTCCGGTCATGTGCGCCCCACGAGGTCTGCACCCAATAACTCAACCAACATCTCCTCTCCCTGATACTTGGTGTAGTCCGGAAAATCATAAAAAGATCCCGTCACGGGGATGTGGAGCAATGCAGAGACATCATCTAGAGTGATGGTCATCTCACCTATAGGTAGGTGAAATGATGATGTGTCTGAATGCCACCTCTCAACAAATGCATTGACCAGTCCGCCAATGATTGTTGGGAATCCAATGTCCTTCAGCGGTAGCAATTTAGAAGTCTGTAGGAATGGTAGAATGTTTGGATGAGGGTCCCCTATCTGTGGGACTCCATGTGTAATAAGCCTCAACGGGCCACGATCCTGCAATATCGAATGCTATATTAAGTAAACAGTTACAAACAATTTAATGATTAAATTATTTATAGAAAAAAGTAAGTTACTTACATTGCCATCCCATATGGCTCTAGCAATGTGAGCCCCGTAAGTCGGTAACACTGATCTATCCTCCGGGCCACCAGGAAAAGGAAATGTGGCACGAGGAGCAGCAACAGCATTAGTAGAAGTAGAAGGACCAGCTGCCTCCTCAACATGATCAGCTGCACTAAAGTCCTCAGCAGGACCAGCCAAGTCAGCTGCAGGATGGTAAGCATCTCTCTCAATGTCTTGCCCAATATCATCCTCCTGCACAACTGGGGGAACTGGGGGCTGCAAATCTGGAGCACGCCTACCCCTACCCCTGCCTCTACTAGGCCCATCAGCAGCAGCACGCGCGTCCTCCTTCCGTTTACGGTTTGAAACCGTCATGGGTGGCCTGGCTGCCCGACCCTCAGGCTGTGTCTGCGAACTACCACCTCTAGTCTTTGCCATAACTGAAAAAAAACAAGCACAACACATTATAAACAAATTTAGAAATAGAGATAAAACTATTTTAAAAATGACAGCTATTCGGTTGACCCCAACCGAATGCACATTCGGTTGGCCTAATTCGAATGGATTCGGTTGTGCTCAACCGAATGGCCTAATATTGGCCTTCGTTCCCAGGAGCATTCGGTTGTGCTCAACCGAATGCTTCGCGATTTGCAGGGATTCAGAATACGCTATAATACACCAAAACAATCAAAATGCAAGTAAAAGAGGGTTAGTAATCGTGTACCTTATGTTCCAAAAACGATTTTGGATGTTGAAATCGAAGATTGAAGGCGATTTGGGAGAGGAGATTTGAAGAGGATGAGGAGAGGAATAGGTTTTGGTGGAGGTGAAACGTAGGGGTGTGAGGGGTTTGTGAGGGAAGAAATTTTTTTAATTAGGGGTATTTTGGGGTTTAACAATTTTATGGGGTGTGAATAAGTAGGAGGGGGTGTGGGATAAGCACTGCCCTATAGATAACAGCTTCAATCTAGATTGCAGTCAAATTTTTGGACCAAAAAGAAAAAGATTGCAGTCAAATTTGGGCTTTTACTTTTCCCACTCCCCCTCCTACACAAAAACACCCCTTAACAAATTTTATTCCAAAAATAACCTCGCGTGGAACATTTGTGGAGGACGTGTTTAATGACGGTTCGAATGACCTTGTTCGAACACGTTCGAACACATGCATACGAACGCAATAAAATTGATGAATGTGGTGTGAGGATCCATTATTGTTGCATCGATTAACTGCATGCGAACGATATAAAATAGGGTATTCAAATACGTCTATGCGAACCGGTTTGATTGGTGTCATTCGAACATGTTAAATTACACACAAGAGGGTGTGTGTGTGCCAATTTTTAACACACTCGAATGCGACGGTTCAAACCTGTTCGAACGCCCGTGTTCAAACAGGTGATTTTTTTTGAAAAAAAGACGCTTTAGCCATTTCATTAATGGCCTTTTGGTCTTTTCACACCCTTATGTGGTGTGTTTTGAGTAGGAGGGGGAGTGGGAAAAGCAAAACCCCAAATTTTACCCATGAATAAAACCCATCTTCGTTGATTAAAAAAACCCATCTTCTAATGACACCAATGTTTTTTACTAATGAGACACCAAAAGCTTCCTTACGATCTCTTAAAGTGACACTTATTCAAGCTGACATTGTGTGTGTCTGATTTTTCGGGAGCGCGTGTTTCAAATTCCAATGTTGTATATTTTTTTTACTAAGCAAAACTTATTACATTCATTAGCAATCACAATTGTAATACATGTTGTACTACAATCAAAAGCGTGGGAGTTAGCATACTACATCGATGCTCTAGTTAGAGTATGAGCCACGAGGTTTGTTTGAATTCCAATATTGTATTATTAATTAGCATAAAAAAGTGAGTATTAAAAGAGATTGTTTGATGAAATCAAGGATGAGCCCATTTCAACCTTAATTCAAATATGCCAACTAGGTCTTTGAAAAGGCAAACAAACTCCATTGTTTTCTTTACCCAAACTCCATTATTGTTTTTTTATTAAAATTATTGGACTTTCGGTTCTTTAAGTTTATTTTAAATTTTAATTTAATAAAGTTTATCTTTTTTAAACTTTTCATCCAAACCCGTTAATAGAAGTTGAGCTGGACATTAAGTTGTGTCGTTGCTTGAACACGTGAGAAAGATATGAATGACATGAGTTTACCTAATTTGACACTTCAAATTTAATCATCAAATTCTCCACTCCATCGTCTTCTTCCTTAAAATTAAACCCTAAATACATATTTCTAGAAATATCATTCACATTTCGAGAAGCAGCACAATATCAGCCACCATCCACCATCGAACACCACCAACAACACCATGGCGCTGTGATCCTCCCTCATCTCTTTCACGCTAAAGGATCTCCATCTCTCTCCCTCACCACAAATTGGGGGATGAAGATGAGCCAAACACGAGAAAGAAGTTTGAGAATGTAGGTATTTTGTGGTTTGATCTGTGACTGGATTTAGCAATTGATATGCAAATATGAGTTTCTGTAAAACATAAAACACCACATGTTTCATTTGGGTCATATCTATCAGTTTTTGTTTACTTTTACTTTGGTCCTATAAGTTTTTATTTATTTATTTAAATTTTCACTTTTAATCCTGTTAAAAGACCAATTGTTTTTTTTATTGTTTCCTCTAGTTGTTCCTTCTGGTTGCTCTTTCTGCCAAACTCTCTCTTTCCTCAAAATTTCCCCCTCACTGCTGGAAATTTCTCCGATTTTTTTCTTTTTCTGTTCGTTCTCATTCGCCTTCTTTCCCTTACACTTAAAACTGAAGCTGTAAATGGGGAAGTTAAGATTTAGTTTTGAGGAAGAAGATTACGGTGTTGAGGAAGAATATAATAGAGGGAGAAAATGAGTTTAGTTTTACACTAGTGCAGAAAAGGGATTTAAAGTCATAAATGGGGACATTTAAAGTCAAGATTTATGTCGGAGATTTTTTGAGGAAGTTTGAAGATTCGACTTTAATTCCTCGTGTGTTGAATAGCTTTTTAAAGGACTTTAAAGAGATAAATGCTTGACTTTAAAAGTTATGTTTTTAAGGAGCGTTTTAAATGAGTTATGTTTTTAAGACATACATTTTTTTGACTTCAAAAGTGTTTAAAGTTTTAAAATGGCATATACTTTTGAAAAATCTAGCAACATACATATTCTATTTAAAGTATTAAATTTTTAGCTCAAAAAATATCATTAGCAAACTAAAAATTACTTTAGCAATTCAACATTCAATTATCTTGTCAACTAAAGATATTGATATGATGTTGATACCTCATTTCATGGAAGTTTACAAACTCCCGAATCCTATGATTACCAAAACAAATAAAACAATAAAATCAAAAAGTCATAGATAAGCATAAGCCTTCCTAAGAATGTGATAACAAACTATAATCGATCGGTTTTACACGACTTATACAAAACCCAAGATACTTTGGACATTCAACCTGCAAAACACAAGAAAATAATTACACTATTGTTAGCCAACAATGCTATTGAGTGCGCAGATAAAATAATTTGCTACATAATGCTAAAGAGTTCATCAATGTTCAATAAAATGCTCGATTTGCAACCCGCTTGATAAAACATAATGCTAAAGGAACTTAATAAAACATTTTGCTTGGTCAAGGAGTAGATTTACAAGGCAATGGGAGGAATTTTAATGAAGGGAAATGACCGAAGCCGCAATTCGCTTCTTTGCTCAAAGGAAGATTGGTTGCCATGCCAAAGAGCTGCATCACAGGAGAAAACACTTGTAGAATTCAATGAACCGAATAACAATAGCGTAACTTTGCTTTAGTTAAGAAAGAAGCCATAGCCAAATAACCATGGTAGAAAAAGATGAATAATTTAAGGATTGCATAATAATCGGAAAAACTAGCTAACTTCACACAATCTATACATGTTTCTCAATAGTCAATAGCGGGGACTTTCCAAAGGATACCTTGAGGACCACCATAGGTTTGTGGTGGTTCTTTACCTTCAAATATGCGACCGCAAGAAAAATACCGCAATTATATACAGCTTTCAATGTTACGTTCCAAAACAGTCTACCCTTTATACATGGCCGCTTTGAAATCGCTTGCGTTTTCTCGAGAATGATTCAACCGCTTTCTTGAGTTCTCACTAAGACTGCGAGAGGAACACGGTACCGGAGCCGCCATTTCTCTCACTTGAAAATAAACGAGTAGCGGAACCATCTCGCATCTCAAGCTACAATTCCTTGATCAACATACCAAAACTCTGTGCACTGTGAAATCGTCTAATATTTCTTGTGATGTAAGAAAATATAAATTAAGTCTTAACTATATAAACCTCAATCATTCAATCAAATGATCTCGCAAATACCACCGTGACATGAAAGAACAAGATTTGTTACTCATGAGAAGCATGTTATCGAGTTTCATGGCGGTTTGGAAGATTGATAAAAATATTTGTCCTAGGCCCGCAAGTCATTACCGCAATGAATGAATCGATTAGAAACATCAATAATAATTTACTCGTGTCAAGAGTTATGGATGAGGACTCAATTCAATTTTACCTCTAATTTTTGCCATCAGAAATGTTTGCCAAGAAGGTATCAATTCAACAATGTGATCACTAACTAACAAGCCATTCCATTTCTCTCGCCACAATTCTTTCTTCTCACAAGGTAAAGGTTCTAGTCTCCACAGCTTGCCCCAAATACAAAGAGCTACATGTTACATAAAAATTCAAATTGGATAATTATACAACTTCAATGATCAATAAAAGTTTAAATTTAAAGCATTTGCTAACTTAGACAAACTAAACACTTCATTAATTTTTATTCAAATTGCCTAATGCTTCTAGTATTGTCCTGTAAAATTATTTGTAGAAAGCATTCTACATATTCATTCACATAATGCAAAAGTAGTTAGGCATGGTTTGGAAAAGGATGATTGAGATCAAGTTTAGAAGCTTCCATCCAAGAGATTCCCAATTACAAAATGAAGTACAATGGTTAAAGCTAGATTATCAAGACAAAACTTGCTGATTGTCTAGTCTTTAAAATTTGCTAGGGCCTTGTAATGACATACAAGTCTAAGACAAAACAAATGATGGCTAGCATTGACCATCGCAGTGAAGCCACCAAACAAGTAGAAAAATTTATCAAGCCAAGTTATAACAATTAATAAATGTAAGGATGAGAAAAGAAACTTAGTACAAGGATGAGAAAAGCAAGTTGTATCGATTACCAATAATAGAATTTGCCACTTGGCCGTAACATGAAGTACTACTCAAGATAAAAATATACTTTCAAATCCATCATTCCTCGACCACTGGACCTCATCAAACTCTTCTCATTGCTCTTGGCCGTAAATCACTTGCACCAATGATTCGTCACACATCGAACTTTCTATGATCAACTTCAACATCACTCAAACATTACCTCCTTTCCTATGTGATCTCAAAACCTCACTTACATTGATTTTCAATATAATTACATTCCTGGTGAGTTTCCTACATCTCTACAAACTGCTCCAAGAGTACCTTGATCTCTCACAATAACACTAAAAGGACAATACAATTAATAATTTTCTATATTTAACAAATTAATTAGGTGAATGAATAATTCAATAGACTAATTTACACTAACACTAAGTAATAGATTTATTCAACAACTACATTAACAATAGGCAGAAAAAAACAGAATAAAATAAAAACACGCCGAGATCGCCGCGGTTGAAGCCGGGTCATTGGTGGCGGCGAAGATAGAAAGATGGCGATGGCGGCGGTGACGGATTGATTCGCCGGTATGAGGGGAGTGAGACCGTAAACCGCTTTATGAAGAGCGTAAGAAAGAACGCAATGAAAGCAAGATGATGAAGGTTGTAGAGAGCGAAGAGAGCGCGAGAGAAGAAGTGAGAGCGAGAGAGACGATGAGATACTTTGGAAGAAACCTAGCGAGAGAGACGATGAGATACTCTAGAACGATAGAAGTCAGTTACGCTTGAGTATAGAAGTTTAGTTTTGAGGAAGAAGATGATAGATGAAACTGATGATTTTAATCGTAAAAAACCAAACTGAAATTTAAAAATAAACTTAAAGGACCGAAAGTGTATTTTTGACTTATAAAATTATATAAATCTATGTGTAGACTTGAATGGATGACACTTGAAATAACAACAGTGATAGTTAGTATAGAAGTATTTAGACAAATGGTACGAAAAACTCATAGAAAGTTGCCACTGCATTGCATGAAAATATTCATTTGCCCAACTACCGTACAATTCGTTTCTCCCCAAAAATCATTTCTTAAATGAAAAAAAAAAGAAGGCAAAATTGACATTTAAAATAAACTTAAAGAACCGAAAACACATTTCCTCCATATATTTTTAGCTTATCTAAAAACACGGTTTGTATATTACTCAACAAAAGTTGACTGTGAAAATCACGTCATTTTATAGCTCATTTTGAGCTGTTGTTTGATACATGGACAAGGACAACATAAGTTACAGGAGAGCCTGTTCTTTTCTTAATGTGTTACTCTCATTGCTATTTGTTTACTTATTAAATCATAATCATAAAATCTGGATATAACCACTAGACAGGTTTTATTTGCAACTGTATATCAGGTAGCCTTACTGTCCTCAGAATCTAATTAACTCCACCCCTTGGAATGCATCTTGGTTAAAAAACTCTAATTCTTAAATTAAATTAAAATACAAATATCTATCACACTTGAGGTGTTAGCTCAGTAGTAAAAGTTTAGTCTTGTTTTTTTAATTGTTGAGTTCAAATCCCCTCGAGAATTGTTGTAAATTCCCTATTAATGTCACTTTGGTTAATAAAACTTTTCTCCTTTCCCAATTTAATTTTTTTTTAATAAATACACATATCCATCTTCCATCCTTCTATTTTTTTTATCACATCTATTTTATTTATTTTTTCCATTAATTTGTCTATATATTTTTCTCTTTAGAGAGCACGAGAGTCCAAGAATTGATACCAAATTGGTGACAGTGACAACGAAAAATTCAATTAACACTTTAAAGTTTTGATAGCTAGAAAGGTTACCCTTTCTTATTATAAAAAAATATACAAATAAAAATGGCTTGGAGTCTTTGGACCTTTTTGGCATTAACAGCGGTACTAGGACACACTCCCGTGCTATGCACGGGGAGGTGATTAAGAGAACATCCAAATTATATAAGGGAGAGGTATAAAAATACGCAAGACATATAAATAATACGAAGATGCAACAAAAGCCCTTGGTGGGATGAAGTCTAGGCGTGTCCAAAAGTTGTTGTGTCTTTGTGTGACATGATGTGCCTAGTTGGCAAAAAATAATATTTTCTTTCATGGGGAGATTGATACTCTAAAATATATTAAACGCAGAATTAAATATATTCATGGCGGGTGTATTACTTGTAAAGTAGGTAAGCCTCTAGATGTATCCATTCCGGATTGAATGTACAATCCACGCGCTCCAGTGCGATGCACAGGTTCTATCATAACGGGATGTGAATATGAATACATTCTATAGTCACATCATTCGATATGAGAGCGAGTGTAACCCCTATATTACATATGTTTTGCACTTTTAAGATCAAAGCGATACGAAATTCCAATTGCAATAAGGTATTTAGTAATTTGAATTAACAACACTAAAGTTCATTTTGTCAATAAAAGTTTTGCTCCGTGAAATCATTGTTGTCTACGACTTTTTTTTTTAAAAAAAAAGGAAGGGGGAAATTTTTATTAATCAAAGTGGCAATAATGGTCATTTTACAACTATCCCCGAGGGGATTTGAACTCAGTACCTTGAGGATATTTGTCTACGACTTTTTAAAGTATCAATACTACAATTCCTTTTTGCAAGTATGTACAATTTTAAAAAATGATATTTATGTCAACATTAACAGTGGTTCGACCGTTAAAAATGGAACCAGTTCGATAATATACCATCGAACCAATTCAAAAGAAATTTGGGGTGTGCATCACAATTTACAATACTCGATATTTTGCAACCAAACGGGTTCAGTGGTAAACTATTGAACCGTTCTAAACGCACAAAAATAATAAAAAACGCAGTGTTTCATTAAGGGCATTTTGGGAATTTTGGGGGTTGGGTAGTTTGTGATGAGTAAGTGGGGGGGAGGGTAAATATACGTTGGAAGGGGGTGAGGATAGAAGAGAAAATGACTCAATGAGATAAAGTGGGTTGGAGTTTCATGGGTAATAGATTTGCACCTTGTTTTTGCTTAAACTACATATATCCCATCCAAAAATGAATGACAATTGGCGCCTAAACTTGCTAATAAAGTAGATCTTTTATTAATAAAGAGGGATGTGATTTTCATTTTCTGATAGCGTGTAATAGTGTGTTGCAGGTATCCCCTTTTCCACAAGATAGAAATTATACATGTTAGCCGTACAATGTTGCAACCTGTCAGTTTACATACATCAGGGAAACTAACACATAATGTCTGAAGAAACGTTGTCCTCCCATCATATGTCAAATCGAAAAGGTTCAAATGACACTATACTCATCTGGATGAGTCACACGCTTGCTTGGCCCCTACACATAAAAAGTACTTCAGTTTATGTATGGCCCAGCTAGCGTTAGTGTTTTTTATAAACCGTATAATGGGTATACATGATCATTATCACACCATACATGAGGCAAATAGCCATTTGAATGTAAAAGTTTAAAACACTAAATAGATGGCAACCAAACAATATCAAACACATGTAATCCAAACCTATACATACATGAATTATGTCATTGGTAAACTTAGATGGATTTTTTTTGTACCCCTCACATCCTCCCTCCCACCCCACTAAACGGTTTTATTCCAGAAATACCCCTCATTTTTAAAATAAAAAAAACTTTTAAAAAAATTCTCGAATTTATCTCACATGTAGGTAAATTCGGTTAGCGAAATGCTAACCAAATTTACTTCACTTATAAATAAATTTGTGAAGAAAAATGATTCCCTAATTTACCTCACAGATAGGTAAATTCGGTTAGCAAAAATGCTAACCGGATTTACCTCACTTATTAGATAAATTTGGGAAGAAAAAGGATTCCTGAATTTACCTCACATATAGGTAAATTTGGTTAGCAAAAATACAAACCGGATTTACCTCACTTATAGATAAATTTAGGAAGAAAAAATATTCCCGGATTTACCTTACAGATAAGTAAATTCGATTAGCGAAAATGTTAACCAGATTTACCTCACTTATAAATAATTTGGAGAGAAAAAAGGATTTCCGGATTTACTAAATTTATCTATAATTCCTACTTTTTGTTGAATTTTGGTCTAAAATGGGAGGAGTATGTTACGCTTAGGTTTTTCCGAGAGTTGAGAATGGGAATTATGTTTGGCTAGGTAAGTGGAAAACAATTTAAACAATACAAAAGAGAGTTATTAAAACAACAATACTAAGTATTCAATTCATTTGTCATACATTCCTTCATTCATTAATGCTTAAATAGTAGAATCTAGACAAAAAAAAGATACTTGAAGATTTGGACAACAAAGGAAAATGAAATAAAAGATAAAATAAAATGGGAATGTGTTTCATAAAGTGGCTTGTCTTTACTTAGTGCCCATTTCAAATAGATAGGGCTTGATATCATCTTTTTCGAACCTATACTTTCATTTCATTTAATACTCATACTAGCTAAAATAGCTAGAGAATTTGGCAATTGATGCAATATTTTGGATTTGGAGTTGAAATGGTGGTGTTGTAATGCCACTCACCCCAATGTAGAAGTTTTCCCCACTTAGAAGGATAATCAAATACAAAACATTGTTTATTCTGTGTGTGAAGCTTACCAAAATGAGTCGCTTGGAAAATCTATCTACAACCACTAAAATGGCAAAGTGAAGTTTTGGGTTAAGGAGCCCAACAATGAAATCTAGTGGATATGTCTTCCCACACAAAGCAAATGGGTAGGTGTAAGGTCAGAACAGCCGTAAAGGAGAGTTGATCGTGTTTTTGTCAATTGGCAAGCTGGTACAAGCATTCACATAAGCAAAGTGATGTCCTTTTTCATTCCAACCCAAAACACATTTTCTTTCATCCTACCATAAGTCTTATTGATACCACCGTGGCCTCCTAATGGGAAGCATGAAAAATTTATAATTTCTAAATGTGATGTTGGTCCTCCATACATTTACTATACACTAGAATGTCATATGACAAAAAACCATCTCAATGCCACTAACGGGCAAAACAAACAAGTCTACCACAAATTTACGAGAGTCTAAAATCGTTGAAACATCAGAGCAAATCAAGAACAAAGCAATTCTTCACCATTACCAACTAAGATCGAAAGTGGTTTTGTGTGTTGGCATGTTAAGTTCAAACTCTGACAACCCTCTCTTGTATAAAATTTTGAGTGTCGCCACTATCAATGAGCACAACAATTGGGGTGTTCTTAATAATACCAATGACACTGAGAGTTTGTGGTATGAAAGGACCCACGCAGAGCATGAAAACTAATTTCAAGGTGGTTAGTGTCTTGTTTTTTTCGTTATGTCGAGGAGGTTTCGTGAAAGTAGTATGTCGCGTGAGGTATCGGGCCTTGGCGTGGTTCATCAAAGTAAAGTGATGAGCAAGTAAAAGTGGCGCTTGATTTGCGGGCCGCCATAAACTTTTCATCACAAGCCAGAAGTTCGATCACGACGCCCGCAACTATCCGTGCGCGCGAATCGTGGATTTGGTGGTCGGGAGGTGATTCGAGGTGGTCACGTGGTAGGTCGGGTGGCAGCAGAGGGTCGGGAGCGTGGTAAATTTGTTGGTGAAATTGAACCGCGCGAGGCCAGTTCCCGCCATGAATCTTTTCTTCTTGTAATTTTGCCAGTTTTAGGTCGTTATGGTGATTGGTCAAACGCGAGAACTTTCGCCGTATTTCGGGTTTTAACCCGTAAATAAAACAACTTAAATAATCCGAGGCCGCAACCCAGCTGATTCGATTAGCTAGTGGTTTCAAAGGCCGCTGATACTCTTTCACGTAACCGCTTGACAAAGTTTAAATAACGCACCTTTGTGGTCGCAGATCCGAGAAGCGAGCAAAACGAGTTTCACCGACGAGGAACGCCGCCATGTGGCGATTTGCAATCGTTGTTCTTCCGAGTTCGATGGAAATCAAGAACCGATTCACCTTGAATATCCAACCCAAAGGATCTACGGCCACAAACGAGGTAGTTCGAGCTTGATAACCAAAAAAATGCAAAGATTTAGGATATTGAACCATATTATATAGATAGATAGGGATATTCTTTTTAACCTATACTTTCATTTCATTTAATACTCATACTAGCCGTAGTAGACGGTCAATGTTTGGATAGCTAGAAATTGATGTTTTGGATTTGGCATTGTTTATTCTTTAAAATTTATAATTTTATATAAAATACAAAATTGAGATTTGACTCTTTTGTCTTGGAGAATTCATTTTAAAATAAAAATTTGAGTAGTTTTTTTTTTGTATAAATTTAGTATATTTTGCACGCAACCGTAGAGACTAATCTATCGAATCAAGTAGGATTATAAATTATAATGGGTGGGAAAACTCTTTCTCAGAAGTTTTAATGCGACTGCATTCTTAACTTTTAATCGAACTCAAAATCTCATGTTCTGGCGAACCCAATTATCTCATCCAAATTCTCTTAGTAAAAAAAACGAAGTAAAATTAGTTTTAGGTGAGTCGACAATGAGTATAAATCTCAGAGTATGTCACGCGATTGAAAAATAATTAAGATGTTGATTGACTATGTTTACGGACAAAGCGCGATTTTGTGTACCGTAAACTCATTTAATTTTAGTTAAAGATAAGAGAATGATGATATGGTTAGTGCATGAAGTGTGTTACAAAGGGAAAGCGAAGATGATAAAGACAATGATGAGGAAGGCACCCCCACGATTCCACCGGCAGAAAAGAAAGCAATTCTTTTTTGTTTTTTTGACAGCAAAAAGCAATTCTTTTTTGTATCTGTGATAATAAAAACAGAAAGCAAATCCTTTACGTCGATTTTATTTTGCTATGGATCGAACGATTCCTTTAGGCATATTTGCATCAATGCATAGTAACCTCACCTTTTCGTTCCAATCCCAAGTTTCTTTCTTGCAATTTATAGACAAAGAAAATATGTTGCCCTTACATCATGTACACCGTCAATAGAGGTGTAAGTAGGGATGGTAAAGTCGGTCACCCATTGTAAGTTCTCGCCAAAATTGGGTGGGGCGAACCAACCATTGGCTGAGCGCCGCCTCGCCCCAATGGTGGATCCAGAAACATAATGTCGCAGGAGCAAAAAATAGTTTAATTTTTTTTAGAAAAAATATCATAAGTATTTATAAAATATATAATTTCACGATTAAAAAAAGTAAAGACTCGATCCCATATTATTACTTAATGAAAAACAATTTATTTGTTTTGGGAAATAAAAATATCAATTTAGTTCTCAAATAAAGTCTAATTAGTCATTTTAAGATAACTTTAGGGATATTTTTGTAACTCTAAAAATTAGTTTGACAAATATTTTAGTTTTTAATGACCAAGTTAGTAATTTCCATTTTTCAAAGAACAAATATACCTCTGTTTTCCGCAAACAATTTTTTTTAGTTATTACTCGTTAAAAGTCAAAATACTTAAGCTCTTCATTCTGTATATTTAGTGCTAGAAAAGACCAAAATTAGAAAAATAAAAAAATAAATTAATATTCTTATACCTTTGTTTGAAAAATAATTGGCATATGAGGGCAAGCCCTCTTTTTTATTTGGGGCAAAATAATTTTATTATGTATAAGTAACTAAAATATTTTTACTTGGTGGGGGCAATTGCCCACACTAATGATAGTGTGCATCCGCCACTGCTGCCCCTCAGTGGATTGGCGGGCTGGCAGGCTAACCCGTCATTAAAATAAATAATTAAAGAATGTATTTAAAGCTTACTTTTTGTGTTTAAACTAGGCGGGTTTGCGGGTTGACCCGCCCAAACCCACCAATAGCAAGGTAAAAAGACGGGTGAGTGGGTTGACCCATCACAACTCGCTAAAAATATATTAAAAAATATTTAGAAATAGTTAAAAAAACAAGGAAAATATAAAACATAGTAAATCAATAAAGTTGACGGGTTGGCCCGCCTTGTCAAGTTGGCAGGCTAGGCGAGACGAGGGTTGGCAGGGTAAAATCACCAACCCAACCCGCTAGTTTTTGGCGAGCTAGCGGGTCGACGCGGCTGGCGAAGCCCGTATTGTCATACCCAGGTGTAAGGTAGTTGTTTATCAAACCAAACTAATTCAACAAAAATCATAAAAATTGGAATTAACAATCAATTGCTTGGATGTTTAGTTAAGGGATACCAAAGAGTGATTAGGGTTTAAATTCTGTAAACTAACATTTCATTCTCCTTTAATTAATTACTAACCACTAGCATAGCTTATATAAAATAAAAATTGAGGACTAAATTGAGGACTCGTAACACAGAAGTTCAATTCTTTATCAATTAGATTCAATTTCAAATATAACTTCGAAGGTCAAAATAATCCAATTCAAATGCAAATGCATATGCATATATCATCTATTATCTATCTATCTAAACAGTCCACTACCAAAAAACTACTATCTATCTTATGTCAAATAAAATCTACTATCTAACTGTCTATGTATCTATCTATCTATAGATACAAACAATCAACTACCAAAAAAATCAAACTTACCTTCTTTCATTTTTCACAATACAATCAAAATCAAGGACTATATTGTCCATTCCCTTTCACACTTTTTCAACTTTTTTATATTTCTCTTTCTTACTTGTTAACTTTTACAATTTTTTATTGAGTTAATACCTTATTTAGTCCCTCAAATTATTAAAATTCAATTTACTTCGACATTTATAATATATCAACTTAGTCCTCACATTTATACAAGTGTTCAATTTAGTCATTTTTTTAAGATACGGGGACTAAATTGATATAACATATGGACTAATTTGAAACACTTTTCTAGAAGTTAGGGACTAAATTGATATATTGTAAATGTCAGAGACTAAATTGAACTAAATTAACTCATTTTTTATTCTTTTTTGTCTTTTACTTTCCCTCTTCTTTCAATTTTGATTCTCTTTATTCTCTCTATTCTCATTGCAATTTTTTTAGAATCTATTTACTATCTATTTAATCAATATAATAACTACTAAAATCCCTATTTTATATTTTCTAGAATCTATTTAATCAAAATATTCATCTTCTACTTTCTCTTTAATCAACTTTGAGGATAAAATAGTATCTCTCAATTGATGTTTTCATTCTCTTCTCTCTCTATCAAAATTCAAATTCTCTCTTCTCAAAAGTACATGTTGATGGTATAATAATTATAATTTCATTAATTTGCATTTTGTACTGGGAAATGTATCGTGTTTTCGGTATAATAATGTTTATATTTTATTTTCATAAATATCTTTACTTTTTTTTATTTTTATAAATGAACATTTTGGTTTAAGTCTCGACAATAAAATATTAGGTATTGTAAGAATGATTATTTATATATTTTGCTTTCGTCCAA
The DNA here is from genome assembly GCA_020916435.1 of Oxytropis ochrocephala. NCBI lineage: Eukaryota > Viridiplantae > Streptophyta > Magnoliopsida > Fabales > Fabaceae > Oxytropis > Oxytropis ochrocephala. Next base: position 14,629,705 of record CM037088.1, on the reverse strand, counting down.
CGGGAAAACGTTAGTCGTAATACCCAAAGTAATTGGAAATATAAATGTTTCTGTTTATATTGCAATATTCTTACACAGGCATACACTGAATCTACCTGATACAGCATCACACATATTCAGAAACAAAAATGTTTCCATTTATATTGCAATATCATTACAAATTCACTGTGTTATAAATAAGCCAAGTTAGTATTGATTTAAAAAATGTGATAAATATTCAACTCATAACAGTAATTACGTGAGAAATGTGTCGTGTTAATACAAATTCGAATGCAAATCCAACAAAATATTCAACTAATCACTATCACTATCTTTAGTTAAGTCTACATACTGTGACCGGGGGTGCCCTATTGACATTCCATACCGCATCGACCGGAGGCATTGGACTTCCACTCTTCAAAAATACCTTACAATGACAACAAAATTATTATGTTAAGTTGCGTTTTCTAATAAAAACAAATTATAATTTGTGCTTAATATACCTATACGAAGTGACTACTTGTCAAACAGATGTTGCACATACGAACATTTTTGAATGGTGAAATATTAAAATAAAAATAAATGATAATAAGAAATCAAACCGATATAAAAAGGAGGGATAGAGTTCTGAAACCCTAATTTACTCCCCCATCCCTACATTTGCGCCGCTGCTGTAATTAGGAGAGAGAAAATGTGATTTGCAAAAAAAAATGGAGAGGGTTTCGGAGAGAGAGAAGGCACACGTTTTCCGGCGAAGAGAAAGGAGAAGCATGGCGAAGAGGAAGAAGTTGCAATGGTGAGGAAGATGGTGCCTGCGACGGAGGGTGTCTCTAGTGACAGAGAGAATGTGAACGGAGGGATGTTCGCAGTGTATGCTGCAATATATTTTTTTGTAATTCTGGTTTTGTTATTATTTTTGTGTTTTATGGCTTTTGTTTTAATAAATTAAGTGAACAAAACAAAAAAAGAAGTTGGCCAAAACCAAGAACACAATCGGGCTCGACTAAACAATGCGCTAGAATGAGGTCCAATTAGAAGAGACATGTCCAATAAGCAAACGTAAAATTAGGCCCAATCCACATGCATAGGCCCAAGTTATTAAAATAGGCCCAATTCAATCAAGGTATGTCTGAACGAACTCGAATAACGTTGACACGCGCTAATTGGACCTCGAGACTTACAAATAGGCTACTTAGTAAAAATAAAATATTACAGTGATACAAGAACTCAGACAAAATTGGGGTCTAACACAGTGCTACACGACTGAACGGGTTCGGTTATTGGGAACCGAACCAAGTGCAATTTCAAAAGGAAAAAAATGACAAATGCTGAAACTTTCAGGCACGAAAATGTAAAATGGTTGGTAGGGATAATACCTTATAATTATTGGCAATGCTGAGAAGATCAGTAGAATGTTTATGATGTAGGTATGGAGGATAGGTTTTGGAGTGGAGAGATGGGAGGTGTGGGTGTTAGAGGGGAGTGTGTTGGAGTTGAAGGAGAAGAAGGTGAATGTAGGATAGGCTGGGCCGAGCTAGGCTTTGCTTGGCCTGGGCCTGGCCTACATTGAAAATGTTAGGCCTAAGCCCGGGTCTCGTACCTGTCAGAGGCCGAAGTTTTTTTGGCCCGCCTAACCTTTTCGAAAGTCCGATAAGGCCCGAAAGCTGCTTTAAAAGCCTATTTGACTATTTTCTTAAGAAGGTCAACAACATTTCAATGGCATAAGTCATTTAAATAGACTAACAAACTAATAGGTCAATGAGATTAAGTTCTAATTGAGATCTAACAAAACCTTTTAGGAAAATATCTTATATGACATCCTATTTAAATTCTATTTTATAATAATAACTTCAACAATGTCAAAAATTGATGTAGGTGTTTAAACTAACAAAAATGTTATGTTTAAACTAACAAAAAATGTTAGTTAGATTTATTTAAATAGGGCCTACCGACAGCCCAAAAGGTTTTTTTATGATTTTAACACACAATATCAAATTCAATACAAAATAATATTGGGGAAAATAATAGAAAAATTAAATTAGATTTATTTTAAATGAGAGTAGATAGGACCTTTAAATTTTTTTTCACGACCGACTCACATACCAACATTTCTATTTAATTAAAAAATCAAAGACTTTTAAAGTTTAACCTAATTCGACTCTTAAATAGCTCTACTTATTAGGCATTCCACTAACATTAAAAATTAAAAATTGATAAACAAATGGTGTTGTAAATATGAAAATCAACAAAGCAATATCCAAATGTGATATTACTTCCTTCATTTGTGATTTGTGATGCTGCTCTAAAAATAATAGAAAAAGAGGGTACCTAAAGTCTTTGACGGCATATACGACGTAGTACGGAATGTACCTTATAGAGAGAGGGTTAGGACTTAAGGCTGACACATACATGTGATCTGACGATGGTTTTGGTGGATGTTTTGGTTTGGTTTGGCTGGCCACTTTGTTGTTGTTTGTTTATGTGGCGTTATTAAACAAACATCTCCATTAAATGCATTTTGCCCAATTGAGCCTCCCTCACATGTCTGTAGGACCTTCATTTGCCTAGCTTAGCTAGCTGTAGTTACTGTCTTTATTCATTCATATGCATTATGCATTATGCATGCGCATGCAATCCTCACCAGCTGTTCTTGCCAAATATATATACAGCTGATTAGAGAAGGAAGAAGCTCCACCAGATAATTTTTCCATAATAAATAAAATATAATGTTTGTATTCGGATCCGGTGGGTACTTGTGGTGGTGTGGTACCAATTCCGTGATATTTATCTGCTTTTTGATTTTTTTATGATTATTGGGCATGTTGTGAGAAAGTATTTTTAACATTTATTTCATAGAGGGTATGAGGTTTTAACTCTTAACAATTCTTAATGATCAATTGGAAAAAGCAAGAGATAGTGAAGTGCTTTTAAACATGTATGTATGAAATCATGCAAGAACTATATTCAAAGCAAGAGGCAATGAACATCTAGTCCAAATGAGCCGGCTTCCTCCCCATCCTTACATGTGGCAGGTGTTTGATCACCTTCATCTACCATAATTTTGTGCCATCTACCATATGAATTTTGTATTTTTCTATAAATAGTGGTGGAATCAGAGATCCGTGGGAAACTCGACCCCACTAGAGATGGGGAGGGGATGGGAGGGAAAACTCGCCCTCGATCCGACCTGTGCCATCTCTACCCAATGTGTTGGTCTAGTTGAGCATGATAGAATTTGTATTTAGGAGGTCCTGAGTTCAAATCTCCACTAGTTCCCATAAGATTGGGTAAACATGTGGCAATGAACTATATGTATTTAAGGATTTTCTTTGGCATGTGGAGAGGATGAGTTTTTCTTAGATTTTGACAGAGAAATGGGGAGACTCATAAATTAGGACATCCAAGCCACTTTCAATATTAAAATCTTAGTGCAATTTTGCAATAAATTTGTATGATAACTAGTAGGGGGTGTTGATAAACGATCCAATTCAATTGAAACCGCAACAATCGAACTGAAAGAACCACAAGCCGAACCATGGCTCTGATACCACTTGTTGGGGAGTCCGGGGAGCAATGTGAGCAACAATGAGCTAGTAAAGTAGACCACGCCAAGAGACTTAGATACCACATCTTCACCAAAAATTTTAAAGTATTAGACATATAGGTTCCCTATCTTATGTTTCATTCAACTAGCTCATTTCTAACCGATGTGAAACTAACCACTCACACTTGAATATCCAACAATTTTAGCTATGTATTTTTTAATGATTTAACTACTTTGCTAAAACATATTTATCTTCTTTGAAGATCTATGATATTTTGATACTATAAAAGAGATTAAATTTTATTTTGCATTGTAAGAAATTGTAGAGAATATCCAATCCAAAGTAAAATTAGATCGGATTAGCAAGATTTAATCTTAAAACTAAATTGATTGGATGATAAAAGTGCAAAGCCACAAAAATTGGATTCAATAATTTCCCCTCTAAAACTAGTTCATTAATTCGATTTCTATTCTAGCTGAGGAAGCTTCAGAACTGTCTGTGATATTAAGATATTGCACCTAGTCTGGAGGTTCTCGACGGATGGGTGTGGTTATTAGAAGCCCATAATTCATTTATAGTGAAATCTTGTTACCAATTATTGTCGCAATCTATATCGAATGTTGTTCTGTCTGATAATAGACCCGATGTTGCAGCAGATTCATTTTGGAAAACTCAGATACCATCGAAAACTAATATTTTTGGCTGGAGAGTTTTTTCTAATGTTATTCCTACTCGAGAGTTGTTGGTCAAACGTCACATCATTGAATTCAGTGAGTATTCGTTGTGTCTGTTTTGCAAGCAAGCTAGTGAAGACTTGTTTCAGTTGTGTGGTTGTGTTGTGGCAAAACAAGTATAGGAAGCAATCAGATACTACCTTCGGGTGTAGTTAGCTCCTAAAATGTGTGTACTATGGATAATTTTATTAGTTCAGAACTCACAGGTACTAAGGCATCCAAAACAAAACACATTATTTGGCTTAAGAATACGTTGGAAAGATTTGTCTTGTGTGAAACAATTTAGCTTTCAAAGGGGAGACTCATTGTTAACCACATTAAATGTACTTCTTGAAGTTGGTTTATATATGAGGTGGGTAGCCATTCCGGTTAATGTCTTGCTTTATCTAAACAATTCGTAATTGTGATTTTTTAGCACATTGTTAATTAAATAATTGCTTATTAAAAAAAAAATCTAACACGGACGTCGCACCGGCAACTAGTAGTTTATAGGGAAATATATTTCCCAAACACCTAAACACGTAAGTTTCTAATAAGAATATTTGATTGATTTGTACAATAAAAAAAATGAATATTCGATATGTTTTGATCATGTAAAAAAGATATGCTTGTTATCTAATTCTTATTCTTATTCCCTCGTCTACAGTATACTACTTATATCAACTCAATGTATTTTTGTACCTTAAAAAGTCTCCATCTCGAAGAAAGGGAAAACTTTAAAAAAATTGTTATGAATAAAAAATTCAAGAAAAAGTCCATAAAAAAATATGCAAAGCAAAACCAAAAGATAAGTTAAGAAAGATTACGGTAATGAGGACATACACCTTGATTTTATATTTATATATGAAAAAGTTAAAAGTTATACATTTAATTAAACGAGCATACAATTTAATTTATAATAATCAGTATATTCTATATCAAAGAATATATATTATTGTTCGAACAACAACGGTTGGTATGTAAGATTTCAAGTCCAAAGTAGGATACTCATGTCAATATAGTTTTTTGATGTAGATTAATCACTGACAAAATTAATGAATATTGTATACCAATAACACGATAAAAATTGTTATTAAGAGTATATGTATATGTCAACATAAGTGTATGTGTCCATGAGAAAAAATAAGTGCATGTATGTGGGGGTGCTGACAGGGCATTAAAGGCAAATTGTCCAATAGTCTCCACCTTCTCTTCAGTTCTGTGCTGCAACCACACAACAAAACACATCCATTTCCATTTCTCTTTAAATCACTTTTTTTTTCTACTTTTACAAAAAGTCTAAAAAAACAAAAAGCTATCTTTTATGGGAAAATACAAATTTTGTTGTAGTATTTTTAGTTTTTTACCTCCTTTTGTGTTTGGATCGATAGAGATGACTATTAAAGATGGAAATTTGGCCCATATCTATGACAAATGAGGAAACCTACATTCAATTCAGGGGAGCCAGCCATTTGCATCTCTCGCAATAAATAAAATAAATGCATTTGTTTTCCTATAAAATTTTTATCTTGACCCTCCTTAGTTTAAGAGTTTTCATCTATATCCTTACATTTATTTTTTACTGCGATTTCACTATATCACTCAACTAGATCATTACCCGTGCGATGTACGGGGCAATATTGCATGCCATGTGCATGACTAATATGGATAAAAAATTGACATTATATAGTTTTCCTTGAAGCGCTTCTGATTGTACTGTAATGTCTTAAAAGAAATGAGATTTTTTTTCGATAAATAATGGCATGGGCAATCAATTTAAAAATAGACATGGTGCATATATGGAAAAAAAATTACGCCACACATTTTGAGGTATGCATAAGTTTGAAGTAAAGTCATAGACAATTTGAAGCACATGTTTGAAATTAAAATGTAAGCACCCAGTTTGATTACACCGACATATCTATGACACCTCCCTATTATATAATACACTAACGTCATTTTGGAGGGAAAAAAAAATTCCCAACATTTACCAATATACCCCTCATTTTGTACCCCACTATTTACTAATATACCTCCACTCTATATTTTTGGACGGACATACCCCCACTCTATATTTTGTGCCCCACCATTTACCAATATACCCCTCATTTTGTACCCCACTGTTTACCAATATACCCCCACTATATATTTTTGGACCGACATACCCCTGACAAATTTTTTATTTGTCCAACACTATTTTTTTTATCCACTTTTGGTGGAAAAATTTTATTCCCACCATTTACCAATATACCCCTCATTTTTCCACTCCAATACACCCCCGCTCTATATTTTTGGACCGACATACCCCTCACAATTTTTTTTTGTCCAACACTCTTTTTTTTATCCACTTTTGGTGGGAAAATTTCATTCCCACCATTTACCAATATACCCATCATTTGTACCCGACTGTTTACCAATATACCCCCACTCTATATTTTTGGACCGACATACCCCCACTATATATTTTGTACCCCACCATTTACCAATATACCCCTCATTTTATACCTCACTATTTACCAATATACCCCCACTCTATATTTTTGGACCGACATACCCCTGACAATTTTTTTTGTCCAACACTTTTTTTTATTATCAAAATGTACCCCTCATTTTGTACCCCACTGTTTACCAATATACTCCCACTCTATATTTTTGGACCGACATTGTTGTCTCATCCCACCAAGGGCTATTGTTGCATCTTCGTCTTATATATATGTGTTGCGTATTTTTATACTCCCCTTATAAAATGTTGATGTTTTTTCAAACTACATCCAGAGGCTCACATCACCCTCTCTCGCATAGCACGGGTGTGTGTCCTAGTAACATATGAAAAACAAAGAAGCATAGAAAAATATTCACACGTGATCTTTATCACCGTCCCACAAATTTTTCCTTGTCCCCGCTCCTAATTCCCATTTTGGGAAATCCCCCCACCTCTGTCCCCTCAGGGGTATGGTCCGCCCCTGATTCCCGTTCCCCAAACTTTTCTCCGCCCCCGATCCTCATCATGAGAAGTTTTCCTTCGCTGCCCTTGTCTGCACAGGGGACATAGTCCTCGTCTCTGTCTCCGAAATGACCGCAAATGATTTTCTCCCTCGTCCAACCATTATGGGAAAATATTTCCCGCCCATGGGGTGGTTATGAAATTATCAAGTTAGGAATGCACTGAAAATCATAAATATCTTTTCATTATCCAACCCTAATTTAATAACAACTAAATATTGCATCGATAATAGTACATGGTCATTCTGCAATAAATACAACTTTGACAGACAATTATTATTGAATAGATGTAGTTTTAATTATCAGATAAATATTTAATTGTTTTTATCAATTAATTAGCACTTTATTATCAAAATATCAGTAAACTAAACAAAACACAATATAAAAAGGTAATTTTATTTTATATTTAATTTTTTTTCTTCATAATATCAGTTCCTAATGCCATAAATAATAATATCAACCTTTCGGAATCTTCTTCTTCGAATCATGAAGGTGTTGATGTATTGAAATTACTTAACTCATATTTCAACTATATAATTAAGCCAGAATATGTTTTTTTCATTTTCCAATGTTTTGATCAAAACAACCCAAATATTATTAAATAACTTTAATAAAATCGTAATAACAAAAGTACCCTCATTTTAGGCGAACATTTTCTTCCCAAAACATCAAACTTTGTATCTTACCTTTTAAAAATAATAAATAGAAAAAGAAATGATTATACAATTAACTTGTGTTCGAAGGCCTTTATTATTTGACCCAATTGACTTCGAATATAAATGTAATTTGTAGTAATGCAATAACAAAGCACTTGATGCATCAAATACAACTTTATGATAGATACGAATAAATTTGAGGATCACTCTATGAACCCCTCCAAAATTTTGCTCTTTTAAGTAAAAATTCTTCACATTGTTTATGATCCAATAGTATCGTCGAACCTGTCATAGAACAAAAATGTGTGAGACAAAAGAAGAGGGAAAATGGGAGATAACCAAAAAGATGAGAGTGTGTCACTTCTCGTCACACAATTTAACACAACACAATAGAAAAAGTAAGAGGTCATTCATCACAAATACCATAAACTTTTGGATGTTCAAGAGAGGGGAAAAAAGGGGAGTAGAACGGTTGACATTCTCTGCTTGCAGAGAAGGAATGTTGGTGTTGTTGATGATCAATAGTTTGATATGTAGATGGAACTCCTTCACATTTAGTCTCCATGAAGCGTTTGCAAATAGTAAATAGTAATATTTGTGACCATTCAAGTAACCACTGAAGCCATATTTGTGATCACAAGAAGGTATAGTTTTATCGACAAAGGTTACTGCAGCAGATGGAGGTGTGGATTCACAGGTACGTTGGGCACCATATCACGAAGCTATTTATAAGCAGGTTTATGTGCTTTGTCACCATGCCTCATTAATCAATTACTTCATATGGCTTTTCAGTTCCCAAAATACTCAACATTAATGTTGTATCGAATGGATGAGCCTAATGAACCTTTCATATTCCACTTTAATTCATGTTCCATGCACATTGAGTGGGCACAAACCATTAACAATTCCCTTTGATGCACAATTTATGAATTGAAACCTTTCATATTCCAAGATTTCAAATTAATCCACCTTCATCTTCCATGCGAATTAATTCACCTCTTCGAGTTCCTAGAATTTTAGTAATTGCTTTTTGAATTCCTAATCTTTTATTAACTCATGAATATTCAAATTCTATCATAAAGAAAATTCTTTGTATTCCCATTAATTCACCTCTACGAATTCCTAGACTTTTATCAATTGATTTTCGAATTGCTACTCTTTTATTAATTGATTTTCTAATTTCTACTCTTCTATCATATTGAAGCCTCTTCGAATTCCCATTAATTAACCTCTTCGAATCTCTATACTTTTTATTAATTGATTTTCGAATTCCTACTCTTTTATTAATTGATCTTTGAATTCCTATTATTCTATCATAATGAAGCTTCTTCGAATTCTCATTAATTAACCTCTTCGAATTCTTAGACTTTCATTAATTGATGACTATTCGAAATGCATTTAATGAATGCGCAAAGAGAAATGAGTTTTAACATTAATGCGTGCAATGGGAATTGGAAAGGTTGTTGATGGTACGTTTTTCGATGTTAAAGTCTTTTATTTTTGGAAACGTAATTTAGGAAAGTACCCTCAGAATGAATGTTTATTCAGTTTTTTTTTGTAGAATGGTTGCTGACATTTACCTATCAAAAGACTATTCTTCCTCTTTTTATAATTCAATGTTTTTTCGTTTTTCTTTTTCAAAGCAATATTTTTTTTCGTTTTTTGTAATATTATTTAATGAATGTGCATTGGGAAATGGATTGCAAATAAATGTGCAATGTGAATTGGATAGGGTGTTGAACTATTGGTTTGCTTAGATAATAAAATTAATGACCTAAAATTGGAATTCCTAAAATACCCTCAGTTTTGGCGGAATTTTTCCCTCCCAAATTACATCTATTTTGTCTTTACTTGTATCCTACTTTTATATATAAAATATTGATATGACTAAATGATTATCTAGTGACTTATATTGAGAGAGATACACTCCATACAATCACTATTATAAGTAAAAAACTTCAACTTTTGTTCTCTATTATAAATAAAGATTAATTACTTTTGCCACATTTAATGTCATTATTTCAGATGAACGCTATATGTAGGTTGTGATCTTAATCATGTGCAAGTAGCGGATATTGGTGTCTGGGACAGCGAGGTGTGGCAGTGGTTGGAACCGTGGAGGTGTCCAGTTGATCCGGTTTCTTGTTTGGAAGAGGCAAACACCTTGCATTTGATTCTGCCGGAGGTGTATCCCGATCGGTCTAAGCAGGATTGGTGGATCTAAACGCAGGACAAGTTGAAGAAATTCTCGGGTAAGATTTGCAAAGGGAGGAATATGCGAAGAAAAAATAAATATTTGATTTGATTGACAACTTGTTGGAGTATCTAATTAGCAAGAAATGATTAATTTTCAGGAACGAAGAAGCTTGCATTGCATTTAATTTGTTATTATACAAATCAATAGTTTATCTTGGAGTTGGTTCATTTATAGAGTGGATAATAGTTCTAGTATGTCTATTTCCTCTTGATGGATTAACCCACTTACGTACCTAAACAATGTGTAATTACTATTTCTTTGGATTTTAGCACCCCTAGAGATGTCAATGTAGACCACCTAGTCCCGCTCAACACAAAATACCAAAATGCGAAAGTGAAGGTTGGACCAGCCAGTTGTCTACTGACAGTACTGTTTGTGATCATCTCATCCCAAAACATTGGCCAAAGGGCCCAATGATCTAGCCCATGGACCAACTATGTTGGGTCAAAACAACTCAGTTTTTTAAGACCGTTGCTTTTTCCATACCCCTCCCTACTCACCACATACCCCCAAACCATGCGAAATTACCAAAATACCATTAATAGGCCAACACCTTCGATTTTTTTTTTTTTAATTTGAGTTGGTTCGGTTATGGCCAACCGAACAGGCTCGACTACCGTCAACCGTACCTTATATATTTTGACACTCACCCCATTTTTTGAAATTTACAAGGTTCGGGTTGCCTTACCTGAACTTATTCAGGCTGCATCAGCCGAATCCCCCTTTCCCTTCTCTTCCTCTTCTTCTTCACCCCTCTCCCTTTCCCTTCTATTCCTCTTGTTCGGTACATGACAACCGAGCTGGTTTGGAGACTGGCAACCAAACCAGTTCAGAAAAATGGCAACCGAACCATTCTCAAATACAACGTGAGCAAATTTCACGCGTGTTTCACCTGAGGGTAATTTTGGAATATTTTAGGTTTTGGGGTGTGTGGTGAATAGGGAGGGGCGTGGTAAAAATAATGGCCTTTTTTAAACCTCTATCTACCGAGCCCAACTGACAGAACAACTCTACTATTTGGTACAAATATTTTTGATACGAAATGTAACAAAAGCAGTTGCTTCTTGTGGGATTTGCTCGCGCTTTGGGTTTGGCTATAGCTCATGTGGCCGAACTTTGGAGTGTCCTGGTTGGCCTGCAGTTGGCTAATGAGAGAGGTTATAGGCGGGTTGATCTTAATATGGACTCTGATGTTGTTGTCATGTGTATTTTTGGTGTCTCTACTGGCAGCTCTAAAGGCCGTAGTTTGGTTCATCGTATTCAACACATGCTAGGGAGGCCAATAGGAAGGCAGATGGTCTTGTATCCCTTGGGCTAGCCTTCAGAAGGACAATCCCCATGTGCTTTTTGATACCCCCTGATAATGTTAAATTGTATGTCGCTGATGATGTTATTGAAGTTTCTACTCGTCGTTTAATTCCTGTGTAAGGGCTGATGCCCCGTTTTATATAAAAAAATGTAACAAAAGCAAAGGAATGAACTTGAGATTAAACATGCTACAAAACTATAGTTACAAGGTGCACTATCCGTTGTTTCGTTTCACACTAAATAATTTTTCTCATGATAGAATAAAACATATTTGAAATAATAGTTTAAATTAATTCTGCCACTTATCATATTTTATTAATGTAATTAAAATTTTTGGACCAACATATAGTTAAAATTCCATGCAAAGGAGATGAGTGTTAAAAACCAACAGTATAGTAAGTATACTTTATGAATTTACTCTTTATAAAATTTAAAATTTCATAAAGTTTACAAAATTTTGAAATAAAAGTAAGTCTTAAAAAAATTAATGTTAAGGACTATAGAATATAAAATTATTTAAATTAATAAAAGTTGTTTAAAAAATGAAATGCATTTTTTAAAATGGAAAATTTTGTTATTTTATGTAATAGAAATTAAATTAATAAAATAAACTATAAAAAAACCAAACCCTATATATACACATATACATACATATATAAACGCAATTTTAAATATAATAAAATATAAAAATATTTAAATTATGCTATGTGTACATCAAACACATAGCATAAACAAGTAAATACGAACTTATGTAAGAAATTAGAATTAAAAATAGAGGATTTTATGAAAGACACCGAACATTTGTGTATTTTTTCCCATCTTATTTTATTTTATTTTTCTTTCTTATACCATTTGGATCAATCCTTATCACTTAATGGTTACTTTATAAGTTTTAATTTGTTTCGTATTATTTATTTCTTCTAGAAAAATAAGATGATTTTTCAAAAATAAAATAAAACAAGAAGATTCAGTCAACATAAGAAGACCTTGATTGTTTTTTTATTTTAAAATTTTCCCCGTCGGTTGAGAGTGTTTATTACATTCTTTTGACCAATAATTACTACATTCTTTTTAAGTTAATTTTGGGAAGTTTTTTTTTGACTCAACATTCCAAAGAAAATCTTATAAGTATTTTCTCAAAGGCAGTGAAATGCACACATCTTGATTTTATTTTTGTCTAAAGTCTTTGACTCCGCTCCGATAGACGCATCTTGATTTATTTTCGCTTTCGTGAGAGAGACAGGAATATAGCTAGGTATCTCTTTTTTCAAGTATCTTTTTTTTTTTTTATATTTTTAATTTTGGTATAAATCGAGTGCATAACTGTAAATATCACTAATCTCTCAAGTTGAGTAAGACTAAAATGAACGACAAAACTCTCTCTCAATGTGTCAACTTCATTCCCAGTGTATCTTTCCTCCTTATACAAGATATCAACTTCATAATGTATGCCAAAAAATAAAGAAATATAAAAATAGCCATTTTAATTCGTGACTTTTGTATTCCACTATAAATAATAACAACGGTTATAAGTCATTACAAATGCCATTTCAAGTAATATAACGTACGTACAAACTTTAATTATAGCTGTACCACGGAAACGAGAAAGTATAGCTTGATGGCTATTAATTTCGGTACCCCCCTCATTCCCTCCCACACCCCCATAATGTCCCAAATGGACAAAAATACCCCTGGAAATTTACAAAATCACATTTCACATTTCACAAAACATAATTTCGAAAAAAGTAAGTAAATTCGAAAGGGATTTTCGGAATTACTAGGTAATTCCGAAAATCCCAATTTTTTTTTTTTTTTTTTTTTCAATTTTAAATATTTTCTAATTACATTTATTTTTTTAACAGTGGCGAGTAGACGATCAGACAACGTAGAGCGAGCAGAGTCTTCCGAGCAAAGACCACGCGCCCGACGACGAGCACGAATTGATTCGGGGAGGCGAGTAGTAGCAGACTTCTTCTCCGGACACTTTACAGAGGCTCGAGCTCAGAGTCGGGCATGCTTCGAGCGTCGAGCGCGAGAGAGCCCGTGCAGAGTGGTAGAGATGGTCGAGCCTCGAGCCTCGGCCTCAAGCGGCCTCCCGGTGTGATGAGCGGCGGATAAGACCACCACGACATGAGTACCATATGCGGCACCAACAGGAGCACCCAGAGATGTATCATGACGGTTGGGAGGCTTGGGGGAGAGCAGGAGGATGAGGTCGATCGAGGAGGAGGAGGAGGAGGAGGAGGAGGTTCGGGGAGGAGGTTGAGGAGGAGGAGGTTCACCGCCTCACTGTGGATCACCCACCATTGATTATACATCGGGACGCATGACTGCGGCGCCCCGGATAGATAACGTATGGTTTAATTTTAATTTTTTTTTAATTTTACTTAACAACAATTAATTACTTATTTTTAATAACGTATGGTTTAATTTTAATTTTTTCAACCTTCTAAATCAAGGTTGTATCTCACGGCCGTAAGTTTTCTAGATTAGACCTACTGAGCACCACCCACGTGGTAGAAAGCATCGGTTGCGTGTGGCTAAGCTTTTCGAGTTGGACATCACACTCGGCGGGAATCAACCATGAGTTGATATCGCTTTTGTGGAGAGGTGGCATCCCGAGACTGTTCATTCCACATGCCCTTTGGGAGATGACGATCACCTTGGATGATGTGGCCGTCCGCCTCCACTTGCCACCGGATGGCACCCCATTGGACCACGGGCCGATTTTAATTCTGCTGAGGCTCTTCACATGGCCGTGGATCGTTTGGGCATGGATCAAAGCCATCGTCATCCAGAGCTTAGGGATAACGAGGCGTGATTCGAGGATCTCTGTAGAGAGGACGCTACAAGGCGAACATGGCACGGGTGCTTATGAAAGCAGCCGCACGGTCTTACATGCTCTTCTCGATAGGCACCACCATTACCGACGAAGAGTCACACATTAGTGCGGTGAGGTGGATGTATCGCGCCAGATCTTGGCCAGTGTGGCGATGGTCTTGGGGTATAGCCGCCTACTTACCTCTACACCCGGTGATTTAAAGCGGTCTTTTATACGACCACTGCCAGCGGATGGATACTGACACTCTCTCGGTAATCATTTATTTATTTTTTTAATTTAAAACTTTTAATTAAATTTAACATATATTAATAATCGATTATTTTTAATTTAACTATTTGATCTTTGGATCTACGAGCACTTTCCCACGATCGTTGGTCGGAAAGTGTTAGCTAGGGACGCATCACCACGTGCCACCACCGGGGGAACGAAGGTCGGATAATGTCAGTTGGTGGACTTTAGAAGCGCGGATAGATGCTCTGCGGTGGGGATGTCATCCTCACCCCCTTATGATGACCACAGCAAGTATGTTCCTTTGTCGAACATATCCATTTGCGTGAGGTTAAGTTGCTTGGGGCGATGACGGTGTTCCCTACATGCCGCGGGCAGTGCGTTGGCGATTCGAGCAACACAGAGGATCCCTAGAGCACCCATTTCGTAATGCTCCTCTGCGCGACGAGATCATACTGAGGGTTACCGATGTATCGATTCGAGCGCGGACATTTTGGCGGAGCTAGTAGATTGGCGGGCTACCACGGCGAGTGCGATCCCGATTACCTTCCTTGGTACGATCCAGTAAACAGTGCGTCTTACTCCGGGTGCACTCCACGCGCAGAGCGAGCCAGCGGCATTTCGAGATCCACCATATCATCGAGAGCCTCTTGTCCCGAGAGACATATGAGGAGAGAGGTGCAGAGAGCACCAGATTGACCGGGATCGCTTAGATGTCGCGACGTTCACCCACTTCACGCGTGCTTATTTTCACTATCGTTATTAAACATTTTGGACCCATAGTAGTTGTATTTGTATATTATATTATTTTTTTATGTTGCTCATTTTATATATTTTGACGTATTGTTATTTAAATAAGAAACCGCTCAGTATCATAGTCCAAAATATAACGCGTTTAAATATTAATTCAATATACAAAGTTTAAAAATTAATAAAAAACTAAAAATTTTTGAATTACTTTTTTTAGAGTATTCAAATTTTTTATGTTTATGAACCAGGAAATACTGTTTTAAAGGTAATTAGAAATTATCAATTATTTTTAACCTAATTACCTTATTTTGAGGTAATTAGAAAAATTAATTTTTTTTTTTTTTTTTAAAAGGCAGGGGTATTCTTGGAATTTTTTGGATTATGGGGGTGTGGGAGGGAATGAGGGGGGTACGAAAACAAAGACCCTAGTTTAATTTAATTAATCAAAAATAAGGTCATAGTTTAATCAAAATAAAAACATTTGTTCACAAAAAATAAAAATAAAAATATATATTTTTTAATAAAAATGTTTTAATTCTAAATTAAATAAAGCAAATAAAATTTTGATTGTTTGAGATGGAGCATTCAAACATAATAATTAATAAAACAGAAAAGGTAATTGTGACCAAATATTAAAAACATTAATGTCCCTATTAAACTAAAATATATTGTTGATTAGAATTTAGAGAGGCAAAGTTTAACGCAAGAAGTGATATTAGCAGTTTTGTTTTGAAAATTGGAGAAGCACACAGGACAGGACGGACCCATCCATTTTGTCTTCACCTCATTCTCCTTCCTTTCCATTCCCAATTCTTTCTTTCTTTCTTTCTTTTTAACTTAAGAAACAAACAAAAGAAAAAGGTAAGCTAGAAAAAATTAATTACTACAATACAATACAATATACTAATAATAATACAACAAAACCAAGTAACATGGTTACTACTACTTACTTTTCTTCATTACATAGTTGTTTTCTGTTTTGCGGTTTTTCTGGGTTGTGAAGTTTGGATGATTCAGATCTTTTTTTGGGGTCACAGTTAGGTTGTCTACTCCTAACCTTAACCATACACTCTTTTTTGTTTTTGCTTATATTTCTTTTGTCACCTCTCACAATTTCTAAACGGCTTTATTTTTTGTTGTTGTTGTTGTAGTGAGAGAAAGAGATAGGGATAGAGATAGAGAGTTGAAAGATGGGGGAAGAACCTGAAGTTCTGGATGCTGTGTTGAAGGAAACTGTTGATTTGGTAACATAGATCTGATGATTCATTCACTTTTACCCTTTTTCTTTGTTTTTGTTTTTCTAATGTTTGTGAATGCAGGAAAATATACCCATTGAAGAGGTTTTTGAGAATCTGAGATGTAGCAAAGAAGGGCTTACCAGCCAAGCTGCTGAAGAAAGGTTGGCGATTTTTGGGCACAACAAGCTTGAGGAGAAAAAGGTACTCTTTTTTTTTTTTTTTTTTTTTTTTTTTTTTGAAATGATAAAAAGTGAAACTTTATGGTAAATTACTTTCTGGGTTTTGTTCAGGAAAGCAAATTATTGAAGTTTTTGGGATTCATGTGGAATCCTCTATCTTGGGTCATGGAAGCAGCTGCTATTATGGCAATTGCTCTTGCAAACGGAGGGGTGAGTGAGTGTACTGTACTAAGATAAGATTTTGGGAGTTCTTGAATTACTTACTGTGAGGGAGGAGGGGTGTATAAGTATTTTAATTTGTAGCTTGATTTTGATTATTTGTGTGAGTTTGTTTTATTGTATGTGCAGGGAAAGGCTCCTGACTGGCAAGATTTTGTGGGTATCATAACCTTGCTTGTTATCAATTCAACAATCAGTTTCATTGAAGAGAACAATGCTGGGAATGCTGCTGCTGCTCTTATGGCTAGTCTAGCTCCAAAAGCAAAGGTGTCTAATTCAATTCAATTCAATTCAATTCAATCTTTGCATCTGGAAAGGAATCCGTTTTTGTTATTTGCAGTTTACTTTATTGTTTCCTTTCTCACGGGTTTGTTTTTGTGAAGATTCTTCGAGATGGTAGGTGGAGTGAGCAAGATGCCGCGGTCCTGGTCCCCGGTGACATAATCAGCATCAAATTAGGAGATATTATTCCAGCCGATGCTCGTCTTCTCGAAGGAGATCCTCTAAAAATCGATCAGGTTGATTCTTTTTTACACCTTTTTGGATTCCATGTATATATACTACTCTGCAATGAAATACAAGCAAAATAACTGAATTTACGCTAACTGAGCAAAAAATTCCAGTCTGCACTCACAGGTGAGTCTCTGCCAGTGACAAAGGGCCCTGGTGATGGTGTGTATTCTGGTTCTACCTGCAAACAAGGAGAGATTGAAGGTGTTGTCATAGCAACTGGTGTTCATACCTTTTTTGGAAAAGCTGCTCACCTTGTAGACACTACTAATAATGTTGGTCACTTTCAAAAGGTAACATAAAAGAATGAGACTTTTTTTCCTTGCAGTCGAACCAGTCTAATCAATATTCACAGTTCCGATTTCATTTTTCTCCTTTTATTTTCTGCTGTCATATAGGTCTTGACTGCAATTGGGAACTTCTGCATATGTTCAATTGCTGTGGGGATGCTTATTGAGATTATTGTTATGTATCCCATCCAACATCGACCTTATCGTCCTGGAATCGATAACCTCCTTGTACTTCTCATTGGAGGAATTCCAATCGCTATGCCCACAGTTTTGTCGGTAACCATGGCCATTGGATCACACAGGCTTTCTCAGCAGGTCAGTTAGATTCTTTCAGGCGAGCACCACGGCTGGACTGACATATCAAATGCAAGTAACAACTAATGGTTATATAATGTCTACAGGGTGCTATCACAAAGAGAATGACAGCCATTGAAGAGATGGCGGGGATGGATGTGCTCTGCAGCGACAAGACCGGGACTCTAACTTTAAATAAGCTTACAGTTGATAAGAATCTTGTTGAGGTTGGATGGTGAATGCTCTTTTTTGTTGGTTATCTTTGTGTGTTTCATATTCATGTATTCTAATTATTTTATTTTTTTATCAATAAGGTTTTTGCTAAAGGAGTGGATGCTGAGGCTGTTGTTTTGATGGCGGCTCGAGCTTCAAGACTTGAGAATCAAGATGCAATTGATACAGCCATAGTTGGGATGCTGGCTGATCCAAAGGAGGTTAGTCTTTGATCTATTATTCACTACTATTTTTCTCCGGGCATATTTATTAGCTGCAAGTCTGCACCTATTTTCTGCGCATTCGCACAAGTTTTTATGAATTCAAGTTGATGTGTTTTTTTTACCTTTTTAACTTACTGCTACGAAAGGCACGTGCTGGTATACAAGAAGTGCATTTTCTTCCTTTCAATCCCACTGACAAGCGGACAGCGTTGACTTATACCGATAATGAGGGTAAAATGCATAGAGTGAGCAAAGGTGCTCCGGAGCAGGTAATAAGTAACATTGTTTAGATGATTTTTTTTGTCTTTTAATATTTGCCTATTTGTTCTGACAGTCTCATTGTGATTTGTAACATGGTTGTTAGATCCTTAATCTTGCACACAATAAGGCAGACATTGAAAGAAGAGTTCATGCAGTGATAGATAAGTTTGCAGAGCGTGGCTTACGATCTCTTGCTGTAGCATACCAAGTAATTGATTTTTTACTTAATCAATCGAGCATCAGTACACCCGTGTTTTAAGCTAGAAATATTAATGTGGGTTTCTCCATTTTATACAGGAAGTTCCAGATGGAAGGAAAGAGAGTGCTGGTGGCCCATGGCAATTTATTGGCCTTATGCCTCTCTTTGACCCACCTAGGCATGACAGTGCAGAAACTATTCGGAGGGCACTAAACCTCGGAGTAAATGTCAAAATGATTACAGGTTTGTATGATTAGCTGATCCTTGATACTGTTATAAATTAACTTGGAAGTAAAGGAACTCATGTTCTTCTACATAGCCAACTATATAATTTATATTAAGATTATTTACCTCATAACATCCTTCTAATTATCATTTGCGTAATTTATATCAGGTGATCAGCTGGCTATAGGAAAGGAAACAGGTCGTCGATTGGGAATGGGTACCAATATGTATCCTTCATCTGCTTTGCTCGGGCAGAATAAGGATGAATCTATTGCCGCCTTACCCGTTGATGAACTAATAGAAAAAGCTGATGGATTTGCGGGAGTTTTTCCTGGTATGCTTCTATTTTGTCTTTGCAATGTATTATTACTTTTTTTGTTTGCCATATTTTGATGGATGATTGATTAGTTGTAGTCCTTCAGTATTGTGTGGTTCTTTTTCATGTCGGTTTTTTTTAGATAATCTTGTTCATGTCGGTTGTTTTATATATTTGGCCAGAGCACAAATATGAGATTGTGAAACGCTTGCAAGCTAGAAAACATATTTGCGGTATGACCGGAGACGGAGTGAATGATGCTCCTGCCCTCAAGAAAGCAGATATTGGTATAGCCGTTGCTGATGCTACTGATGCAGCTCGTAGTGCATCAGATATTGTTTTAACAGAACCTGGCCTTAGTGTCATTATAAGTGCTGTTTTGACCAGCCGCGCTATCTTCCAGAGAATGAAAAATTATACAGTAAGCAACTGAATTACTGTTTTTTTTTTCAACAGTTACATTATTTTTGGGGAAACTGGGTATTGTTATTGCTTATTGTACTGTATGTATCTTAATTAATGTGTTTATTCTTTCACGCAGATTTATGCAGTGTCAATTACAATTCGTATTGTGGTATGTAGAAGAATCATTTTGCAAATCCGGGATCTATTTTCTACCTGGCATACAATTCGTCTTATATTTAACTATTTTCGACATGTTTGACATGCTTACAGATGGGTTTCATGTTGCTGGCTCTCATATGGAAATTTGACTTTCCGCCGTTTATGGTGCTTATTATCGCCATCCTAAATGATGGTTTGTTTTTTTTCTTTTCTTTGTCATTGTCTCCCCTTGCTTGTACTGTTGCAGCATGTTTCTATTTGATCTTGGTATTTATTAGTGGCCAATATTTTGACATTGTAGGTACTATTATGACAATTTCAAAAGATAGGGTAAAGCCATCACCTCTTCCAGATAGCTGGAAGCTAGCAGAGATATTTACTACCGGCGTCGTGCTCGGTACTTACTTGGCAATGATGACAGTTATATTTTTTTGGGTGGCATACAAAACAGATTTCTTCCCAGTATGTCTTCTACGACTTCAATCCCCCCCTTTTTTTGTATTTTTATTAAAATTTATCATATTTGAATTTTTCGTGACGGACATCCATGCACGTTGTTTTATCTGTTACGGGCTTACGGCATCGATGCTAGGATGCATACTGTCATGATCTAATATGTTTGTGTGCATCAATGCCAATATATGTGCTTCATGGATTCTCATTTGGCATTTGATGGTTTTGGATGGCTATTGATTTATCTTACCTAATATGTTTTTCAGAGAGTGTTTGGGGTTGCGACTCTTGAAAAAACAGCTCATGATGATTTCCGAAAACTTGCATCTGCAATCTATCTTCAAGTGAGCACTATAAGTCAGGCTCTTATATTCGTAACCCGATCTCGAGGTTGGTCATATGTTGAGCGCCCTGGTTTGTTGCTGGTTTTTGCTTTTATTGTTGCTCAATTGGTAAGTCCTTATGAACATTTGTATGTTGTAATTATTTTTCACCACATCAAGTTTTGATAATGGATTTTTTGTCTGCAGATCGCCACTTTGATCGCGGTTTATGCAAGCTGGAGCTTTGCTGCAATTGAAGGGATAGGTTGGGGTTGGGCTGGTGTAATATGGTTATACAACATCATATTCTACATCCCACTTGATATCATTAAGTTTTTAATTCGCTATGCTTTGAGTGGGAGAGCTTGGGATCTTGTCATTGAGCAAAGGGTGAGTGGTGCTTGTTTTCTTGAGTTAGTTTTTTTATCAGCTTAGACGAAAAACAAATAAACACCGTGCACACACATGGTCACACCCAGGTGCTGGCATGCCCGTATCGCTAAAATTTTCAATGCAACCAGCGGTGGGGATCGAGTTAATTAATCCATTTTTTATTTTTGTTTCTTTGTGCTTATGGATTTGGTGTGTTGTAGATTGCTTTCACAAGGCAAAAGGACTTTGGAAAGGAACAAAGAGAACTTCAATGGGCACATGCACAAAGAACACTGCACGGATTACAAGCACCCGATGCGAATTTGTTCAAGGGAGGGACACACGTCAGTGAACTCAATCAAATGGCTGAGGAAGCTAAAAGAAGAGCTGAAATTGCAAGGTATAAGTTGAAGATAAACATCAAAATACTGCACTCAAGATTGCATGATGGGACTATAAATGCATAATAATATTTATATTACAAAGTAGTTGTAATAGTTTGGCATGTCACATGTTTATGTCTTTGATGAGGGTGACATGTATTTCATATTTAAATTCAAACTAGGTCGGTTATCATAATTATTTATTATTGTGTGAACTGGAATGCAGGTTGAGAGAGCTTCATACACTGAAGGGTCATGTAGAATCAGTGGTGAGATTGAAGGGGCTGGACATAGAGACAATTCAGCAAGCATACACAGTCTGAAGATGCTTATTATATAATTTGCATACTTATACTGTAAAGGGTTAATTAAATCCTAATGTTGCTGAGAGTGAGAGGAATATAATGTAATGATGATGATAACACACTTTTTTAACTTCGATATCATTATACTCTGCTATCTTTCTATCTATGCTTATTGTTTCCTGTTATTATCACTACACTACATACACAATGCCTGTCACATTCTCACATTGATTAGAATTTTGAAGAGAGTTTGTTTATAAAGCTTTGAGAACTATTCACAAGGTTGTTTAGTTTTTAATATCAACCACATCATTTTAAGCTCCATAAGAGCATGAGAGTGTCAAAAGGTATTCTGAGCTCCTTAAGTAGGGATTGTAGGTAAAGTAATTCAGTTGTACAGTGTGCAAGTCCTTCGTATTCTGCTTCAGCACTAAAGCGAGCAATAAATGTTTGCTTTCTTAAAGCTCCATGATACGAGGTATGGGCCAAAGAAGATACAGACACGAAAAATAGATACACGATCATTCGGGTCACTAGCCTAAAGAGAGTCACTGAAAACACAAGATATGTCCAATAGAAGTGAATTGAACCTTATGCTTCAAAAAGTCTCACCTACGGATCCAAACATTGCCTACCTATGAACACCTCTATGCCTACCAGAGAATGCACGAGCAACTGTTTTGTGAGATACTACTTCCGATATTAACGATGGATGGGAGTATACAATTAAATTTTGACTATTAATTATTGAAAAAAAATCTTATTGTCACAAGATAAGAAGAATGTTGGTATGTTAAATATCTTGGCTTAATTTCACTTTTACCCCCTATAATATCCTATAAGTTTGGTCTCCCAAGTTTTTTTCCACGATTCTAGTTCCCTACTATTCCAATTTGTAAAATCCTCACCCCTAACAAAATTGGTCAACAACCTACTGGTTGAAATGATACTCACTTAAATGACGTGACATTCCACATGAATTTTTTAATTAAAAATATTTTTAATACAACAATTTGTTTTTAAAAAGTGTTATTATTGAAGTTACTATCACTATTTTTAGATAGGCAAAATGATTGTATTAAGGGAAATACAAGAGTACTTCAACTTGGGACCCCGTTAAAACCTCCATGAGTCAAAACCCCGTGAGAAAAGAAGGCGGGGAGGAAAAGAATACCCAAAGAAAGATGACAATGAACAAAGCCAAGACTAAAAGTCAATAACAGAGAGGCTAAACAAGCTTGTGGGTTCCCCACCAATTTGAAATGTTAAAAGAAAAATTACAACCATCATTACTAGCAAACCATCCCCAAGACATAACGACTTAACTTGATTAACAACAGCTGGTGGATCGAAAACTGTTCCCCTGAAAATGACGTTGTTCCTATGAACCTAAATGCATCAGGTGGTGGCTGTCCAAAATAAGAAATTGAATTTGATCCAGCTTTTAGAGTTGCAACTAACCTTGTAGGCTCGAAAATGATCAGCTCCCACCAACCTGTCCTCCACCAATAGGCCCAACCAATGCTGGACATCCTTCCAAACTATACTCGCACACTTACACATAAAAAACAAATGACAAACAGATTCCTCCTACTCAAATATCATTTAAGAGTTACTATTACTTATTAAAAAACACATTTTTATAATTAAAAATATAAATCATTTTTAAATAAAAAATCAATGTGGCAGTCGAAGGTGGCATACCGGATCACTTAACTGAGTACCACATCGGCCAATGAGTTGATCAATTTTGGTAGAAATAAACAGGCAACAATCGTGGACAATGCATATTGGTATATATGACTTTGGAAAAAGATAAAATGACAGATATTTTTTATTTTCTCAACACGACACTTAATATTAAAAGAACTTAAATCTGATTTTAGTCCCTATTTTACAAACTGTGGAATTTTGATCCCCCTATTTTATTTTGGGAATTTTGGTCCCCCAATTTTTCTAAATGCGCAATTTTAATCCCCCTATTTATTTTTGTGCAATTTTGGCCCCCGTATTTTTCAAATAAGTTTTGTATAAATAAAATATTTTTGTATTTTATATTTTCAATAGTTAAATATTTATTTAAAAACAAGAAAATAATTTAATTATTTTAATGTATATTATAAAATATAAAATTAGTTTATTTATTTTAAATAATTTAATCATTTTCTATTTTTAAATATTTATTTAACTATTTAAAAATATTAAATATAAAATAGCTTCTTTATTCTATATAATTAAATAATTTTCTATTTTTTAAATAAATATTTAACTAATGAAAATATTAAATATAAAAATATTTTATTTATTTTAAATAATATAATAATGTTCTACTTTTGAATAAATATTTAACTATTTAAAAAGATAAAATATAAAAACAGATTATTTATTTTATATAATTATATAATTGTCTATTTTTTTAATAAATATTTAACTATTGAAAATTAAAATATGAAAATAGTTTATTTATACAAAAATTATTTGGAAAATAGAGGGATAAAAATTGCACAAAAATAAATAGGAGGATCAAGATTGCGCATTTAGTAAAATAGGGGGACCAAAATTGCCCAAAATAAAATAGGGGAATCAAAATTGCACATTTAATAAAATAGGGAGATCAAAATTGCCCAAAATAAAATAGGGAGATCAAAATTGCATATTTAGTAAAATCGAGGACCAAAAGTGCATTTAAGCCTATTAAAAAAGAGAGAGTAATTTCCTTTTGTTTTTGAAGAGATGGAGTAATCAACAAAGGGTCTCTTCTCTTCTCTTCTCTTTTTTTTTTCGAGACACACAGATATAATGCCTTCTTGAATCGCCTTTTGTGTGTTGTCTTTGCCTTACTTTTTGAAGTGAAAAGGCAGAAATCTGAGGATAAGATGGTTTCGTTAGCAATGAAAATGCCATTGATGCAACTAGGAATATAAATGATTCCTAAGATATCTTTTTCTATGACAACATACTTTTAACTGGTCAGGCTGGGTGGAAATCCACGTTGATCCAGATTGCGTATAATGACTGACTGTTTCTTTTTTGACGGAATAATGAATGGTTGCCAGAATTTTTTATCATGTTTTTTTCTCGTATTATTGGTGTGTAATATTTATAATTTTTATCGAGAACTAATCTATACATGTATTCCTGACTTTGGCACCGGCCTATGTGGTTTTTCCGTCTAACAAATTTTTTGCTACATCAAAGACTCCAACTTGAAACATTAAAGTGAGATCCGAACTCATTTACCGCTTGGATCAACCGTTGTTGATTTTTTTTTTCCTTCAATCATGTTTTGAAAAAAGGCTACGGAGCAATAATTGTTAACTAACATATGTTATCTTTGTACATAAAACGAGAGTAATATATATTACCATATATTTTATCAGATGTTGCACATCAAAACATGATATGATAGTGTTATTGTTTGCTGGTGTTTTTAGCAAACAATCACTAGTTTTCAATATCGAGACTGTGAGATCAAACTAGAAAATATCTTTGACGATTGCCATTGAGTTTTGTGTTTTTCACGTACGTAAGAACAGTAAAATAGTAGAGAGAAACGGATTGAAAGTAAAATAAAAGCAGTAAATGCAACGAAGGTAAAAAGAAAGTAAAAACTTTGCATTAAATGAAGAAAGAAAAATGGTTCACCAACACGTACAAAGGATCTGTTTCACTCGTGTTTCGCTTTGGCTTGGAAGTTGAGTTTCTCAGAGTTCTTGTAGAATGTGGTGACCCCGATTTTCTATTACAAAGGGGTATTTATACTCCTAGGAACAATCGTGGGGAAAGGGTAACTGCCTCCTAAAACTACGGGAGAGTAACCGCCCACTACTTGCTGCTCTGCACTTTCGACTAACCCATTGTCAACCGCTTGACGAAGTGTTGGGCCCAGCTCTGTCGAAGTGTTGTGTCTTCTCTTGTCGAAGGTTTCTTGGATTACTTGCTTCATAGCTTTGAGAGCTAAGCTTGTCGAAGCTCATTTGCACTCCTTGCACTTGTCTGCCTTTCCTGTCGAAATCATGGTGCACTGACTTGAATATTGACATATGGCCCACAGAACAATATTAAATGTGAAGTCAACCCCATTTAAAGCTTTATTTAATGTACTGTCGAAATTTTAAGGTAACAGTTATCATGTCTCTATCATATTCTATCTCTATCTTGTTTTATATTTATCATGTCTATCTCGATTTTACATTCCCCATCCTGAATCTCATATATTTCCACGTTCCCCTACCCAAACCCAACGTTCCCCGTACCCAACGGGTTCGGGTATTCCTGCCCCAACCCCGGTCCCCCACAGTGGAATCAATTTTTTAAATAAAAAAAAGTTTTGCTTGTCCCAAACCCAAACCCGCCCCAAATCCAAACTTTATAACACACCGAAGTCGCCCCAAACCCAGAATTTAACAATACTGTGAGCGACAAATCCATCTAGGGCTTACTTGAGATTTTGAATGTTTCTAATTTAAGAGTGGTAATATTATAATTGTACTTTCATAGATTCGGGGCGGGCTCGGGGTGGGGATCTATATCCCCATTACCCACCCCGTCTCCGTATTTTGATTTCGGGGAAAACCCAAACCTAAACCCAGTCAAAGAGGGTAAAACCCATCAAAGCAGGACGAGTTTGGGTGGGTCGCTGCGGGTACGAGTCTTGTTGTCATGCCTAATTCTATTTTTACCACCAAACGAGCCCTAATAGTTGCCTTGGCATAATTTAGTACATCGTAATTTAAAAATACTCTTATGAAAATGGTTCCTTAAATTTCTATTTTCATCTCCTATTATCATTACAATATTTATGGTTCTTATAATATTTAAAAACATATAATTCTAAACTAAATTATATTAAATTGTCTGAAAACTGTTATTCCTTTCGTTTTAATTATATGTATTTAAATTATATCTATAATTTCGTCAAAAAAAATTATATCCAACTACTATAATGGCTTTCATCAAGCCTGAATATTAGTGATGGAAAAACAAAAAAGTTGACAAAAGTGATGTAACAACCAAACAAAAGTAATATAAAAAATGTAAAGATAAATGGTGACTCTCTTCTTAAGTATTTGTAGTCTATTTTGAAAAGAAGACTTAAAGAGAAAGGAAAATGAAAAGATCGTAACTAATCTCTATTTGAAACCAACTATTTGATTTTTAATTACACATTCATAACTAAAATTAAAGTATGTATTCTTTATATTGAATTTACAAATAAATATATACTCAAAGATTGAGGAGCACTCTAAAGCCAACTTGTATGCTTCTTTTTTAGAGGGACTTTTGAGCTTCAATCTACTTTAACTATAATAAAGGAATATGCAAGCACATTTACATATTTAGACATCTTAAATTTTTGACATTTGGCAAAAAGTAAGGGCAATTTAGTAACTTCACCACTAAAAACAAAAACCGACAGCTTTTTTTTAAAAAAAAAACAAAGCGACAGATCGACGCGACGTGTACCGTCACGTACGACGCATCAATCTTGTCTGTCACGTTGTCGGTGACTCTGTTGACGCGTGCTTTGATTTTTTTTCAATTTTTTTTCAAAAAACTGTTTTTTTTTCAAAAAAACTGTTTTCTTTTTCAAAAAAACTGTTTTTTTTTTAAAAAACTGTTTTTTTTAAATAACAGTTTTTGAACAAAAAAATTGTTTTTTTAAATAACTGTTTTTACCAACGGGGGATCCAACGGAGATACATATTTTACCAACTACTCAACTAGAGAAGTAATCTAATGAGAGCGCCTACGGGGGAGCCAACTGGGATGCATATTTTACCTCTAATGTCTAAATACATTATTATACTATTTTCTTTTTTCTTCACTTTTACTCTATCTAGAATTTATTATTTTCTATAATCTTTCTTTTAAAATTATCAACATCAATCAATTTAATCACTATAAATTGTAAAAAAAAAAAAAATTAGCCGCTACTACCAAATATTACAAAATAACTTATAAAAATGTGGCAACGTCAGCAACAACGAAAGACTGACAATGGGAGTGGCAACGGGACTGACAACTAGAGAGGTAATCTAATCAGAGTGCCTACGGGGGAGCCAACAGGAATGCATATTTTACCTCTAATGTCCAAATACATTATTATGGATCAATGTAATTCGCATTGTCAACGGGGATGCATATATTCCACTTTGAATTTCAAATCATATATTTCGGACATATTATTTATAACTTATGAATATCTTTCAAATTATTATTATGACTTCATAGCATTACACCGACCATACAATATCACCCGTGCGTATGCACGGGTAAAATACTAGTTACTTTTATGAAAAACGGATCTTTAATAATAATTTACTGGAAAACACAAAAATCGATAATCAAACAAGGTTGCTCATACCTTAGCAGGGGTAGTCTTGTGCTCAGGCCCTTCTCAAACACTATTTGATGTTCCAGCATGTATTTTTGATATTGTTATGAATGAAATGCATTAGATTTTTTGCGTCAAAAAAAAATGATATAGAATTAATATATAATATATTTTCAAGCCAAATATATGTCTAATAAAAGTAAAAGTGGAGTTGCTCATATGACTGCCCCTCCATTAAAAAGGGTTGGATATAGATACATAGACATATATGGAAAGTCTTTTTAAATTAAAGTAAATGATAATTTATTTATTTATTTCGGTGGAAGTAAAACATGTTTATTGAATAGCTATAGTCTTATAAAAACAATCCGGGGAACTTTTTTATTACAATTTTTCTGTGGATCCAACTAAGTTTTTCCAAACTCACCCCGAAAACCTACAATCCAAAGAACTTTGTAAATAACAGAAACAACCTACAAAAGTATATAATTTTAATCACCTACAATAGAAGTCTCGATGAAAAACATTTGAAAAAGAACAATATACAACAATCACATATTGAAGAAGATCAATCCTCCTACTAATTTGATCACCTACAATTAACTCTTCATGAGAAGCAAATAGTATCCAACAATCACAAATTGAGAATAACTCTCGCAACTTGCAAGAAAAAGGAAGAATAAAGTGAATCAAACTTAGAGACCGACAAAAGCAAACTCATTACCCTAACTACACTAACTTAACATAAAAGGGAAGGAACATGGGTTTTGGATTGTAATAATATTTGTGACAACTCAAAGGTTTGGCAACCGAAATTAAATGAAGATATAGGTAAGAAATAAATTCAAAACTGTCTAAATTTATTTAAATATTAGAGGAATAAAATGATTTAGTGACAATTAGGATAGGAATACATATGTATCGTTGGTATATACAATGGGATATAATAATAATTAGTTAAAAAGAAATAACATTTGGATAGGAGGAATACATATGTATGGCTGTCATCCCATGCATTTATAAATCAATCCTTGCACTTCAATGTTTTGCGGCTAATTGATTGACAATATTTGAAATAATCCATTCCTCAAAAGTCTAATTAATCCATATATAACAACATTTATTCCTTTACTCTAAAAGAGTACTACTACTTTAGATTCTATACCTGTTATTATACTTCTATGCACTACCAGTTTCTTTATACCTATACCACTTAGAACACATTAAAAAGTATCCCAAATTCAAAACTTCTAAACCAGTAATCATGTAATAAAACAAATCCAATCTCCCTTTGTTAAGATCTTCAGGCAACCAATTCCCAGTAGCAGATTTTTCTGTTGTTTTATGAACAACTGAAATAAGAAAAGTACTCAAATAACTAGACCCTGCCATACCACAATAGAAAAGTGACCCTGCAATGCTTCTCATATTCTCAGGAAATTGTTTATAGTAAAACTCAATTTGTCCAACAGCACTAAATGTTTCAGCCAATCCTGCTAATATTAACTGCGGAATTAACCATAAACCTGACATAGATGAAATTGCACCTTTTCTTGGTTGTAGTACTCCTATAGGTTTAGTTAAAGCAAAATGTCTTCTTTGCCCTTCAACAATAGCTGATACAAGCATGCTTAGTATAGTGAGAAATATTCCAACTCCCATTCTTTGTAAAAGTGTGATACCACCTTCATTTCCAGTGAGTTTTCTAAGAAAAGGGACTACTATTCTGTCATAGATAGGTAGCCATAATGTCATGCTTAACATTAAGAATACATAGTAAGATGCTCCAGGGATCTTGAAGTTGCTGTGTCCAATTCTTCTATCAGATTGAAGAGCTTGAAATACAAGGAGAGTGTGTTGTTGTACAATGGATAGATGGTATAAAATGGCTGAAAACCATATAGGTAACACCCTCACCAAACATTTCACTTCTTCCACTTGTTGAATGCTGCATAGATTCCATGGATCAGCTGCTGATCCATCTGCTTTTATCTTATCTTGTGGACTCATAATTGCTGCTTTGTCCAACACCCTATATTAATGTAATGTAATCACATTAATTAATGTTCATTTATCTTGTCCAACACTCAGGAGCACTACTACCTCTCGTCATTAAATTACTCATGTATCTGGTCTATGTAGACTAGATATATCAGATATAACAGTTATTCAATGAACCTAATGCAGTAAGTAGACCGGATATATCAATTATTAGTCAATAAACCAGAAACTGCATTTTTCTCTTATAAATAAGACCGAAGAGAAAGTTAAAACTAAAAGCTAAAGCTTGATGTAATTAATTACCTGAATTGGTATGTGTAAGGAAGCTTAGAATTAATACACTTGGGTGAAACATAGTCAAAGAGGGAAAGCATTGGATGCTGAGAAGGTAGTTTAAGTCTCCTTTTCTTGAATGCAACTACTAACACTTGCACAATACTAGTGATTGGACTACCACTTGGTTTGATTTTGACATACATTTTAGCCCCCAAGAAAAACACCACACATGATATGAACATCAATGCAGCAGGTATTCCCAAACCTATTGACCAGCTCATATTGGATTGTATATAAACAATTAGTGTCAAGGAAACCATCTGTGCAAAAGTGAAGGTAAAGAAGTACCAATTGAAGAAACTATTGATTCCTTTCTTTCCTGAATCTGTGTTTGGATTGAATTGATCAGCTCCAAATGCTAAGTTACATGGTCTAACACCTGCTGCACCTACTAGTAGAAAACCAAATCCAGCTAGTAGAAATGCCATTTGTCCTGCTGTTGGCCCTTTGCATGTTGTGCTCTCCTTTCCACAGTGTGGTGGATGCAGATTCTTAAATACTGCTGTAAGTTGTATGAATAGTAATCCCTGTTTGGATGCAGGAAAAAGAAAATATTAAAGGAATCATGCTTATGATTTGGCTGAAGGATGTATGTTTTTGGTCTAGGGCGCAACTCGGTGTCTAGGGAAAAGAGCGTGCGTGACTAATCTAGAGTTCAGTCGGGAGGTAAGTAAAATCTGACACCAATTAAATCTATTATCAGGAATCAAAGTCAGGTACTAGTCAAATCCGTACTTTTAGGTGGAGTGCGTTAACAATTCGCACCCAACTTTGGAGATGAAGGATGTAGATTAATTTGATATTGTAGATTTTTATCAAACTATATGGTGAAATAATTGAACACAATAAATTGATAGGTTTTTATAGTTATGTTAATATTTTCTAACATGGGGATCATAAATTTTGTTTCATTCTATTTGGCATCACATGACATGAGCATTAAAATAATACCAGAAAGGAAGTGATTGTGCAGAATGCTATTGTCTTGTAGCGACCAAAATATGTATCTGAGAAAAAAGCACCAAGCAAAGTAGCAAAGTTTGTGCTGCCACTGAAGATGTTGATGATGTTTGTAGCTGTGATGTTCTTCAAGTTGAATACAGTTGTAAGATAGACTAGGAGGTTTGATAAGGTTCCAATGGCTCCCAATTTCTCAAATGTTTCATTTCCTGCAGTAGGTACTCAAAAGTTGTTAAAAGGATGAGAGAGAGAGAGAGAGAGAGAGAGAGCATGAAAGATGTACATGGTTCCTAACTACTACATACCTATGATGAATGGCATGACCTTCCATCCTCTGTAGTTAATCTTAGGATCATCATCTGTCTCATGTTTTTCACCATTAATCTCCATGTTTTCTTTCTCAATTGTCTTCATTGTCTCTCTTTCTCCCATTTATTCAGGATTATGTATTATATATGTAATGTAATCTCTGTTACTACTCACTGGAGGTCGCAGGGAAGAAGAAATAAATTAGCTGCCTTTAGTTGGTGGAGTAACACAATTATTTTACCCGTGTATCCCGACGGGTGACACCGTATTTATTATAAATTGTTATGAAATTATAAGATAGAAAATGAGAATGAGATTTGTTATAAATTGCCTTAATAATGAAGTAAAATGAAAATGAGATTTAATATTAAATATGCACATCTGTTGACACTCCAATTACCTCTCATTTATTTTATTAGATATTTATTGAAGATAGAAAGAGAAAGTAAGAAAATGACAAAAATGCCACATTTTTGTCTTTTAGCTAGTAATTGACACATTTGCCCCAAAATTTGGACACTTGGCAAACTCATAAATGGACGACTTTTGTCAAATTTGCTAGCATAAGATTTTATTATATTAGATAGATAGCAGAAGTGTTTTTTTTTTAATATTTATATATGTATTTTGAATAGATATTAGGCCTTTTTGTTTTTTTCTAAGATATCCAAAAATTATTTTTTAATTTTCTAGTAGTTAAGTTGCTTAGTTTTAGTAGATGATAGTAGAGAGGGATAATGTAGTAATTTTAGTAGTGGGTTGCTTGATTATGTTGATTAGTAGAGATAAGTGGAAAGAGTGAGAGAGAGAGAGAGAGGAAAGAGAAAAGTAGGTTTTAAAGTGAAATGAAAAAATAAAAGAAGATGTGAGATTAATGATAAAAGTGAGTGAGAGAAAAAAGTGAAAAAATAATAATTTGAAATTTGTATCCTTAGGATTGAGATAAAAGTAGGGATAATTTAGTATTTTTGATAGTAAGTTGATTGTATATAGTGATTGTAGATAGTAGAAGACTAGTATTTTACCCGTGTATCCGCATGGGTGACACTGTATTTGTTATAAATTGCTATGAAATTATAGTCACGTTGAAAATTGAAAAATGTAATAAAAGAAAAAGGGAAAACTCAATAAAAGACTATATTTCAAATTTATTAAAATACTTGTGATAGAGGTTCTTGAAGCAGCACCAATCTCTCATTTGAATTCGCTCCCATCTTAGCTAGGTAATCCGCGCATTGATTTCCCTCACGAAAATTGTGAGTAATAACATACTGCCATTTCCTTTGCAAAAGTTCTTTGATAAGATGTATCTCATTTCTATACTTATGGTAATGTGAAACACCTTCTTTGACATAATTAACTGTGAGGAGTAAATTATAAGATTATTAAAAAATGTTATTTTGAAATTTTTGAAAACTGTTGATTTTTTTTTGACATAGACAATTGTAAAGTTTTTATTGACGATTGTTAGTAGTTAAATTGATTAATTTTTAGTAGCTTTAGTCTATTATAGTAAATAGTAAAAAAATTAATATTTTCTGTTTTTTGAAAGAAAAAATACTGACAGCACGTCAAACTGTTTTTTTCTGGCTTGACTACAGTATTTTTCTTTTATTTCTTTTAGTAGTTCCTAAATTAATCAATTTGCTAGCACTCTCATTTATTATATTAGATATTTATTGAAGAGAGAAAGAGAAAGTAATAAAATGACAAGTAGTTAAAAGACAAAAAGATGCCACATTTTTGTCTTTTAGCTAGTAATCGACACTTTTGCCCAAAATTGGAACACTTGGCAAACTCATAAATGGACTACTTTTGTCAATTTGCTAGCATAAGATTTTGTTATATTAAGATTTTAGGAAGAAAAATATCGACGGTAGTGCGACTTTTTTTAAAGCGCGACTACTGATATTTTCTTTTATTTCTTTAGTAGTTTCTAAATTAATGAATTTGCTATCACTCTCATTTATTATATTAGATACTTATTGAAGAGAGAAAGAAATTTTGGGGTAAAAGAGTCAATTACTGGCTAAAAGACAAAAATATGCACCTTTTTGTCTTTTAGCCAGTAATTGACTCTTTTATCCCAAAATTTGGACACTTGACAAACTCATAAATGGCTTTCATCAAGCCTGAATATTAGTGATGGAAAAACAAAAAAGTTGACAAAAGTGATGTAACAACCAAACAAAAGTAATATAAAAAATGTAAAGATAAATGGTGACCCTCTTCTTAGGTATTTGTAGTCTATTTTGAAAAGAAGACTTAAAGAGAAAGGAAAATGAAAAGATTGTAACTAATCTCTATTTGAAACCAACTATTTGATTTTTAATTACACATTCATAACTACAATTAAAGTACGTATTCTTTATATTGAATTTACAAATAAATATATACTCAAAGATTGAGGAGCACTCTAAAGCCAACTTGTATGCTTCTTTTTTAGAGGGACTTTCGAGCTTCAATTACTTTTATGAAAAACAGATCTTTAATAATAATTTACTGGAAAACACAAAAATCGATAATTATGATATAGAATTAATATAATATATTTTCAAGCCAAATATATGTCTAATAAAAGTAAAACTGGAGTTGCTCATATTACTACCCCTCCATTAAAAAGGGTTGGATATAGATACATAGACAGATATGGAAAGTCTTTTTAAATTAAAGTAAATGATAATTTATTTATTTATTTCGGTGGAAGTAAAACATGTTTATTGAATAGCTTTAGTCTTATAAAAACAATCCGGGGAACTTCTTCTTATTACAATTTTTCTGTGGATCCAACTATGTTTTTCCAAACTCACCCCGAAAACCTACAATCCAAAGAACTTTGTAAATAACAGAAACAACCTACAAAAGTCTATAATTTTAATCACCTACAATAGAAGTCTCGATGAGAAACATTTGAAAAAGAACAATATACAACAATCACATATTGAAGAAAATCAATCCTCCTACTAATTTGATCACCTACAATAATTAACTCTTCATGAGAAGCAAATAGTATCCAACAATCACAAATTGAGAATAACTCTCGCAACTTGCAAGAAAAATGAAGAATAAAGTGAATCAAACTTAGAGACCGACAAAAGCAAACTCATTACCCTAACTACACTAACTCAACATATAAAAGGGAATGAATGAAACTAAGATTGAGTAGGTAGGGTGTGAATGGATAGAGTTTATATAGTGAGTAGGTATGTGGCTTTTAGAATCTTATAGTTAGTGATTATTATTAGTGATATAATAGCTGGTGAGTAGGAATGTGGGTTTTGGATTGTAATTATATTTGGGACAACTCAAAGGTTTGGCAACCGAAATTAAATGAAGATATAGGTAAGAAATAAATTCAAAACTGTCTAAATTTATTTAAATATTAGAGGAAGCTGCTAAAGCTGAAAATAAATACGGAAATCAAATTAAACCAAAAATAAACTAAATTAGAAAAACATTATAAAACATAAAAATAACCAAAGCAAAACATATAAATGCTTAAGCACAAACATGGAAGAATGTGCATCAAAATGCACTGAATAATCTTCATCTCCAGTGTCACCTCTCATTAGAAATTTAAGCACACAACAAAAAACGAAATCTGAAAGATCTGGAAAAAACAGATCTCTGAAACTGAAAAAGAACAGAGATGAAAAACAACAGATCTGACAATATGCTTCAAATTGGAAACCCGTCTATACATATAAGTAAATGAATCCCCAATGGAGCCTCCACATTGCTTCTCATGAATTTTGTCTATAATGACCACTAACTTATTAAATGAGACTATTAGTGGAATATTATTTAACTACTTTAATATTTATGTGAACCTTGAATTGCAGCCTTTAGATCGACTACTCATCTCTCTTATTTATCTAATTAAAATATTTTATACTTATTAATAATTGGAACACAATTAACTATTGAATTGTGACTGTTGGATGTGTATGCATAGATACATCTCAATATATCAATTGAAATTAGTATTTTAAAACAAAAAAATTAGATGAATTTAAAATATGTTAACTTCAAGTGAAATATAATATTAACATATAGTAACATTAATTTATAATTTACATTGAATGGATATTTTAGAATGCTTCTCATTAATTTTATTTATTTATTTATAATTTACATGCAATTTCACACTTTTTTAAGTCACGATCAAATTTTTTTATGTGTAAACTTTAGTAGCATATATATATATATATATATATATATATATATATATATATATATATATATATATATATATATATCTAGTTGTTTATTTTTATAAGTCATTTTAAAAAATATTGAATCACTATTTTCTTTATTGGGCAGCTTATCCATTTTTTCCTATTATAGTGTTAGATAAATGCTACATTCTAAACTCATCATATTCCATATGCTTTGTGTAGTTTAAGTTTTGATAATTAATCTATTCATGAGTTTTAGAATATCATGAGTCTCTAAATTAATTAAAGTCACTTCCCATGCATAAAGACATCAACAATACTTTTGAATATTATTAGCCTTTTTTAATAATAGCTTTAATAATATATAAATTGATTGTTAAATAAATTATAAATTCCCACCCACATATTATATATTTATATTTACTTATGAATTTAAAATAAAGAAAACAATAATTTGAGCTTTTGATGTATATATAGTTAAATATTAAATTAAATATATTTTTTCTTTTTTATGAATTAATTTGAGAAAACATTTGAATAATATAAATAAATAATGAATTAATTTGAGAAAATTTTTGAATAATGTAAACAAATAATGAATTAGATAAGTATGTCTCAATTATATCCAAATTACTCTAAATTAGATAACATAACTATTGCCTAAATTGGTCTATTTAAAGAGAAAATTGGTTGATAACTCATCGTAATTTTAAAATACTCTTATGAAAATGGTTCCTTAAATTTCTATTTTCATCTCCTATTATCATTACAATATTTATGGTTTTTATAATATTTATTAACATCATATAATTCTAAACTAAATTATATTAAATTGTCTGAAAACTGTTATTCCTTTCGTTTTAATTATATGTATTTAAATTATATCTATAATTTCGTCAAAAAAATTATATCCAACTACTATAATGGCTTTCATCAAGCCTGAATATTAGTGATGGAAAAACAAAAAAGTTGACAAAAGTGATGTAACAACCAAACAAAAGTAATATAAAAAATGTAAAGATAAATGGTGACCTCTCTTCTTAGGTATATGTAGTCTATTTTAGAAAGAAGACTTAAAAAGAAAGGAAAATGAAAAGATTGTAACTAATCTCTATTCGAAACCAACTATTTGATTTTTAATTACACATTCATAACTAAAATTAAAGTACGTATTCTTTATATTGAATTTACAAATAAATATATACTCAAAGATTGAGGAGCACTCTAAAGCCAACTTGTATGCTTCTTTTTAGAGGACTTTCGAGCTTCAATTACTTTTATGAAAAACGGATCTTTAATAATAATTTACTGGAAAACACAAAAATCGATAATTATGATATAGAATTAATATAATATATTTTCAAGCCAAATATATGTCTAATAAAAGTAAAACTGGAGTTGCTCATATTACTACCCCTCCATTAAAAAGGGTTGGATATAGATACATAGACAGATATGGAAAGTCTTCTTAAATTAAAGTAAATGATAATTTATTTATTTATTTCGGTGGAAGTAAAACATGTTTATTGAATAGCTATAGTCTTATAAAAACAATCCGGGGAACTTCTTATTAAATTTTTCTGTGGATCCAACTATGTTTTTCCAAACTCACCCCGAAAACCTACAATCCAAAGAACTTTGTAAATAACAGAAACAACCTACAAAAGTCTATAATTTTAATCACCTACAATAGAAGTCTCAATGAGAAACATTTGAAAAAGAACAATATACAACAATCACATATTGAAGAAGATCAATCTATTAATTTGATTACCTACAATTAACTCTTCATGAGAAGCAAATAGTATCCAACAATCACAAATTGAGAATAACTCTCGCAACTTGCAAGAAAAAGGAAGAATAAAGTGAATCAAACTTAGAGACCGACAAAAGCAAACTCATTACCCTAACTACACTAACTTAACATAAAAGGGAAGGAACGTGGGTTTTGGATTGTAATAATATTTGTGACAACTCAAAGGTTTGGCAACCGAAATTAAATGAAGATATAGGTAAGAAATAAATTCAAAACTGTCTAAATTTATTTAAATATTAGAGGAATAAAATGATTTAGTGACAATTAGGATAGGAATACATATGTATCGTTGGTATATACAATGGGATATAATAATAATTAGTTAAAAAGAAATAACATTTGGATAGGAGGAATACATATGTATGGCTGTCATCCCATGCATTTATAAATCAATCCTTGCACTTCAATGTTTTGCGGCTAATTGATTGACAATATTTGAAATAATCCATTCCTCAAAAGTCTACTAATTAATAATCCATATATAACAACATTTATTCCTTTACTCTAAAAGAGTACTACTACTTTAGATTCTATACCTGTTATTATACTTCTATGCACTACCAGTTTCTTTATACCTATACCACTTAGAACACATTAAAAAGTATCCCAAATTCAAAACTTCTAAACCAGTAATCATGTAATAAAACAAATCCAATCTCCCTTTGTTAAGATCTTCAGGCAACCAATTCCCAGTAGCAGATTTTTCTGTTGTTTTATGAACAACTGAAATAAGAAAAGTACTCAAATAACTAGACCCTGCCATACCACAATAGAAAAGTGACCCTGCAATGCTTCTCATATTCTCAGGAAATTGTTTATAGTAAAACTCAATTTGTCCAACAGCACTAAATGTTTCAGCCAATCCTGCTAATATTAACTGCGGAATTAACCATAAACCTGACATAGATGAAATTGCACCTTTTCTTGGTTGTAGTACTCCTATAGGTTTAGTTAAAGCAAAATGTCTTCTTTGCCCTTCAACAATAGCTGATACAAGCATGCTTAGTATAGTGAGAAATATTCCAACTCCCATTCTTTGTAAAAGTGTGATACCACCTTCATTTCCAGTGAGTTTTCTAAGAAAAGGGACTACTATTCTGTCATAGATAGGTAGCCATAATGTCATGCTTAACATTAAGAATACATAGTAAGATGCTCCAGGGATCTTGAAGTTGCTGTGTCCAATTCTTCTATCAGATTGAAGAGCTTGAAATACAAGGAGAGTGTGTTGTTGTACAATGGATAGATGGTATAAAATGGCTGAAAACCATATAGGTAACACCCTCACCAAACATTTCACTTCTTCCACTTGTTGAATGCTGCATAGATTCCATGGATCAGCTGCTGATCCATCTGCTTTTATCTTATCTTGTGGACTCATAATTGCTGCTTTGTCCAACACCCTATATTAATGTAATGTAATCACATTAATTAATGTTCATTTATCTTGTCCAACACTCAGGAGCACTACTACCTCTCGTCATTAAATTACTCATGTATCTGGTCTATGTAGACTAGATATATCAGATATAACAGTTATTCAATGAACCTAATGCAGTAAGTAGACCGGATATATCAATTATTCAATAAACCAGAAACTGCATTTTTCTCTAATTATAAATAAGACCGAAGAGAAAGTTAAAACTAAAAGCTAAAGCTTGATGTAATTAATTACCTGAATTGGTATGTGTAAGGAAGCTTAGAATTAATACACTTGGGTGAAACATAGTCAAAGAAGGAAAGCATTGGATGCTGAGAAGGTAGTTTAAGTCTCCTTTTCTTGAATGCAACTACTAACACTTGCACAATACTAGTGATTGGACTACCACTTGGTTTGATTTTGACATACATTTTAGCCCCCAAGAAAAACACCACACATGATATGAACATCAAT
Source organism: Oxytropis ochrocephala (assembly GCA_020916435.1). Lineage (NCBI taxonomy): Eukaryota > Viridiplantae > Streptophyta > Magnoliopsida > Fabales > Fabaceae > Oxytropis > Oxytropis ochrocephala. The sequence goes on along the minus strand of CM037088.1, from coordinate 14,590,025 downwards.
GCAGCAGGTATTCCCAAGCCTATTGACCAGCTCATATTGGATTGTATATAAACAATTAGTGTCAAGGAAACCATCTGTGCAAAAGTGAAGGTAAAGAAGTACCAATTGAAGAAACTATTGATTCCTTTCTTTCCTGAATCTGTGTTTGGATTGAATTGATCAGCTCCAAATGCTAAGTTACATGGTCTAACACCTGCTGCACCTACTAGTAGAAAACCAAATCCAGCTAGTAGAAATGCCATTTGTCCTGCTGTTGGCCCTTTGCATGTTGTGCTCTCCTTTCCACAGTGTGGTGGATGCAGATTCTTAAATACTGCTGTAAGTTGTATGAATAGTAATCCCTGTTTGGATGCAGGAAAAAGAAAATATTAAAGGAATCATGCTTATGATTTGGCTGAAGGATGTATGTTTTTTGGTCTAGGGCGCAACTCTGGTGTCTAGGGAAAAAGAGCGTGCGTGACTAATCTAGAGTTCAGTCGGGAGGTAAGTAAAATCTGACACCAATTAAATCTATTATCAGGAATCAAAGTCAGGTACTAGTCAAATCCGTACTTTTAGGTGGAGTGCGTTAACAATTCGCACCCAACTTTGGAGATGAAGGATGTAGATTAATTTGATATTGTAGATTTTTATCAAACTATATGGTGAAATAATTGAACACAATAAATTGATAGGTTTTTATAGTTATGTTAATATTTTCTAACATGGGGATCATAAATTTTGTTTCATTCTATTTGGCATCACATGACATGAGCATTAAAATAATACCAGAAAGGAAGTGATTGTGCAGAATGCTATTGTCTTGTAGCGACCAAAATATGTATCTGAGAAAAAAGCACCAAGCAAAGTAGCAAAGTTTGTGCTGCCACTGAAGATGTTGATGATGTTTGTAGCTGTGATGTTCTTCAAGTTGAATACAGTTGTAAGATAGACTAGGAGGTTTGATAAGGTTCCAATGGCTCCCAATTTCTCAAATGTTTCATTTCCTGCAGTAGGTACTCAAAAGTTGTTAAAAGGATGAGAGAGAGAGAGAGAGAGAGAGAGAGCATGAAAGATGTACATGGTTCCTAACTACTACATACCTATGATGAATGGCATGACCTTCCATCCTCTGTAGTTAATCTTAGGATCATCATCTGTCTCATGTTTTTCACCATTAATCTCCATGTTTTCTTTCTCAATTGTCTTCATTGTCTCTCTTTCTCCCATTTATTCAGGATTATGTATTATATATGTAATGTAATCTCTGTTACTACTCACTGGAGGTCGCAGGGAAGAAGAAATAAATTAGCTGCCTTTAGTTGGTGGAGTAACACAATTATTTCACCCGTGTATCCCTACGGGTGACACCGTATTTATTTATTATAAATTGTTATGAAATTATAAGATAGAAAATGAGAATGAGATTTGTTATAAATTGCCTTAATAATGAAGTAAAAATCAGAAAAAATGAAAATGAGATTTAATATTAAATATGCACATCCGTTGACACTCCAATTACCTCTCATTTATTATATTAGATATTTATTGAAGATAGAAAGAGAAAGTAAGAAAATGACAAGTAGTTAAAAGACAAAAAGATGCCACATTTTTGTCTTTTAGCTAGTAATTGACACATTTGCCCCAAAATTTGGACACTTGGCAAACTCATAAATGGACGACTTTTGTAAAATTTGCTAGCATAAGATTTTATTATATTAGATAGATAGCAGAAGTGTTTTTTTTTTAATATTTATATGTATTTTGAATAGATATTAGGCCTTTTTGTTTTTTTCTAAGATATCCAAAAATTACTTTTTAATTTTCTAGTAGTTAAGTTGCTTAGTTTTAGTAGATGATAGTAGAGAGGGATAATGTAATAATTTTAGTAGTGGGTTGCTTGATTATGTTGATTAGTAGAGATAAGTGGAAAGAGTGAGAGAGAGAGAGAGGAAAGAGAAAAGTAGGTTTTAAAGTGAAATGAAAAAATAAAAGAAGATGTGAGATTAATGATAAAAGTGAGTGAGAGAAAAAAGTGAAAAAAAAAATAATTTCAAAAAAGTGAAAAAATAATAATTTGAAATGACATGTGTATCCTTAGGATTGAGATAAAAGTAGGGATAATTTAGTATTTTTGATAGTAGGTTGATTGTAGATAGTAGAAGACTAGTATTTTACCCGTGTATCCGCATGGGTGACACTGTATTTGTTATAAATTGCTATGAAATTATAATCACGTTGAAAATTGAAAAATGTAATAAAAGAAAAGGGAAAACTCAATAAAAGACTATATTTCAAATTTATTAAAATACTTGTGATGGAGGTTCTTGAAGCAGCACCAATCTCATTTGAATTCTCTCCCATCTTGGCCAGGTAATCCGCGCATTGATTTCCCTCACGAAAATTGTGAGTAATAATAACACACTGCCATTTCCTTTGCAAAAGTTCTTTGATAAGATGTATCTCATTTCTATACTTATGGTAATGTGAAACACCTTCTTTGACATAATTAACCGTGAGGAGTAAATTATAAGATTATTAAAAAATGTTATTTTGAAATTTTTGAAAATTGTTGATTTTTTTTGACATAGATAATTGTTAAGTTTTTATTGACGATTGTTAGTAGTTAAATTGATTAATTTTTAGTAGCTTTAGTCTATTATAGTAAATAGTAAAAAAATCAATATTTTATGTTTTTGAAAGAAAAAACGACAAAGCACGTCAAACTGCTTTTTTTCTGGCTTGACTACAGTATTTTTCTTTTATTTCTTTTATAAATTAATCAATTTGCTAGCACTCTCATTTATTATATAGATATTTATTGAAGAGAGAAAGAGAAAGTAAGAAAATGACAAGTAGTTAAAAGACAAAAAGATGCCACATTTTTGTCTTTTAGCTAGTAATCGACACTTTTGCCCAAAATTGGAACATTTGGCAAACTCATAAATGGACTACTTTTGTCAATTTGCTAGCATAAGATTTTGTTATATTAAGATTTTAGGAAGAAAAAATACTAGTGCGTCAGACTTTTTTTTTTTCAAGCGCGACTACTGATACTTTTCTTTTATTTCTTTTAGTAGTTTCTAAATTAATGAATTTTGCTAGCACTCTCATTTATTATATTAGATACTTATTGAAGAGAGAAAAAATTTTGGGGTAAAAAAGTCGATTCTTGGCTAAAAGACAAAAATATGCACCTTTTTGTCTTTTAGCCAGTAATCGACTCTTTTACCCCAAAATTTGGACACTTGGCAAACTCATAAATGGACAACTTTTGTCAATTTGCTAGCTCATAAACGGAAGAATTATTTTAATTAATAGCAAATTATATGTTTGGTATTAAACTAACTAATAAATTAAAATGACATAATTAAAGAAATATGGATTTAAATTTGTTTAGTTTCATTTAAAGAGGATATTAGAGAAGGAATTTTACATAAATAATGAGGCTAAAAAATGACAAAAAAGGAAGACACTATATGTTATCCGCTAGCGTTCAAAAAACGCTACTTGAAGTAGCATTTGAAACAAAATACTAAACGTTACAAAAAAAAAAACTAAACGCTAGTGGTTACGTAACACGTCTTTCATCGTCTGCAAGTCAATCCGCTAGCGAATGAGACTTACCAAACAGAGTCGTGCTCAAATGAATTCTTTATTGCTTAGTGAAATCATGAGAATAGAAACTCTTTGCTAACCTACAAATATAACCAATATTATCGGTATTGTGAATTCATATGAAGTATTTTTTTGATCAATGAAATTATGTGAATAAAAACTTTGAGCTAACTTGCAAATATTATGAAGGTTGAATTCCTTGTAATTGTTGTTAGGGTCCAAGTTCCTCGAATTCCTTCTAAATTTCTGTTAGTCTATTGTAGTATATTTTTTTTATTCAAGAGGCTGACACAATAGCTACATATAGGAAAAATGGAGATTGAGAGTATCGCATACTGGGTTTGAACCCGAGAACAAGTGAAAGATGTCCCTAACTCCGACTAACTGAGCTACACCACTAAGACATTGCGGTGTGTTTTGGTTGTTGTGTGCAGGAGTTTTGAATAAAAATAAGATAATAGTTTTTTTTTTTTGAAAGTGAAGGAAGTGAGCAGTTCTCCCCAAAACCCCTCAGAAATGAAGCGTGTCGCCCCAACGCCGACAACGGCGACTAATCGCTTCCCTGTCTATCGGCGCGCTAACGTGATTTCTTCCAAATTTAATCGAATCGGAAAAACCTGCACGACTCGATGGGACTCATGGCCAAAGGACCAACTGAGTCAACCACGTTGGTTTAAAATAAGATAATAGTTGGAGAATTATTTTACCCAGTATTGCATCTCATGATTTACTTACTCCGGAAGTTAAAGAAGATATTGGCAACACTATGATCTCACATTCATTAATTTTCAAATTAGTTGTTACCCTGAATCGTGCACCGATTTGTTTTTACGTGTCCTCAATTTCCTCTTCTTCTCCTTTGGGCACGCAGGCCAAGGCAACTCTTCTCTTTCTTTATGGTTTTCGCCTCCATCGCTGCACATCAATTACTTCCCTTTTCAATGCTAAGGTCAAACAAGGAGTAGCATTTACTCCATGCGTTCCTATATATTTGTCGCTTTTTGACATTTTACACATAACAATGAGCTCAATAAATTTTATTACATTTAATACAATTAATTCTCTTTTACCCATAGTACTTTAATCATTTATTATCTCATTTCTTCTATTTCTCTCTACAATAAATACTTTAGGCATTATTGACATAATAACAATAAATGTCAGATTTAGACTTTTGAAAACGATGAGTAAAAGAAAAACAAATTTTTCTCCTAAAGCGATAAATAATAAGAGAATCGGAACATACTTCTACCTTTTATAGTAGATGGAGTATGTTCGTAGAAATAAAATAAAACTGTTTTGTAACATTAACTCAAAGTTTATAGTATTTTTTTTATGGACTAACGTTTCAGCGTATAGCTAGTTTCAGCGTTTCATTTTTCTCTCACATTATTTTAAGTAAATTCCTAATTTATCATGTATTAAGTGAACATCTCTCTCATTTTTAAGTATTTTACTACAACTATTATCTTCTTTTATAGTCATTTTAAATTAATTAATCCAAATATTATCTTCTGTTAGTAGTCATTTTAAATTAATCCTTTGTAGATCCAATTAAAAATTCTGAAATAGAGCTAATGCGAAATGAACCTCACCCAAAAATTATCAAACATGTTAGTCGAAGGTGATAGAAACGTTTAACCCCCCACCCCCAAATCATAGTAGTGTTATTATATATATATATATATATATTTTTTGGTATGGGTCAATTTTGTCTGAAATAATAATAGAAGGATGTGAATTGAAGTGTGAACTGAACTCACCAAAGTGTTTTGGTGGATCCAACATATCGTCACTGCTGACCTGAAACTCCATTACTATTACCAAACTGACAAAAAGTAGTAAATGCATTCACATCTATAATTTCTACTCTACTCTACCTACTTACAAAATCTTTCACATTTCTTTTTCTTATTAATTTCTGCCTCTTGTTTTTAGGGACCACGATTGACTGCAGTCAGAATTATAAATCAACCTTACTGAGATGAGAGTGAGATTAACCTGCCAAAAGAAAAATGATCACAATCTTCATTTGAAAGTGGAACAAAATGCACAAGGGGTACCTTGCTAGTTGCAAGACACCAATCACTCGGTGATGGAAGCTCTTGCATGTTGGAAAAATTCTACTTAAGAGATTGAGGAAGAAGAGACTTTGCTCTTTCACCGAAAAAACACTAACTTGTTAAAAGAGTTCTCTCTCTCCACTTCTATGTAAGACAAAAATTTATATCATATTGCAGCTCTATATACCAAAATTATCCATTTCATTTTTACTTCCACGCTTCTTCCAACCCCTTCACTACTCACCTGACACCCCTAACCCTTAAATATTAAAAACCTCTAACGTTATATTGTAATTGGTTCGGAGCACGGTGCTCCAAAACTGTTCGATAGTGTGAGCACCGAACACACAAATTAAACAAAAAATTATGTGGAAGAAAAACCCATCTAAAACTGAAAGGAACACTCATCTGAAAATCAAACAGATTCGAACGTTCTCAAATCCCTTGAACAAAACATTATTCTTAACAAAATCAAACAGATCCGAACGACTCTTGAGGCGAAGATTCAAGGTCGACAAGAACAACATAACGGTTATGAGGATGATAAAATGGAAGAACGTTGAATTTGGTAAAGGATGAAGCTTTGATTCAACAAAAACAGAATAATAATCGGTTATGGAAAGAACGTTCACTTAGAAAGAACTCCACTGATGTTCAGTTGAATGTTCACTTGAAGCACAAAACAATAATATTTGTTAATATTTTAATTAAAGGAATAGAAAAGTGCCACTTGATAAAGCCTACTGACAGAAGCTCAGTGATATAAAAGTAGAAATAGATATTCAACGTGTTCGGCCGGCCGTGCTCCAAATCGGTTCGACCAGCCGTGCTCCGAATCGGTTCGGTCGGTCGTGCTCCAAACCTATTAAAAAACAGTTTTAAAGGGGTATCTCTGAAAATAACACACTCGGTGCAGTGAAATCCGAACCAGTTCGGCCAACCGTACGCCGGACCGTACTTAATATTTAAAAAAAATATAAAACTCAATTTTCATTAAGGGTTTTTGGTCTTTTCACCCCAAAAAAGGGTGTCTAGTGAGTAGCTAGGGGGTTGTACGAAGCATGAGTTTGGCAAGAAAAGTCATATGATATTTTGTAAGCATATTGTTCTCGACTGGGCCAATGACCCAATCCACTTGATGGGCCATTACTGGCCCAATGATGGTCCCAAAATCACCTAGCTACAAGGAAACGCACCAAAGTCATGATTAGCGGCTGAGATCGAACCGGCTAATCCTACGGCTAAGCGCCTTCAAACTCTATGGGGATCCCATATAGAAAATTTCCTTGGTTTGGATCCCATGGGGATTCCAAGGAAATTAAATGGTAGAACGGTAGAACCCAATGTTACATGTAATAAAGGTCAATGCAGCCTTCAAGAATCATCCATGTTGCTCCCAAATAAGTTGCTTTTGTGGAAAATTCACTTTATATATGACCATACACTAGTTCCAAACTTCTCAACACAGCATTACAATAAATGTTTCATTTATTTTTTAAAAATACAATCTTAAAAATAGCAATATTAATATTCACTTTATTTCTTGTTAAAAAAACTACCTGATTTTCTTGCTAAAGAAATACTATGATACAAGCTCAATTTCAGAGCTATATATGAAACAATTAACTATGAACTTAAACATTAAACACCATTAACTGTTCTTTCAGATTGTTTAGGCACTTGATCAAGTTCAAGCTCACTGCTACTATTATCAACCCCTTTATACCTATACCACTTAGCACAAAATACAAAATAACCCAAATTAACAACTTGTAAAACACAAATCATATAATAAAAATACTCCAATCTCCCCTTATTAAGATCCTGTGGTAACCAATTCCCTGTTGCAGATTTAGCACTCAAACGATGAATAATAGAAATCAGAAAACTACTAAAATAATTTGATCCTGCCAAACCACAGAAAAATAAAGACCCTGCAAGACTTCTCATATTCTCAGGAAACTGCTTATAATAAAATTCAACTTGTCCCACCAATCCAAATGCATCAGATAATCCAGCTAATACTAACTGAGGAATTAACCACATAGCTGACATTGAAGAAATTGCACCTTTTCTTGGTTCGATTCCTATAGGTTTTGTTAATGCCATAATTCTTCTCCTTTCTTCTACTAATCCAGATACTAACATGCAAGGTATAGAAATAAACATGCCAATTCCCATTCTTTGTAATAGTGTTATGCCACCTTCTTTTCCAGTGAATTTTCTTAGTGTTGGCACAATTTTTCTATCATAGATTGGTAACCATATAGTTAAGCTTAACATAGTGAAGATAATGTATGAAGCTGCTGGGATTTTGAAATTGGTGTTGAAAAATGTTCTGTCTGATTGTAGTGCTTGGAATACTAACATTGTGTTTTGTTGGACAAGTGCTACATAGTATAAAATGCCTGAAAGCCAAATTGGCATTACTCTTAGTAAGCATTTTACTTCTTCTACTTGTTGTTTGCTGCAAAGATTCCATGGATCAGATGCTGAACCATCTGGGTTTATTTCATCTTCTGGGGTTATTATAGCAGCTTTGTCAAGAAACCTGTTGACATAAAACTTTTTAGTACCTTCAACCAAGAAATTAACAAATGTGATTGAGAAAAGCTAGCACCACACTCTCGACTCGAGCGCTCTCTTTTCAACGGATTTGGATTCTCTGCTGCATACAGCACGTACTGCGACAGCATGGACCGTTCGATTTAGAGAGCGAACACTCCTCTCTCTATATTGAACGGTTCACGCTGGCACAGCATGGGGATCCTCATCCCTTTTCAAAACACTATCTCTTATTTGAAACTTAAATGGAAATTTATATTGGTGTTAGTGCCTCACTAAACTTATTTGAGGCCGGCATGAGTTAGTGGGACCCATTTGAAAAATAGCGAAAGTCATACATTTTAACTAATAAAAAATTATCGACATGTTTGATTGCGTGGTAGACTCATGTCCAAATTCAAGTCACCGTGAAAATAAAATGAATTCGATGCAAAAATAATTATGTTAGAAAGGGACCTGGATTTGATGTAGTAGTAGTAAAATCACGAAGATCACACAGTTGTGAAATATGGGTCGTCAAAATTTAATTGGACGACCCACGTTCTGAGATGAGTAAATAAGATCTAAAATTCAATCTCGAAACGTGTTCGTGAGCCATCAGTCAACCCTGATTTCACAACTGTGTAAACTTTGTGATTTTAGTATTCTACTAATGCAATAAATCTGAATTCGTTAGAAAGTGTGTTGCTAGCACTGATACTAACACGGTCGATTTAAAATAAACATTGGTTAGTGTTTACCTGAATTGAGGGGTGTGAGGGAGCTTGGAGTTAATAGTGTTGGGAGATATATAAGTAAAGAGTGAATCCAATGGATAATCTTCAAGATTCAGTCCTCTCTTCTTGATAGCCACAGATATAACTTGAACTATACTTGTTACAGGACTACCAGTTGCTTTAACTTTAACATATTGTTTACTTCCAATGAAATAAACCACACAAGAAAACAACATCAAAGCAGCAGGAATTCCCAAACCAAGTGCCCAACTCACATTTGATTGTATATACACAATTAGTGATAATGACACCATCTGAGCAAAAGTGAAGGTAAAGAAATACCAATTGAAGAAACTATTGATTCCTTTCTTTCCTGATTCTGTGTTGGGGTTGAATTGATCAGCTCCAAATGCTAAGTTACAAGGTCTAATTCCTGCAGCTCCTACTATTAGAAGTGCAAATCCAAATACTAGAAATGACATTTGGCCTGTACTTGGTCCTATACATGTGCTTCTTTCTTTTCCACAGTGTGGTGGATGCATGCTCTTAATCCGTGCTGTTAGTTGTATCACAAGTAACCCCTGTTTCAAAATTTGATCATCTTAATTATGCGCTTATAGCATAGGTGCTTATAAATTATAATATACATACTTATGTATAAGTACTTATATATAAGTTATTTCTATAATAATTAATAAAAATAAAAATAAAATACAGTTACTCTATTTTTATATGAATGACTAAGAACTATTTTCATAAGCTATTTTAGATTGCTTATGAAAATAATATGAATACAACTTATAAATTTGTCGGGAACAGTTTTATAAATTCTCTCAAAAAGTTTCACAAGTGCTTATGTAAGTATATAAGCCAATTTTTTTTGTTGGAGTAGGGTACGTTTGAATATACTTATTTGGGTTTATATATACTCACATAAGCATTTGTGAGATTCTTTGGGGGAGTTTATGAAAACAGTTTATGAGATCTTCATAAGCTGTTTTTAGGTAATTTTCATAAACTCCCTAGGATAGCTTACGAAAACAGTTTATGACTTATAGAAAAATTGTTTAACATTATTTTATTATTCTTATAGAAACAACTTATGCATAAGCACTTATATGATAAGCGCTTATGTCATAAGTGTTAAGATGTTCATCCAAATGGGGTAAAAGCATCATTATGCAAACCCTCTTTGGAGAAAAATCATCAGGAAGGAAAAATAGCATTCTTCCTCATGTTGTTAGAAATTAAAACGAAATAAAAAAGTGAAATACCGGAAATAAAAAGTGGAATACAATAGATAAGTCAATCTAAGTAGTCCTTAGTTTGAAGCTATTTGTTTGTCAAGGAATTGAAGTCACTTTCATGATATTAATAATAATTAATGGTTATCATCATGTTGCAATACCAGAAAGGAAGCAAATGTGCAGAATCCAAGTGTCTTGTAGCGACCAAAATATGTGTCACAAAGAAAAGCTCCTAACAAGGTAGCTAGACTTGCACTTCCATTGAAGATATTGACAATATTTGTGGCGGTAATGCTGCTAAGGTTGAAAACTGTTGTAAGATAGACTAAAAGGTTTGCTAAGGTTCCAATTGCTCCTAGCTTCTCAAATGTTTCATTTCCTGCATCATGCATATGTATGAGTCCCTCAAAATTCATATATATTAAATTAACAATAATGAAAAGAGAGTAACAAAGAATAAATTATAATCATGTGTAATGTTTAAGGTTTCTATTGCTTACCAATGATGAAAGGCATGACCTTCCAACCTCTGTAGTTAATCTTTGGAACTTCATTTGTTACACGTTTTTCATTATTGTCCACACTTTGCTTATCATTTTTCTCCATAGTACGTAATATCTGAGTAGCTACTTTAGCAAATAATTAAGAAAACAAGTAGAGAAAGTTGAGAATTTCTGAAGAAGAATACTACAAATAATTCTTAATAAATGTTTTTTTTTTGAGATAAAACAAGAGAACCTCCTTAGTTTTTGGAATTATTAACTCATGAGATTATATCAAAGCTTATATGGCGGTGTGGTCTTATATTGTCCAGCTTGAAGTTGCAACTTGTAACAAGTGACGTCTAAAATATAAATGTAGTTATAATAAACAATAAAATAATCTATATATGCTTTTAATATAAATAATTAGTACGTTGCATCATTTTTTTTCTTTTTGAAAATTAAAAAAATGTTCAAGAAAAATAATTTAGCGATATACTGATATTTATGGTTATAAGAAGATATGTAATATGGAGATTAAACCTTTTCAATTGTGAAAAACTAAACAAAATAAGTTATATATGTGTATGGATTCAATATATTATCTTTTTTCTATTATTTTATAGATTTTACCAAAGTTTAAACTCTAAGCTAAATTTATAATTATAGTTTTTTTATATTAATAATCCGTAAATTTATTATTACTAAATTCAAATAATATTTTTTTGGTACACTAAATTCAAATAATATAATTCAAAGGGAAGATTAAATAATATATTGATATTTTCAGGCAAAAAAAAAATCTGTCAATTATAGAAGGTGATTGCTTACCGGCAAAACGTGCTTTGAATTAATTAAATGATTGAAATTAGTATTCTATTTTCTGAAACAAATAATACATACTTAACAATCTCACACGCTTCTCACACCCAATTTTGTATTGGAGAATAATAGAAATCTCATTTTAACTTTATCCAAAGTACTCAAAATTTCAAGCACCACCCGTTTGACTCTGCAGCAATTATTCTCCCACACAATCCTATCTCTCCTTCACCAAAATTGTATCTCTGTATATTTTAGTCAAACCTCGAGTCTAGACCAGTATTTTAGTCAATACTCCGAGTGAGGTCATAAATCAAATGAACATGGGATCTGGGTCATGTACAGTTTAGAAACTTTGTGCAGTGAAGCATTCAACCTATTTGGGACATTCCATCTTAATCGAATGGTCTAAATTTATAACATTAAAAACATATATAAAACATAAAGTTATAATCTAGACCGTCTGATCAAGATTGAACATACAAGATTTGTTGAATGCACGACCCCACCCGGGCCAACAGGGCACTGATATCCATCATTCCCTTCTCGGGGCAACTGGCTGAACAAGACGCAAATGAGTTCCCCACCGAAGTCAATCCCTTACAAAATGGAAAGGGAGATAGGGGTATAGAAGAATCCTTGCCCAAGGACAACACGACGTGATCTTCCACCATGGATCAATGGAAACTCATGTCGAAGTGGAAATGAAAAGAAATATGGATAAAGAAAACACCTAAGTATTGACGCCAAAGTCTGGAAATGAAAGAATTAACTCAAACGAGCCAACTGAAAAACTGAAAGACTAGTTGGAAAATCAAGGCAGGTAACAACTCTATAATTCTCCAAGCTCGCAAAGTGTGCGAACTGAATACATATGTGCCCCTTTGATAGGTGTAGAGCTCAAGGCCCAGTGGGTGAGATCCACCTAACATGACTTTCGAGCCATTTAAAACCCACTTACACTTTCTGAGACATCGTCGTCGTTTCATTTAAGGCACGTCCCTGCAACTGGCAACCTTCCAAATGAAACGTCTGAAATGAAATGACGTGTCTGAACCTTACTGCGGCTCTACGGCGTCATCCACACTATGACCTACACATGTCCTCAAAGTGTTGGGGGAAAGCACGTTGGCTCAAATATCTAGTTCTTGACCACGAGAACCTATTTAGAGAAAGACCAAATAGGCACTGGAATTTAGGGAATGGTTGAACTCAAGGCAAACTACTACTCCTTCAAGACGACTTCGGCGTTGGGGGAAACTATTCCAGATTGGGCCAACCATAGTCCGAAGTGGGCTTGAATCCAAAGGCCATTAAGCACCTCGTCCGCACACATCAAGATCAAATGGCGAAGCTCAATTTGGCCAGATCGACGACACTCGCAGTGGTTTGGCGACACAATGCTTGATGCCCGACAACGCTCACGGTGGTGGTCGATGGCCAAGGATAGACACGTGTAAACAAAGAAGATTTAGGGAGGAGCTTGTTGTCATGGTATCGTTCGATTTGGGTTAACCTTAATTCGCTTGTTGCTGGTTTTGATTCATGTTCTGCTCGAAGTGGGCGTGTGTCTTTTTCTTGTTGCTGGTTCTGTTTCCTGATGCTAGAGGCGGGTGGCCTTGAATAGTGGTTTTAGTCTCGAGTTACTGAGTTACTGGTGCAGTTTCATTTTATGTGTTTTCTTTAAGAGTGGGTATTGCTCTTTGGTAGTGTGTTATAAATGGAGGAGTTTTGCTCCTTAGCAAGAGGAATATTTGTTCGAGAGAAGAAGAAGCACATATTTGGTGTAAGGTGTGATCTACATAGATTAAGGTCACGAGGCTTTTAGGACGCAGTGAGGAGACCCGAGGTGTCTTGAAGGAGGAGGTTCTCTTTGTATTTTCAATAACCTTGTAAGTGATGGTGGTTGTGGTGCTTTGATTTCTAGGAGGGTTTCCTTTACAATTTTTGTATGCGTGTTGGGTTTCGGTCAACTTTGGTGTAACTTTAGTGTAGTAGTGGCCAACTTTGGTGTTTTGATCCCCTATTATAGTTGGGGAGTCTGGGGGAGTACCTGGAGCAACACCGAGCTAATGACCTGGACCCCAAAGAGACATGAACACCACTTCTCCACCCAAAATCTTAAGGCGTTAAGTATGCGGGACTAATCACTCACACTTGAATTCTCAACAATCTCCCCCACAAGTGTGAGTCACCCACACCGCTAGTCATGATCCGAACCAATATCCACTTCCCGCTCCCCAACCAAGCCCAACCTGAGCTCTGATACCACTTGTTGGGGAGTCCAGGGGAGCACCAGGAGCAACACCGAACTAATGACCAGGACCCCAAAGAGACCTGGACGCCACATCTTCACTCAAAACCTTAAGGTGTTAAGTGTGTGGGTCCCCTCTCTTTTCTATCTTTCATTTAGCTCATTGATATCCGATGTGAGACTAACCACTCACACTTGAATTCTCAACAGTAGTGTTGCACGTGCCCTAGGAACTTGTGTGGCACTTGCAAATGTCATCTATAAATAGGTGACCCCACACAGACATCAAGTATGCTTTTTTTCTCTCCTTAATTATCTCTCATTCTCTCTCTCGTTGGCTTTGGCTTCAGAGTGTTTGCACCTTACCGTTTTACGAACTCCATCGTGGCAATCGCCTTGGATCCTTCACAGTCTCGCAGACATATCACTTTACATCGTATCAACATCAACATCAACATGATCCTTGATGTTTAAGTTCCGTCAATGTTGCATAATTAACAGCCAAAAGAATCATCCAAATGTGATCAAGTCGTAACTCGTGTTTTGATTGAAAACTCATGTCCACAAAAACTCGTACATCAACATCAAATCAACGAAGGTGAGAGAATTAGGATTCAATTTGACAAAAGCCACTAACTCTGTCACCACACAGTTCCTGGATCTAACAAAGACACTTTTTTTGTCATGTTCATAGCACGGTTCCACGTAAATACAAATTTGCAAATTGCAATTGCTCGCGATAATAACAAGCGATCCTCCTCTATAGTTAAACAAGTGTTTTTCGTGTGACAAAAGTTAAATAAGCGTTTTAAATTGTGCCATATAGCTAGCTAATTGTGTTAATTTAACTAACGTGATGAATGAATGAAGCAAAATCCAATTTTGGTTGAATATCCTACTAGTCTAGTTAGAACTGGAAAGCTTTTGAAGCATTTCGAGTAGAAAAGAGCAAGTTGAACAAGTAAGTCGTGAAAAATATAAGTGAGTGTGTGGGTGGGGGGGGCCTCCTCCTCTCTCCCCTCCTCTGCTCTCATATTATATGTTGTTTTAGACAAAAAAAAAGTTGTCCAACATTAATTATATGACGTTTTACAATATCAATGCATTATTAATATTTTTTCCTATCATACCTTTTATCATTTAATAACTTCTATTATTACAATTCTATTAATTTATCTTCTCAATATCATTAATAAAGGGTAATTATGTAAAGCAACTCAAAATTTATCTTCTTTTTTTTGACAATGACTCAAAATTTATCTTGCTCATACAAAATTAACAACTTTTTTTAATTTGTGTGAAAAGGTCAAAACATCATATAATATAAGACGGAGGGAGTATTGTTTATCAGCTAGGGTGGAAAATTGACTGACATGGACCTATAGCTTAGCCTACTAACTTTTTTTATATAAACAAGGTCAAAGCATATTTAGAAGTCGATTTAACAAAAAAAAATGTCAAATTACTAGCCACTGAAAAATTCTTTTAGCCTACCAAGCCAACCTAAGTTAAGATAAATAATAATTTTTTTATTAATATTATTATGTTAATTTTTAATAATATGTGCCTTTTTTCTGGCCCCTAAAACCCTAACAATATTTTTTTGCACCCTAGCACATAGTTTTGCATCAATATAAATGTACCATACTCACACAATCAGTAACGGAATGAGAGACACATAATGAATGATTATCTAGTAACTTACATTGAGAGACATGTATTTAATAACATTGACACTAATATCATTGTTCGACAATTTCAAAATATTAATAAACGTAAAAGAAAATTATGAAGTGTACAATTTATGTATTTAAATATATTAAAGGTTTAGTTTTATTACAGTTTAGCGATGCTTGTGTTTAATTTTTTTTGCATCCTCTAGCCCGGAGTCCTAAATCTGGAACCGAGGATGAGCATCATATAAGACTCAAACAAAGCAACAAGAAGACCAAACTCATGTATACAAAAGAGGTTTGGGGGGGGGGGGGGGGATTTGTCCCCACAACAAATGAAGCATCAAAAGATGAAATATTTGAACAAAAATCTGTAGAGAAGCAAAATCAAAATTGACATTACACTATAATAATATCTATGCAAAAATACTAATAAATTCAACCTCTAAAGAGTGAAGGAGGGCTCGATGCGAAAATTCTTTTGCTATTTAATATTGCTCTATTGGCTAAGTGGAAGTAGAGATGTCTATCAGACAATCAAGCTATTTGGAGGGATCTTTTGATTTTCAGATATGGGAATTCACACACTAAATTGGTGTCCAATGAAGGGAGAGGTGGGGTAGGAAAGACTCATTATGGTGGAGATTTGAATCTGGGCTTTGAGGTTTTTGTTAATGCTATTAATTGTGTTGTTGGGGACGGTAATTCTCTATGCTTTTTTTGGTCTTCAAAATGGTTGGGTAGCCGTCCTTTCAAAGAGAGTTTCCTCGCTCTGTTTGACATCTCTCTACAGAAGGACCACTCTATTGCTGGTATGGGTGTTAGATTGAGTGCTCAATGGAGTTGGGATTTCAAGTGAGTTGTGTTCTTGATGCATCAGAGGTGGAGAATTTTGCTGTATTATCTAATATTATGTGTGATTTTTGTCCAACTTTTGATTACGTGGATAGGTGGGCTCGTGAACTTAACAAACACCACTCTTTTAGTGTCAATTAATGTTATATTTTTCTTCATCGGGTGTTTTGGCCTACTAAAATTGGCGGTTTTTAAAAGATGTTCTGAATTCCATATGGCGCGTATCGGCACTGTCCAAGGTTTGCATTTTTGGGTGGTGCCTTCTCCTTGGTAGGTTTCCTACTAGAGACACATTACTTGCTACAGGTAGCATTGTTGGTGCTCATGAGACTGCTTGTTCGATTTGTTTCAATCAGGAGGAATCTATATCTCACTTGTTTTTTAGTTGTAAGGTAGTGGCTGCTATGTGGAAGGACTTATGTGGGTGCATGGATGGGGGGGGGGGGGGGGGTTCAAGAGGTCTCTGCACAAGAAGGAGTGACACATTTTAACTATTTTACTGATCTTGTTAAGGGGGGAAATCCCATCGCGTGAACAAAATCATATGGTTGACAGGTTTGTGGTGTCTTTGGTTGGAGCAGAATAACGCCCTTTTCAACATAAGTGTTTTTGTTTATTTCACTTTATTAAATAGGGTCAAAACTTAAGCGTAGGGTTGGTTTGTTTGTAATATTGGGTGAAATTTAAATCATCTGGTTGCTGAATGGTGATCAAATTCCATCAAATGTTTGCAAGACATCTGATCATTCGCAATTGAGCTCTTTTATTACTAAGTCAAAACTGAAGTACAGTGATCATTCGTATCACTTATTATCTCTCCAACTTTTATCACTTAATATCGAAAAGGTCCCCACAAAGACCAGAACGAAAATGGCATAACATCAACATTATATCTCCTAAAACTAAACAAATGATTATATCATCTGGACAGTTAATTTCAATTATGTCCACAAAATTTTCTCTTCCAACTAAGAGTTTAAACATGTGAGTTCAATTAATTTCAATTTAACATGTGAATTCATTACTAAATGACATCAATACTAACAACAAAAGCCTTGTTCCATATGAAATATAATAGATCAAACATGTACAGTCACAACAACAAAGACCTTCTTTCTGTTTTGAATGAGAATAGACATGACAACACAAATGGGAAAAAGGAATGCATAACAGATTCAATTGTCCTTATTAATTATTATTTTGCTCGGGGCAAATTTATTTAACTATAGTTTATTCATGGATCATATAATACTGACTTTGAATTTGTCGTGTTTAATGTAATATACACAAGAGTAAATGTGGAAATAGAACCATAAATAAGATTGAATATTCAAACAATACCATATATGACTAAAAAAACAATAGCAATTTAATCCCTGATTTATTTTTTTTGACGCTAATCACTGATTTTTATTACTAACTACTAAATATCAATCAATTAGGTTCTTGACTTATATAACTTAGTATCAATTTGATCCCCACGAATACGTATTTTTTTTTTAAAAAAATAAACGAGTATCAGTTTTGTCCCCCAAATTTTAATTTAGGCCCCAACATTTACGCGACGTGGTAGACCGGCGTGAAATTTTTTTTTGGTGTCTCAATTTGGATACTGACATTTGTCACGTTGATGGAAGAATTAAATTGATACATATTAATAAATGTTGGAGACTAAATTAAAATATTTAAAAAGGTAACCAATTAATTTTTTAGAGAAGTGCACACTCCCAAAAAATAAATTCTCATGGACAGTGGCGGATCTTGACAAAAAAGTGGAGGGGGCCAAAATAATAACAAATATATATAAACAAAAGTTAACAATGTATTTATAATGGTTTATTTGGTTTAGTGGTCAAAGTTATCAATGTCAATTTTAATATCATGGGTTCACATCTTGTTTGATGCAGTTTTTATCGACTCACTTTAAGATCCGCCAGTCCTCATAGATGTATCGCATGGAGTGGCTAATACAAACGATATTTCCCATGAAAACCTCACACGCCTTTCTAGGGTTGGCAAAATGGGCCAAGCCTGTCGGGTCGGGCCGGGTTAGCCCGAAAAATGGGAGGGCTTGGGCTAAAGGAATTGAACCCATTTTTACACCCGAGCTTTTTGGCCTGATCCATAAAAGCTCGGGCCCGTGTCGGGCTAGCCCGACCGGGTCCTGGGTAGCCCGCAAGACCGTGAATTAATAAAAGATGCATATTGCTGCCCATTTATAAATGTAGTTTTGTGAGATTAATCAACGTGGCTTTTTTGGGTATTATACATAATACATTGATGCCAAATTAACATCTAAACTACAATGCAGATATCCTATTGTCTAATTCTAATCGTGCATGACTAAGCCTTTGATTGAAATGATTCTAAGCATGAATGATATTAGCATCTCCAACTCCCTATGATAATGTGATCAACAATTAGCATGTTAAAGATATTATATCAGAATAAAAATCATTCAAAGAGATGTTATAAAATAATATATCATTCATACCTTCACCAAACAAATCATGTTTTGGATACAGTCACTACAACATTTTTGACTTTAGGCCACGCCAATCTTTGCCACAGCTAAAAAACCGTGGCCTGAACAAGGAATAAGCCACGCGTTTACAAATGTGGACAATGAGATAGATATTAGGCCACGGTTTCATTAACTTGCTGTTAGGCTACGGTTTAAAACACGTAAAACCGTGGACTAAACAGTTTTATTTAGAGATCACAGTTATAAAACCGTGGACTAAAACTAAATATGACCAAAACAATCATTTACTAAGAAAACCGTGGACTTTTGTCAAAAAAAAAGCAAGAAAACCGTGGACTATTTGTAAAAAAATAAATAAAAAGAAAACCGTGGACACATGTTCGGTAACTAAACTAAATCTGACCTTCACCCTCACCCTCATTTTCTCTATCACAGAGAATAGAACTCTCTCTCTCTCTCGGTTACTCCCTTCACCCTCACCCTCCACTCTCCTCCCTCCTCCCTCCTCCCTCCTCCCTTGACCTTCGCCCTCTTCTACCCTCCTCCGTCTTCGTTCTCTACTCAAGTGGCCACCACGATAGCATGTCCTTCTCCTTCACCTCACGCCTCTCCTCTCCATTTCGTCTCCAACCCGTTTCTCCGCTTCTCCGCCGCAGCCTGCCGCCTCCGCCTCCGCCTCCGCCTCCTACCTCTGAAGTGGATCACCACCACAAAGATAATCGCCTCCTTCTAAGTATTTTGATATTTATTTTCTTGATTTAGAGTTTTCTTGATTTGGGGCTTTCTTTGAAATAGGGATTTATCTGTTGTTGTTTCTTGATTTAGGGCTTTAAATCGAATAAAGATTCATCGGTTGTTGTTGTTCTTTGGATTTATAAGTTGTTGTTGTTCTTTGGATTTATAAGTTGTTGTTATTTACGTAATTTAGGGCTTTGTAGAATGACACGAGAATGTTGCTCCACGAATAGGATACCACAAGCTTCGCTTTGATTGAATCATTATTCTTCTCTCGCATTATGGTATTCTCATGTTGCAAAAGCAGTGCTAATTTATCAAAATGATTAAGACAGACTAATATTTGCATGTTCACGCACCATTTGCCATTGCATTTGTTTGCACATGCTTTTCTTGTGTATCTGCAAAGACACATGTAGGTAGTAATGTCTCATTGAAATAATGTTGATTTACTTCACGCTAGCCCATTAAAGTTTAAAACTCTTGAGTTTGTTCGTCTAGTCAAATTTATCTTCTTTTTAATTACAGATCTTTGTATGCGATGTGAGCTAAGCTATTGTGTGGAGATTATAACATATGTTAATTTTGTACAATGGTGAAACCCGTGGATCCATCAGTGGGTAAATGGCATAAATTCTCAGGATAGGATGGTCAAATGTCAATGTTTGTTGACACTAGTGTCTATCTAAAGTGTAAATGCAAGGTATCCATTTTGACTTGTTACCGATTACTAGATCTCACTCTTAGTCTTAGTTCTTTAAACTAGTTGATCATAAAATCTGAGAGTTTGTGCACTCTGCCCACTGTGCTTCCCTCCTTTTTTTTCTCCTCCCAGCAACCTCTCTCTCTCTCTCCTCTCCTCCCTCCCTCCCTCCCTCTCCCATTTTTACTGTTCTATTGGTTATGTTCATCACAAACTGCATATGTGGCTCTCTGCAGGTGAACAGGCATGCATTCTCTGGTGGGCAGGATTCCGTAGAGAAGCATAGACAATTA
This sequence comes from Oxytropis ochrocephala, assembly GCA_020916435.1. Classification (NCBI taxonomy): domain Eukaryota; kingdom Viridiplantae; phylum Streptophyta; class Magnoliopsida; order Fabales; family Fabaceae; genus Oxytropis; species Oxytropis ochrocephala. The sequence goes on along the minus strand of CM037088.1, from coordinate 14,569,535 downwards.
GGGGCGAATCTCGAGGTAATGAAGTTCTTATTGCTTTATTTTGATGAATAATTTGTAGTTCGCTTGTAACAAATATGGGTACATATGCTAATACTTTCTTCCCTCACCTAAATTCTAAAAGCAAGAGTGAAGGTGGATTAAACAGGTATAATCCACCAATCTGACAAGAACTGATAAAATCCCTTCCATGTTCCCTTTTATGTCCTGTCAACTCCTCTGTCTTTCTTTGTTACTCCTTAGTCTTTACTTCTATTATAGCTCAAGAGTCTAAACATTTGATGATTATTCAGGTAGATATACCAGTCAAATACCTTTCTTTTTTTGTCAACAATTTACTTATCTTTGAATTGGTGTTTTATTAGTTTATTTTATTATGACTTTAAGTGTTGAATTACTTTTAATTTATTCTTTTCGTAGACGGTTGAGATTAAATAATTGAGTTATAATTTGCATATCCTGGAATTGGTGTTTTATTAGATTCTTTTATTGTGACTTTAAATGTTGAATTGCATTTAATTGTGACTTTTGCTACAAAGCAAACCTTTATAGTGCATCGAAGTTTGGTTTCCTCTCAATGCTGAAACTCACCTGCTTTGCACCATATACATATTCATAGGTGAAAATGAGAAGCATAGATGAAGCAGTAGTAATTGGTGCTGCTCTCTCTGTCATTTGTTGCATTTATTCTACAGGTATTTCTCATTTTCAATGCAATTGAAGTATCTGTAGTACTCTGCTTATATTTCCCTCTTTTTTACTTTTGGCAATATATTTTTGTTATAGGACACTTTTTTTCTTTCAAATTTCCAATTTCTGGGAGTCTTTTCTCATTCTTTCAAAGTATACCATAAGTGTTAAGAACTTTGTTATTTGGCCACATACATTTGTCCATGCTTCATATATTTAGTCCTATCCTAAGAGTGAGTGAGTTAGTCGGTCCTTACCCCAAATTCCCATATTCTAAGAAAAAGTTCATAAGGCATGTCACTAATTGAAATTTACATGGCTATTGACAAATATGAGAAAAAGCTAAATAGTGTTGAGTTTTTTGATTAATACTAACAAGTAACAAATGCATTCATGCTTTAAGAAAAGTATTTTTGAAGATAGCTTGATTTTAACTTGCTACTTGGTGTAGGTTCACCTTAACTTGCTGTTGTTTAGTACTACTATATGCATCTTTGTACATCACTGTTAGTTTCACTTGTTGGTATTAAAAAAATTGTTTGTATTTTTATTTCTCCTACTTGTCAAAAATTATCTTGCAAAAAATTGCTTGTTTTCGTGGTTGTTTTCATTTATTACGGTATGTTAAAGAAGTACCAACTTTTACTAAACCTTGAGTGGATGAATCATGTTTGCTTTGGACATTGCGGGTATTTTGTTGACTAATCTATTCGGAAAACCATTTTGATGAACAAGAAAACATAAAGTTCATGAGGAGGTGGATGAAAAGTGAAATGGATAATAGCTCTTTATTTGTTTAGATTTTTAAACACTTTTGCTAAATCTAATGTAAATTTTGTTTTTATGTTGTGGACAAGGTTTTAGTTTGATTGCAAAAAGTTTTGCAATGTACTTATTATAACACTTTTAGTAGCAATGAATATATTGTTTGGAGATGTCTACTTAAGATTGTTTATTTGATATTTTATGTGGGAGATTAAATTTAATTTGGCAAAAGAGGAAAACAGAAATAATATAAAAAATTGGACTTCAATTTATAAGCCACGGTTATTTATGTGTAGCCAATTGAAAACTGTGGCTTAAACCTATAGGCCACGGTTATTTATGTGTGGTCAATTCAAAACCGTGGCCGGAAGGTAGACTACTAAACCGTGGCCTATTTTAATAACTATGACCACGGTTTTAATATTTCGTGGCCTAATGTCCCAAAACCGTGGCCTAAAGGAATAGGCGACGGCCACCTAGACAGCGCCTAAAAAACCGTGGCCTAAACTTCCGGCCACGGTTTTTTAACTTGTAGCCACGATTTTATGCTGTTGCCTAAAGCCAAAAATGTTGTAGTGAGTTGGTTCAAAAAAATTGAGAGACATCTCAGATGAAAATAAAATGAGCAATTTATTCAATGACAGACTATTCTACGTAAGGAATGTATTCAGAATAATGAACTAAGAAGTAAGAAGTAAAAGAAGACCTTATAGACATACTCAATAAAAAGACTTTTTAGGTTCTAGAAGAAAGATTCACCAGGAAAGTTTCTTGGTTCATTTTTCTGGTGTTTGTATACCACAAGAGGGTATTCAGGCTGGTGAGAAATATGATTTCTTACTTGATCTGAAACTTCAAAATTGAAAAATATTGAGGCTTCTTAGTCTTTACATGATACTTTCGTTAAAAAATCGCGCGTAATCCGGGCTAGCCCGAAAAGCCCGTGGCCCGTATAGGTATAGCTGTCAATGGGTCGAGCTCGGGCCAGCCCGCCTAGACCCATCGGGCCAAACAGTGTATACAGGCAAGGTCGGGCCGGCCCAATATTCTGATGGGCTGCAAAATGTAAGATTGACCGAAAATTCACTCCAATACTTATCAAATTTGATGTTGCGTATTTACGATTGACTTAAAACGCATCAATCGTATATACGCACAACGAACATATATACGATGTCTAAAGATTGCACATCGTATATATGCCCCCAAAAAGATATATATATATATATATGATTCGTGTAATTTTGTCAAAAAAAAAAAAGATTTTTTAAAGAGCATTTTGAAAATTCACTATTTGGTTTTACCCTAAAAAAACCCTAATAAAGTCCCCACTTTCACCCGTTAAATTTGCTTATCCAGGAGTACAGACCAAATTGTATATTTTTGAAAAGACGGAAACTAATACTAGGGTATAACCCTAAAAAATAAATGGCGAGAGAGAGCGAACGTTGGAGCGAGATTTTGAAACCGAAAAGAGAGATTAATCAAGTTTAGCTTCTCCATAAATCAACGGTCGTCTCAACATGACTCATTGCTTCATCTCTCTTTTTCTCCCTCTCCATTTTCAATCTTGGAATTCAATTTCTTGATAATTAATTCGTCCCGTTCCAACTGTCATATTCTTGATAATTAATTCGTTGAACACCACAAAATCGTGTAAGTCGCAAATCTTTTGGGGGCATTTCTTTCTCTTCTTGTTGCGTTGCGACGGTAACAGCTCATTCTTCGTTCTTCATCTTCAAGAACAATCAATTTCCAAGAATCATGATCAAAAGAGTTCTTAAAATGTCGAAACCGAAAGCAATTAGGGTTTCCGAACTGCTACAATGGTATCGAATCTCTCTCTCTCTCCGTATATTTGTAAGCCACTATTTGTGTGATAAACTGCGATAATGTAATGAATGCAGGGTAAGGGAACGTGAAGTTTCGGTAAGAGAAGGAACAAGACTCACACTCCGTGTGAGGTGTGGCTGCAGAATCGGCTCGTTTCGGATCTTTCCAGAACAGAAGTAACCAATACGAACTCACCACAAAACACCAACAACATAGAGAACCAGGAGAAGGAACATAAAGAGAGGAAGGAGAAAGCGAGATTGAAAGTTTAAAAGTAAAAGAAGGCCAAAGAAGAAGCTCGAAAGCAAATGGAAGCCATTGAAGCTTCTCAAAGATCTCGTCGTATTGATGCTGCCGAAGCTCAACTCAAGGTAACCGACCACCCCCTTTGCTTATTCTCAATTCAATTCAATTCATTTCGTTCATGTTTATTAGGTTATTCAGTTCTTCTTATGCGATCATTAGGGGTTCTTTAGATTTATTTCTCCATATATATTTTTGTTGAGGATAATAGATTGCTGTGTTTTGTCGAGAAGGAAAAATTGCATTTTTATCATAAAAGGTTCCCTTTTGATTATTCAAATAGATCTCAAAGTCTCTTGGTTCAAAAAAAAAATTCACTTCCCTTGCCTTCCCTTTTCTCCGGATCACCTTTTTTCAACAGAGTATGGTATTGAATCATTAGGTTTAGGCAATTAAGTATGGGAGATGGGCGCTTGTGCGTGAAAATTTTACCGGAAATGGAGTCATCATAAACACTATGTACTAGTCTAGGATTTGGTGTAGTCACAATACTCGTTGGTTAACTGTAATGTAACAATTAAGCTCAATTGTATGATTGGCCAATTTCCCCATTTTGGTTTATGGTTTTTGGCTATTCAAATTTCCCCACTTCGAGTGGTCGTGGCTTTACCACTTTTCTTGACCAATAGGTTAGTAGAAGGTGTTATAAGAATGCTTTTTCTCATAGTCAAGGTGATAAGGAAAACTGTTGCATATATTATGTTTAGCATGTCAATTGTGCATCATGCTAGAACATATATATGTATCATGGATTTTAATATCTTAGTTTGCATTGCATGTTAAAGTGTCAGTCAAAGCAATAAAAGCAGTGATATAATTGATACTGTGATTTTAGTGTTTGTTGGGTTGTCTACATATTTCAGTGCCTTTGTTGTTGCCTTCAGTTTGAAAGAGAGGTGTAGAAAGGAACAAATAAATCATAAGCTTCTTGATTAAACCTTGGGTGAATCTATAGTCCTCTCAAGACTATTTTTCTTGCTTGTTTGAAATTAATTTCTTATAATTTGGGTGATTTCATCACTGCTGCACAACTCTTTCTTTTCCGGCCCTTTATTTATTGCATCTTGTAATCATGGAGCCCTATTCAAAAACTCCTGTCCCGATTCGAGTACTGAAATTTTAAGTTGGAAAGAAAAGACTGAATGGTTGCCTTCTACGATCATTGAGTCCCCTTCATTTAATAAGCTTCGGTTATTGTTGATAGTTGTTGCCTTCGATGTTGCCTTTGATTTGAAAGAGAGGTGTAGAAAGGAAAAAAGAAATCATAAGCTTCTTGATTGGACCTTGGGTGAATCCATAGTCCTCTCAAGACTAGCTTTGTTGCTTGTTTGATATTAATTTCTTACTATAATTTGAGTGATTTTATCACTGCTACACCACTCTTTCTTTTCCGACCCTTTATTTTTTGCATATTGTAAAATCATCGAGCCCTATTTGAAAACTCATGTCCCGATCATTCGAGTACTAGAAATTTAAGTTGGAATGTAAAAACTAAATTGTTGCCTTATACAATCATTGAGTCCCGTTCATTTAATATGCTTCGATTCTTGTTGCGGTTGTTGCCTTTGATTTGAAAGAGATGTGTAGAAAGTAAAAAAGAAATCATAAGCTTCTTGATTGGACCTTGGGTGATTCCGTAGTCTTCTCAAAATTAGCTTTGTTGCTTATGCAAATCGATTTCATATAATTTGAGGATTTTATCACTACTACACATCTCTTGCCTTTTTCAAATTTCTTTATTTTTTGCATACTATGAAATCGTGGATCCCTATTGAAAACATGTGTCCCGATCATTCAAGTATTGGAAACTTGAGTTGGAATGTGAAAACCGAATTGTTGCCTCTATACGATCATTGAGTCCCATTCATTTAATTAGCTTACGCCATCGCTTTGGTTGTTGCCTTCGATGTTGCCTTTGATTTGAAAGAGAGGTGTAGAAAAAGGAAAAAGAAATCATAAGCTTCTTGATTGGACCTGGGTGAATCCATAGTCCTCTCAAGACTAGCTTTGTTGCTTGTTTGATATTAATTTCTTATAATTTGAGTTATTTTATCACTGCTACACCACTCTTTCTTTTCGACCCTTTATTTTTTGCATATTGTAAAATCATCGAGCCCTATTTGAAAACTCATGTCCCGATCATTCGAGTACTAGAAATTTAAGTTGGAATGTAAAAACTAAATTGTTGCCTTATACAATCATTGAGTCCCGTTCATTTAATATGCTTCGATTCTTGTTGCGGTTGTTGCCTTTGATTTGAAAGAGATGTGTAGAAAGTAAAAAAGAAATCATAAGCTTCTTGATTGGACCTTGGGTGATTCCGTAGTCTTCTCAAAATTAGCTTTGTTGCTTGTCTGAAACTGATTTCATATAATTTGAGGGATTTTATCACTACTACACATCTCTTGCCTTTTTCAGCTCTTTATTTTTTTGCATACTATGAAATCGTGGATCCCTATTGAAAAACATGTGTCCCGATCATTCAAGTATTGGAAACTTGAGTTGGAATGTGAAAACTGAATTGTTGCCTCTATACGATCATTGAGTCCCATTCATTTAATTAGCTTACGCTACTGCTGCTGGTTGTTGGCTTCGATGTTGCCTTTGATTTGAAAGAGAGGTGTAGAAAGGAAAAAAGAAATCATAAGCTTCTTGATTGGACCTTGGGTGAATCCATAGTCCTCTCAAGACTAGCTTTGTTGCTTGTTTGATATTAATTTCTTATAATTTGAGTTATTTTATCATCGCTACACACCACTCTTTCTTTTCCGGCCACTTTATTTTTTGCATATTGTAAAATCATCGAGCCCTATTTGAAAACTCATGTCCCGATCATTCGAGTACTAGAAATTTAAGTTGGAATGTAAAAACTAAATTGTTGCCTTATACAATCATTGAGTCCCGTTCATTTAATATGCTTCGATTCTTGTTGCGGTTGAAAGAGATGTGTAGAAAGTAAAAAAGAAATCATAAGCTTCTTGATTGGACCTTGGGTGATTCCATAGTCTTCTCAAATTTAGCTTTGTTGCTTGTCTGAAACTGATTTCATATAATTTGATGGATTTTATCACTACTACACATCTCTTGCCTTTTTCAGCTCTTTATTTTTTTGCATACTATGAAATTGTGGAGCCCTATTGAAAAAAACATGTGTCCCGATCATTCAAGTATTGGAAACTTGAGGTGGAATGTGAAAACTGAATTGTTGCCTCTATACGATCATTGAGTCCCATTCATTTAATTAGCTTACGCTACTGCTGCTGGTTGTTGCCTTCGATGTTGCCTTTGATTTGAAAGAGAGGTGTAGAAAGGAAAAAAGAAATCATAAGCTTCTTGATTGGACCTTGGGTGAATCCATAGTCCTCTCAAGACTAGCTTTGTTGCTTGTTTGATATTAATTTCTTATAATTTGAGTGATTTTATCACTGCTACACCACTCTTTCTTTTCCGACCCTTTATTTTTTGCATATTGTAAAATCATCGAGCCCTATTTGAAAACTCATGTCCCGATCATTCGAGTACTAGAATTTTAAGTTGGAATGTAAAAACTAAATTGTTGCCTTATACAATCATTGAGTCCCGTTCATTTAATATGCTTCGATTCTTGTTGCGGTTGAAAGAGATGTGTAGAAAGTAAAAAAGAAATCATAAGCTTCTTGATTGGACCTTGGGTGATTCCATAGTCTTCTCAAAATTAGCTTTGTTGCTTGTCTGAAACTGATTTCATATAATTTGAGGGATTTTATCACTACTACACATCTCTTGCCTTTTTCAGCTCTTTATTTTTTTGCATACTATGAAATCGTGGAGCCCTATTGAAAAACATGTGTCCCGATCATTCAAGTATTGGAAACTTGAGTTGGAATGTGAAAACTGACTTGTTGCCTCTATACGATCATTGAGTCCCATTCATTTAAGTAGCTTACGCTACTGCTGCTGGTTGTTGCCTTCGATGTTGCCTTTGATTTTAAAGAGAGGTGTAGAAAGGAAAAAAGAAATCATAAGCTTCTTGATTGGACCTTGGGTGAATCCATAGTCCTCCCAAGACTAGCTTTGTTGCTTGTTTGATATTAATTTCTTATAATTTGAGTGATTTTATCACTCGCTTTACACCACTCTTTCTTTTCCGCCCTTTATTTTTTGCATATTGTAAAATCATCGAGCCCTATTTGAAAACTCATGTCCCGATCATTCGAGTACTAGAAATTTAAGTTGGAATGTAAAAACTAAATTGTTGCCTTATACAATCATTGAGTCCGTTCATTTAATATGCTTCGATTCTTGTTGCGGTTGAAAGAGATGTGTAGAAAGTAAAAAAGAAATCATAAGCTTTTGATTGGACCTTGGGTGATTCCATAGTCTTCTCAAAATTAGCTTTGTTGCTTGTCTGAAACTGATTTCATATAATTTGAGGGATTTTATCACTACTACACATCTCTTGCCTTTTTCAGCTCTTTATTTTTTTGCATACTATGAAATCGTGGAGCCCTATTGAAAAACATGTGTCCCGATCATTCAAGTATTGGAAACTTGAGTTGGAATGTGAAAACTGAATTGTTGCCTCTATACGATCATTGAGTCCCATTCATTTAATTAGCTTACGCCATCATCACTTTGGTTGTTGCCTTTGATTTGAAAGAGAGGTGTAGAAAGGAAAAAAGAAATCATAAGCTTCTTGATTGGACCTTGGGTGAATCCATAGTCCTCTCAAGACTAGCTTTGTTGCTTGTTTGATATTAATTTCTTATAATTTGAGTGATTTTATCACTGCTATACCACTCTTTCTTTTCAGACGACTTTATTTTTTGCATATTGTAAAATCATCGAGCCCTATTTGAAAACTCATGTCCCGATCATTCGAGTACTAGAAATTTAAGTTGGAATGTAAAAACTAAATTGTTGCCTTATACAATCATTGAGTCCCGTTCATTTAATATGCTTCGATTCTTGTTGCGGTTGTTGCCTTTGATTTGAAAGAGATGTGTAGAATGTAAAAAAGAAATCATAAGCTTCTTGATTGGCAATTGGGTGATTCCATAGTCTTCTCAAAATTAGCTTTGTTGCTTGTCTGAAACTAATTTCATATAGTTTGAGGGATTTTATCACTACTACACATCTCTTGCCTTTTTCAAACTCTTTATTTTTTGCATACTATGAAATCGTGGAGCCCTATTGAAAAACATGTGTCCCGATCATTCAAGTATTGGAAACTTGAGTTGGAATGTGAAAACTGAATTGTTGCCTCTATACGATCATTGAGTCCCATTCATTTAATTAGCTTACGCCACTCGTCTTTGGTTGTTGCCTTTGATTTGAAAGAGAGGTGTAGAAAGGAAAAAGAAATCATAAGCTTCTTGATTGGACCCTGGGTGAATCCATAGTCCTCTCAAAACTAGCTTTGTTGCTTGTTTGATATTAATTTCTTATAATTTGAGTGATTTTATCAACGCTTACACCACTCTTTCTTTTCCGAGGCCACTTTATTTTTTGCATATTGTAAAATCATCGAGCCCTATTTGAAAACTCCTGTCCGATCATTCGAGTACTAGAATTTTAAGTTGGAATGTAAAAACTAAATTGTTGCCTTATACAATCATTGAGTCCGTTCATTTAATATGCTTCGATTCTTGTTGCGGTTGAAAGAGATGTGTAGAAAGTAAAAAAGAAATCATAAGCTTCTTGATTGGACCTTGGGTGATTCCATAGTCTTCTCAAAATTAGCTTTGTTGCTTGTCTGAAACTGATTTCATATAATTTGAGGGATTTTATCACTACTACACATCTCTTGCCTTTTTCAGCTCTTTATTTTTTTGCATACTATGAAATCGTGGAGCCCTATTGAAAAACATGTGTCCCGATCATTCAAGTATTGGAAACTTGAGTTGGAATGTGAAAACTGACTTGTTGCCTCTATACGATCATTGAGTCCCATTCATTTAAGTAGCTTACGCTACTGCTGCTGGTTGTTGCCTTCGATGTTGCCTTTGATTTTAAAGAGAGGTGTAGAAAGGAAAAAAGAAATCATAAGCTTCTTGATTGGACCTTGGGTGAATCCATAGTCCTCCCAAGACTAGCTTTGTTGCTTGTTTGATATTAATTTCTTATAATTTGAGTGATTTTATCACTGCTACACCACTCTTTCTTTTCCGACCCTTTATTTTTTGCATATTGTAAAATCATCGAGCCCTATTTGAAAACTCATGTCCCGATCATTCGAGTACTAGAAATTTAAGTTGGAATGTAAAAACTAAATTGTTGCCTTATACAATCATTGAGTCCCGTTCATTTAATATGCTTCGATTCTTGTTGCGGTTGAAAGAGATGTGTAGAAAGTAAAAAAGAAATCATAAGCTTTTTGATTGGACCTTGGGTGATTCCATAGTCTTCTCAAAATTAGCTTTGTTGCTTGTCTGAAACTGATTTCATATAATTTGAGGGATTTTATCACTACTACACATCTCTTGCCTTTTTCAGCTCTTTATTTTTTTGCATACTATGAAATCGTGGAGCCCTATTGAAAAACATGTGTCCCGATCATTCAAGTATTGGAAACTTGAGTTGGAATGTGAAAACTGAATTGTTGCCTCTATACGATCATTGAGTCCCATTCATTTAATTAGCTTACGCTACTGCTGCTGGTTGTTGCCTTTGATTTGAAAGAGAGGTGTAGAAAGGAAAAAAGAAATCATAAGCTTCTTGATTGGACCTTGGGTGAATCCATAGTCCTCTCAAGACTAGCTTTGTTGCTTGTTTGATATTAATTTCTTATAATTTGAGTGATTTTATCAACGCTTATACCACTTCTTTCTTTTCCGACCCTTTATTTTTTGCATATTGTAAAATCATCGAGCCCTATTTGAAAACTCATGTCCCGATCATTCGAGTACTAGAAATTTAAGTTGGAATGTAAAAACTAAATTGTTGCCTTATACAATCATTGAGTCCCGTTCATTTAATATGCTTCGATTCTTGTTGCGGTTGTTGCCTTTGATTTGAAAGAGATGTGTAGAATGTAAAAAAGAAATCATAAGCTTCTTGATTGGCAATTGGGTGATTCCATAGTCTTCTCAAAATTAGCTTTGTTGCTTGTCTGAAACTAATTTCATATAGTTTGAGGGATTTTATCACTACTACACATCTCTTGCCTTTTTCAGCTCTTTATTTTTTTGCATACTATGAAATCGTGGAGCCCTATTGAAAAACATGTGTCCCGATCATTCAAGTATTGGAAACTTGAGTTGGAATGTGAAAACTGAATTGTTGCCTCTATACGATCATTGAGTCCCATTCATTTAATTAGCTTACGCTACTGCTGCTGGTTGTTGCCTTTGATTTGAAAGAGAGGTGTAGAAAGGAAAAAAGAAATCATAAGCTTCTTGATTGGACCTTGGGTGAATCCATAGTCCTCTCAAAACTAGCTTTGTTGCTTGTTTGATATTAATTTCTTATAATTTGAGTGATTTTATCACTGCTACACCACTCTTTCTTTTCCGACCCTTTATTTTTTGCATATTGTAAAATCATCGAGCCCTATTTGAAAACTCCTGTCCCGATCATTCGAGTACTAGAATTTTAAGTTGGAATGTAAAAACTAAATTGTTGCCTTATACAATCATTGAGTCCCGTTCATTTAATATGCTTCGATTCTTGTTGCGGTTGAAAGAGATGTGTAGAAAGTAAAAAAGAAATCATAAGCTTCTTGATTGGACCTGGGTGATTCCATAGTCTTCTCAAAATTAGCTTTGTTGCTTGTGCAAATCGATTTCATATAATTTGAGGATTTTATCACTACTACACATCTCTTGCCTTTTCAAATTTCTTTTATTTTTTGCATACTATGAAATCGTGGAGCCCTATTGAAAAACATGTGTCCCGATCATTCAAGTATTGGAAACTTGAGTTGGAATGTGAAAACCGACTTGTTGCTTCTATACGATCATTGAGTCCCATTCATTTAAGTAGCTTACGCCATCTTCTTTGGTGTTGCCTTCGATGTTGCCTTTGATTTTAAAGAGAGGTGTAGAAAGGAAAAAAGAAATCATAAGCTTCTTGATTGGACCTTGGGTGAATCCATAGTCCTCCCAAGACTAGCTTTGTTGCTTGTTTGATATTAATTTCTTATAATTTGAGTGATTTTATCACTGCTACACCACTCTTTCTTTTCCGACCCTTTATTTTTTGCATATTGTAAAATCATCGAGCCCTATTTGATAACTCATGTCCCGATCATTCGAGTACTAGAAATTTAAGTTGGAATGTAAAAACTAAATTGTTGCCTTATACAATCATTGAGTCCCGTTCATTTAATATGCTTCGATTCTTGTTGCGGTTGAAAGAGATGTGTAGAAAGTAAAAAAGAAATCATAAGCTTTTTGATTGGACCTTGGGTGATTCCATAGTCTTCTCAAAATTAGCTTTGTTGCTTGTCTGAAACTGATTTCATATAATTTGAGGGATTTTATCACTACTACACATCTCTTGCCTTTTTCAGCTCTTTATTTTTTTGCATACTATGAAATCGTGGAGCCCTATTGAAAAACATGTGTCCCGATCATTCAAGTATTGGAAACTTGAGTTGGAATGTGAAAACTGAATTGTTGCCTCTATACGATCATTGAGTCCCATTCATTTAATTAGCTTACGCTACTGCTGCTGGTTGTTGCCTTTGATTTGAAAGAGAGGTGTAGAAAGGAAAAAGAAATCATAAGCTTTCTGATTGGACCTTGGGTGAATCCATAGTCCTCTCAAGACTAGCTTTGTTGCTTGTTTGATATTAATTTCTTATAATTTGAGTGATTTTATCAACGCTTATACCACTCTTTCTTTTCCGACCCTTTATTTTTTGCATATTGTAAAATCATCGAGCCCTATTTGAAAACTCATGTCCCGATCATTCGAGTACTAGAAATTTAAGTTGGAATGTAAAAACTAAATTGTTGCCTTATACAATCATTGAGTCCCGTTCATTTAATATGCTTCGATTCTTGTTGCGGTTGTTGCCTTTGATTTGAAAGAGATGTGTAGAATGTAAAAAGAAATCATAAGCTTCTTGATGGCAATTGGGTGATTCCATAGTCTTCTCAAAATTAGCTTTGTTGCTTATCGAAACTAATTTCATATAGTTTGAGGATTTTATCACTACTACATCTCTTGCCTTTTTTGACTCTTTATTTTTTTGCATACTATGAAATCGTGGAGCCCTATTGAAAAACATGTGTCCCGATCATTCAAGTATTGGAAACTTGAGTTGGAATGTGAAAAGCCCGAATTGTTGCCTCTATACGATCATTGAGTCCCATTCATTTAATTAGCTTACGCCATCTGCTGCTTTGGTTGTTGCCTTTGATTTGAAAGAGAGGTGTAGAAAGGAAAAAGAAATCATAAGCTTCTTGATTGGACCTGGGTGAATCCATAGTCCTCTCAAAACTAGCTTTGTTGCTTGTTTGATATTAATTTCTTATAATTTGAGTGATTTTATCAACGCTTTACCACTCTTTCTTTTAGACCCTTTATTTTTTGCATATTGTAAAATCATCGAGCCCTATTTGAAAACTCTGTCTCCGATCATTCGAGTACTAGAATTTTAAGTTGGAATGTAAAAACTAAATTGTTGTCTTATACAATCATTGAGTCTCGTTCATTTAATATGCTTCGATTCTTTTGCGGTTGAAAGAGATGTGTAGAAAGTAAAAAGAAATCATAAGCTTCTTGATTGGACCTTGGGTGATTCCATAGTCTTCTCAAAATTAGCTTTGTTGCTTATCCTAAACCGATTTCATATAATTTGAGGATTTTATCACTACTACACATCTCTTGCCTTTTTCACTCTTTTTTTTTTTTGCATACTATGAAATCGTGGAGCCCTATTGAAAAACATGTGTCCCGATCATTCAAGTATTGGAAACTTGAGTTGGAATGTGAAAACCGACTTGTTGCCTCTATACGATCATTGAGTCCCATTCATTTAAGTAGCTTACGCCATCACGCTGCTTTCAGTTGTTGCCTTCGATGTTGCCTTTGATTTTAAAGAGAGGTGTAGAAAGGAAAAAGAAATCATAAGCTTCTTGATTGGACCTGGGTGAATCCATACCTCTCCAAGACTAGCTTTGTTGCTTGTTTGATATTAATTTCTTATAATTTGAGTGATTTTATCATCGCTTTACACCACTCTTTCTTTTCCGACCCTTTATTTTTTGCATATTGTAAAATCATCGAGCCCTATTTGAAAACTCATGTCCCGATCATTCGAGTACTAGAAATTTAAGTTGGAATGTAAAAACTAAATTGTTGCCTTATACAATCATTGAGTCCCGTTCTTTTAATATGCTTCGATTCTTGTTGCGGTTGAAAGAGATGTGTAGAAAGTAAAAAGAAATCATAAGCTTTTGATTGGACCTTGGGTGATTCCATAGTCTTCTCAAAATTAGCTTTGTTGCTTATCTGGCCCGATTTCATATAATTTGAGGGATTTTATCACTACTACACATCTCTTGCCTTTTTCAGCTCTTTATTTTTTTGCATACTATGAAATCGTGGAGCCCTATTGAAAAACATGTGTCCCGATCATTCAAGTATTGGAAACTTGAGTTGGAATGTGAAAACTGAATTGTTGCCTCTATACGATCATTGAGTCCCATTCATTTAATTAGCTTACGCTACTGCTGCTGGTTGTTGCCTTTGATTTGAAAGAGAGGTGTAGAAAGGAAAAAAGAAATCATAAGCTTCTTGATTGGACCTTGGGTGAATCCATAGTCCTCTCAAGACTAGCTTTGTTGCTTGTTTGATATTAATTTCTTATAATTTGAGTGATTTTATCACTGCTATACCACTCTTTCTTTTTCGACCCTTTATTTTTTGCATATTGTAAAATCATCGAGCCCTATTTGAAAACTCATGTCCCGATCATTCGAGTACTAGAAATTTAAGTTGGAATGTAAAAACTAAATTGTTGCCTTATACAATCATTGAGTCCCGTTCATTTAATATGCTTCGATTCTTGTTGCGGTTGTTGCCTTTGATTTGAAAGAGATGTGTAGAATGTAAAAAAGAAATCATAAGCTTCTTGATTGGCAATTGGGTGATTCCATAGTCTTCTCAAAATTAGCTTTGTTGCTTGTCTGAAACTAATTTCATATAGTTTGAGGGATTTTATCACTACTACACATCTCTTGCCTTTTTCATTTTTTTTTTTTTTTGCATACTATGAAATCGTGGAGCCCTATTGAAAAACATGTGTCCCGATCATTCAAGTATTGGAAACTTGAGTTGGAATGTGAAAACTGAATTGTTGCCTCTATACGATCATTGAGTCCCATTCATTTAATTAGCTTACGCTACTGCTGCTGGTTGTTGCCTTTGATTTGAAAGAGAGGTGTAGAAAGGAAAAAAGAAATCATAAGCTTCTTGATTGGACCTTGGGTGAATCCATAGTCCTCTCAAAACTAGCTTTGTTGCTTGTTTGATATTAATTTCTTATAATTTGAGTGATTTTATCACTGCTACACCACTCTTTCTTTCCGAATTCTTTATTTTTTGCATATTGTAAAATCATCGAGCCCTATTTGAAAACTCTCTGTCCGATCATTCGAGTACTAGAATTTTAAGTTGGAATGTAAAAACTAAATTGTTGCCTTATACAATCATTGAGTCCCGTTCATTTAATATGCTTCGATTCTTGTTGCGGTTGAAAGAGATGTGTAGAAAGTAAAAAAGAAATCATAAGCTTCTTGATTGGACCTTGGGTGATTCCATAGTCTTCTCAAAATTAGCTTTGTTGCTTGTCTGAAACTGATTTCATATAATTTGAGGGATTTTATCACTACTACACATCTCTTGCCTTTTTCAGCTCTTTATTTTTTTGCATACTATGAAATCGTGGAGCCCTATTGAAAAACATGTGTCCCGATCATTGAGTTGGAATGTGAAAACTGACTTGTTGCCTCTATACGATCATTGAGTCCCATTCATTTAAGTAGCTTACGCTACTGCTGCTGGTTGTTGCCTTCGATGTTGCCTTTGATTTTAAAGAGAGGTGTAGAAAGGAAAAAGAAATCATAAGCTTCTTGATTGGACTGGGTGAATCCATAGTCCTCCCAAGACTAGCTTTGTTGCTTGTTTGATATTAATTTCTTATAATTTGAGTGATTTTATCACTGCTACACCACTCTTTCTTTTCCGACCCTTTATTTTTTGCATATTGTAAAATCATCGAGCCCTATTTGAAAACTCATGTCCCGATCATTCGAGTACTAGAAATTTAAGTTGGAATGTAAAAACTAAATTGTTGCCTTATACAATCATTGAGTCCGTTCATTTAATATGCTTCGATTCTTGTTGCGGTTGAAAGAGATGTGTAGAAAGTAAAAAGAAATCATAAGCTTTTTGATTGGACCTTGGGTGATTCCATAGTCTTCTCAAAATTAGCTTTGTTGCTTGTATCAAAACCGATTTCATATAATTTGAGGATTTTATCACTACTACACATCTCTTGCCTTTTCAAACTCTTTTATTTTTTTGCATACTATGAAATCGTGGAGCCCTATTGAAAAACATGTGTCCCGATCATTCAAGTATTGGAAACTTGAGTTGGAATGTGAAAACTGAATTGTTGCCTCTATACGATCATTGAGTCCCATTCATTTAATTAGCTTACGCCATCTGCTGCTTTGGTTTTTGCCTTTGATTTGAAAGAGAGGTGTAGAAAGGAAAAAAGAAATCATAAGCTTCTTGATTGGACCTGGGTGAATCCATAGTCCTCTCAAGACTAGCTTTGTTGCTTGTTTGATATTAATTTCTTATAATTTGAGTGATTTTATCAACGCTTATACCACTCTTTCTTTTCGATTCTTTATTTTTTGCATATTGTAAAATCATCGAGCCCTATTTGAAAACTCATGTCCCGATCATTCGAGTACTAGAAATTTAAGTTGGAATGTAAAACTAAATTGTTGCCTTATACAATCATTGAGTCCCGTTCATTTAATATGCTTCGATTCTTGTTGCGGTTGTTGCCTTTGATTTGAAAGAGATGTGTAGAATGTAAAAAAGAAATCATAAGCTTCTTGATTGGACCTTGGGTGATTCCATAGTCTTCTCAAAATTAGCTTTGTTGCTTGTCTGAAACTAATTTCATATAGTTTGAGGGATTTTATCACTACTACACATCTCTTGCCTTTTTCAAATTTCTTTATTTTTTTGCATACTATGAAATCGTGGAGCCCTATTGAAAAACATGTGTCCCGATCATTCAAGTATTGGAAACTTGAGCTGGAATGTGAAAACTGAATTGTTGCCTCTATACGATCATTGAGTCCCATTCATTTAATTAGCTTACGCTACTGCTGCTGGTTGTTGCCTTTGATGTTGCCTTTGATTTGAAAGAGAGGTGTAGAAAGGAAAAAAGAAATCATAAGCTTCTTGATTGGACTTTGGGTGAATCCATAGTCCTCTCCAGACTAGCTTTGTTGCTTATTTGATATTAATTTCTTATAATTTGAGTTATTTTATCAACGCTTTACACCACTCTTTCTTTTCCAGGCCCTTTATTTTTTGCATATTGTAAAATCATCGAGCCCTATTTGAAAACTCATGTCCCGATCATTCGAGACTAGAAATTTAAGTTGGAATGTAAAAACTAAATTGTTGCCTTATACAATCATTGAGTCCCGTTCATTTAATATGCTTCGATTCTTGTTGCGGTTGAAAGAGATGTGTAGAAAGTAAAAAAGAAATCATAAGCTTCTTGATTGGACCTTGGGTGATTCCATAGTCTTCTCAAAATTAGCTTTGTTGCTTATTCAAACCGATTTCATATAATTTGAGGATTTTATCACTACTACACATCTCTTGCCTTTTTTCAAATTTCTTTATTTTTTTGCATACTATGAAATCGTGGAGCCCTATTGAAAAACATGTGCCCGATCATTCAAGTATTGGAAACTTGAGTTGGAATGTGAAAACTGAATTGTTGCCTCTATACGATCATTGAGTCCCATTCATTTAATTAGCTTACGCTACTGTTGCTGGTTGTTGCCTTCGATGTTGCCTTTGATTTGAAAGAGAGGTGTAGAAAGGAAAAAAGAAATCTTAAGCTTCTTGATTGGACTTTGGGTGAATCCATAGTCCTCTCAAGACTAGCTTTGTTGCTTATTTGATATTAATTTCTTATAATTTGAGTTATTTTATCACTGCTACACCACTCTTTCTTTTCCGACCCTTTATTTTTTGCATATTGTAAAATCATCGAGCCCTATTTGAAAACTCATGTCCCGATCATTCGAGTTCTAGAAATTTAAGTTGGAATGCTGTTGACTAATAAATATTATAGATGGTTGTTAGTTGTTAGTTGTTGGTTGTATTTATTAGATTAGTTGGTAGTTGTAGTTATTAGATTTCTCTTGTTTATATATATAGATGTAAATCCCCTTCATACATCAATCAAATATTCAGATTCAAGTTGGTACCAGAGCACACTGTTCGGTCCTTTCTTTTGTTTTAAGGGTTTCAATTTGCTCATGTGTGACACCCATCTGTCTTCGATTCTCGTAATAAAGAGCCGTACCATCACCTTCGCTGACGCGTCTCAACCGAGACACGCGCGCAACACCATTGGTCGCAGACGGCGCCGATCTATCAAAGCGGTGAAAGCACCCGTCATCCGAATCGCCGCCGCGCGCCGCGCGCCGCCACGCGCGCGCAGACAAAGCCGTTCGACCTTCCGCGCGCGTGACGCCCACGCGCCGCCTTCGAGGGTTCTTTTTCAACGCCGTTAGTTTGGTTGTGTTCACGAGGCTCCTCTATCTGCTTTGACCTCGTAAACTCTCCGGGTCTCGGTTTTTGAGGTGTTTTTATATTTTTCCTTGTTCTTTGCCCTATTGTTCGTGTTGTTGTTATAATCGCAGATTCTTTGCTTTTTTTCGTTAAAACAGCATTTTTATTCTTTGTTGCTTCGCTCGTTCATTGTTCCAACTCGTTTTCTATTCCATTATGGTCGACAATTTTAAGGAAACCAAGTCCGGAAGAATGGTTTGATCTCCTTCGCCTTTTCCGAACTCCTACCATCACTTCGCAGAGAAGTTGAATGGAAGGAATTATTCGATTGGCGTAATGCACGGTGGAAATATGGTTTTTTGGGTCGCGGATGTCCGACCATCTTGAGAAGAAAGCGGACGACTTTCACGCCTCCGAAAGAGAAGAATGGAAGAGCGCCGATTATCAACTTTTGGCGTTATTGTTACAAATCGTTGAGCCTAAATTAATGGTACATTTTCGCCCTTATAGGGCGTGTCATGAGATTTGGAAGAAGCGCGCAAACGGTTTATGCAAATGATATACAACGGTTATATGAAACAATTCATAATCGCAACACCGCAAATGTCCGATCTTGATCTGACTTCCTATCTGAACAAGGCACAATCTATCTGTGAGGAAGCTAAATTGATGTTGTTAAATGAGGATGTGAAGAAGATGACAGAGAGACTAGACAATATGCTTATGGTGTTTGTTCTCCATGGATTGCACAAAGAGTTTGAATCGGTTCGGAACCGGACATTGACTAATTCGACATCCCCACATTGGAGGCGTTATTTGACCGCTTTGCTCCGAGTCCCCGCTCCGTAAGCATCGTAGCACTAGTTCTCCATCGCCATAGAGTCTTCAATATTGATTTACGATGTTGCTAACCGTGGAGGTCGAGGTCGTGGTCGTAGAGGTCTTTGGTCGTGGCAGCAGGTGGTAGAGGAAATCTCCATTGCTCTTATTGTAAGAGGATGGACACACTCAAGATCGGTGTTATTCTCTTCATGGATTTCGGACAAAAGCGCTAATGTGGCCCAATCTTCGGGATCTAAGGAGACGATCTTTTCTCTCGCCGGTGAATATAAGGAGTTCCTTCAATTTAAAGCAAAGACAACAAGCATTGTCTCTCTTCACCATCGCCGCTTCGCAACTATACCTCATACGGGTAATTCTACTGGCCTGTTTTTCCCATTCTCGAGTCCCTCGACCATGGATTGTAGATTCTCGTGCATCCGATCACATGTCCGTAATATTTCACTTCTTTCAAAATTATCTCCTCCTAAAACACCTCACACCATTACTTATCTTTGATGGATCTAAGTCACGCGTAACGGTGTTGGTCAAGCTTCACCCCTTCCAACGTTACAATTAAACTCGATTATTTGTACCGGTTTCCATTTGATTTAGTCTCTGTTGGCAAACTCATTGATGATAATCAATTGTGAAGTAACCTTTAATTTCGATGGTGTTTTTATACAGACCGAGTACAAGCGCACGATTGGAAGTGGATCTAGGTCACGAGGTCTCTTCTATCTTCATTCAAACCCATCCATTGTATGTGGCCGCTTGTTGTCTTGAAACTCTTCATCGTCGCCTTGGTCATCCAAGTTTGGACAAGTTCAAGCGTATGGTTCCTCATCTTTCACACCTACGATCTCCGGATTGCGAGTCATGTCAACTTGGTAAACATACTAGAGTTTCTTTTCCTAGTAAGGTCAATCAATGCCACTTCTCCTTTTGATATTGTTCATTCCGATGTTTGGGGTCCTAGTCGTGTTCCTACTATTTTAGGTTATCATGACTATGTTACTTTCATTGATGATTTTTCCGGATGCACTTGGTTGTTTTTATTAAAACATCGTTACGAGTTGTTTAATGCCTTTCAAACATTTCATTCGTAAATTCAAAATCAATTTGGAAAGACAATTCGAGTTTTACGCAATGATAATGCAAAAGAATATTTTTACGCGCACTTTAACTCCTTTTTGACCTCCCACGGTATTATACACCAATCTAGTTGTCTCTCACACACCACAACAAAATGGTGTGGCCGAACGTAAGCATCGTCATATTGTTGAAACCGCCGAACATCGTTGATCAATGCTAATGCACCATTGAATTGCGGGGTGACGCATTTGATACAAAGATGTTATTTGATTAACCGTGATGCCGCCTTCTCGTTTCTAGGTAATCAAATTCCTCGACCACTTTTGTTTCCACAAGATCCACTTTATATTGTTCCCCACGAGTGTTTCGTTCCACTTGCTTTGTCCATGACCTCACTCCCGGTCGTGATAAATTATCCGCCGAGTCATCAAATGTGTCTTTGTTGGGTACTCGTGTTCAAAAGGGATATAGATGTTATTGTCCTAGTACACATCGCTTTTATGTGTCCGCAGATGTTACTTTTTTGAGGACACAATGTTCTTTGCCTCACCCGTCACTTCCAATTTAGTGCCACCTCAGGTGTTACTCGTACTCTTCTCGATGTTCCTCGAGTTATAGAACAAGTCTCTCCCACACAAACCGAGCAATGTGTTTGGTATCACTTATGAACGCTCGTCGTCGGAGGAACCAGAGCCCGCTTCTTCCACCGATTCTCGTGACTTAGATCCTACTTCAATCCCTTCTTCTCTGCGGTTCCTCCGGACACTTCCGCCGACTCACCCATTGCGATTCAGTAAAGGTAAACGGTCCACTACTAATCCCCATCCTATTTATAATTTCTTGAGCTACCACAGCTATCTCCTTGCCACTATGCCTTGTTCTTTGCCTTGTCCTCTATTACTATTCCTAAGAATGTTCAGAAGCTCTGTCTCATCGGGATGGAGACAAGCAATGATTGATGAGATGATGACTTTGGAATCTAATAGTACATGGACTCTTGTCCTCATCCTACTTTGGAAAGTCTACTGATTGGTTCTTGGATGGGGTTTTACAAGTGAAAGTTGGACTGATGGATGTGTGGATCTACGGTGAAGTCCGCCTGGTAGCCAAAGGTTATACTCATTTATGGTTTGGATTATAGTGATACTTTCTCTCCGGTTGCAAAAATGGCATCCATTCGTTTGTTTTTGTCTATGGCTGCTATTCGTCATTGGCCTTTATACCAGCTTGATATTAAAAATGCATTCCTCCATGGTGATTTAGAGGAGGAGATTTATATGGAGCAACCACCCGGCTTTGTTGCTCAGGGGGAGTCAGACCTTGTTTGCAAGCTTAGAAAGTCATTGTATGGTTTAAAACAATCACCTCGAGCCTGGTTTGGAAAGTTTAGCAAAGTCATCCAACAATTTGGCATGATACGTTGTGAAGGTCGATCACTCGCTTTTCTTTAAGTGCTCACCCTTAAATAAAATGATCTATCTTGTGGTGTATGTAGATGATATTGTCCTTACGCAGTGATGATGAAGAGGCATTGAACAACTTAAGCAACACTTGTTTAAGCACTTCCAAACCAAGGACCTTGAGTCGTTTGCGATATTTTCTTGGAATAAAAGTTGCTCAATCCAAGCTTGGTATTGCTATTTCTCGGAGGAAATACGCTCTTGATATTCGGAGAGACGGGATGCTTGACTGTAAGCCTGTTGATACTCCTATGGACCCAAATGTAAAGCTTATACCTAATCAGGGGGAGCCCTATTCAAACCCAGGTCGATATAGAAGATTGGTTGGAAAGTTAAATTATCTCACTATGACCAGGCCAGACATTGCCTTTCCGGTTAGTGTCATTAGTCGATTTCTTAACTCACCATGTGAGAGTCACCGAAATGCGGTTGTTCTGATTCTAAGGTATATCAAAGGATCACCAGGAAAGGGGCTTATCTATACAGACAAAGGTCACACTAATGTTCTTGGATATTCAGATGCAGATTGGGCAGGAGATGCAAGTGATAGAAGATCCACTTCAGGTTATTGTGTTCTCTTTGGTGGTAATTTGATCTCATGGAAAAGCAAGAAACAGATTGTTGTTGCAGAAGCGTCGCGAAGGCCGAGTATCGTGCTATGGCTAATGCAACTTGTGAACTTGTGTGGTTAAGGAATTTGCTTCAAGAGTTGAGGTTTTGCGAGATTGGTCCTATGGAACTTGCCCTGTGACAACCAATCGCTCTACATCTCTCATCAAATCCAATATTTCATGAGAGAACTAAACATATAGAGGTTGATTGTCATTTCATTCGAGAGAAGATTCTCTCGGACATCATCAAAACTTCCTTCACGTCATTTCTAATGATCAACTTGCGGACATGCTAACTAAGTCCTTACGGGTCCTAGAATAGCATACATATGTAACAAAATTTGGATGCTTCGACATATATGCTCCAGCTTGAGGGGGAGTGTTGACTAATAAATATTATAGATGGTTGTTAGTTGTTAGTTGTTGGTTGTATTTATTAGATTAGTTGGTAGTTGTAGTTATTAGATTTCTCTTGTTTATATATATAGATGTAAATCCCCTTCATACATCAATCAAATATTCAGATTCAAGTGTAAAAACTAAATTGTTGCCTTATACAATCATTGAGTCTCGTTCATTTAATATGCTTCGATTCTTGTTGCGGTTGTTGCCTTTGATTTGAAAGAGATGTGTAGAAAGTAAAAAAGAAATCATAAGCTTCTTGATTGGACCTTGGGTGATTCCATAGTCTTCTCAAAATTAGCTTTGTTGCTTGTCTGAAACTGATTTCATATAATTTGAGGGATTTTATCACTACTACACATCTCTTACCTTTTTCAGCTCTTTATTTTTTTGCATACTATGAAATCGTGGAGCCCTATTGAAAAACATGTGTCCCGATCATTCAAGTATTGGAAACTTGAGTTGGAATGTGAAAACTGAATTGTTGCCTCTATACGATCATTGAGTCCTATTCATTTTATAAGCTTACGCTACTGCTGCTGGTTGTTGCCTTCGATGTTGAAAGAGAGGTGTAGAAAGGAAAAAAGAAATCATAAGCTTCTTGATTGGACCTTGGGTGAATCCATAGTCCTCTCAAGACTAGCTTTGTTGCTTGTTTGATATTAATTTCTTATAATTTGAGTGATTTTATCACTGCTACACCACTCTTTCTTTTCCGACCCTTTATTTTTTGCACATTGTGGAACCATAGAGCCCTGTTCAAACACTTATGTCCCATCATTCAAGTACTGGAAATTTAAGTTGGAATGTGAAAACTTAATTGTTGCCTCTATGCAATCATTGAGCCACATTCATTTAGCAGGCTTCGGTTACTGCTGCCGGTTGTTGCCTTCGATTTGAAAGAGAGGTGTTGAAAGGAAAAAATAAATCATAAGCTTCTTGGTTGGACCTTGGGTGAAACCATAGTCCTCTCAAAGACTAGCTTTGTTACTTGTTTGATATTAATTTCTTATTTCTTATATTTGAGTGATTTTATTACTGCTACACCACTCTTTCTTTTCCGACCCTTTATTTTTTGCTTATTGTAAAATGATCGAGCCCTATCGAAAACTCATGTCCGATCATTTGACTACCAGAAATTTAAGTTGGAATGTAAAAACTAAAATTGTTGCCTTATATGATCATTGAGTCCCGTTCATTTAATATGCTTCGATTCTTGTTGTGGTTGTTGCCTTCGATTTCCATAGTCTCATTCATTTAATAAGCTTACGCTACTGCTGCTGGTTGTTGCCTTCCATGTTGCTTTCAATTTAATGAGAGGTGTAGAAAGGAAAAAAGAAATCTTAAGCTTCTTGATTGGACCTACGGTGAACCCATAGTCCTATCAAGATTGGCTTTGTTGCTTGTTTGAAATTAATTTCTTATAATTTGGGTGATTTTATCATCGCTACACTATTTCTTTTCTGACACATTATTTCTTTTCTGACACATTATTTTTTGCACATTGTAAAATCATGGAGCCCTATTTAAAAACTCATGTCTGGATCAATCGAGTACTGGAAATTTAAGTTGTAGTGTGAAAACTAATTTGTTGCCTTAGACAATCATTGAGTCCTGTTCATTTAATTGACTTTTGTTACTTTTGCCATTTTTTTTCTTCGATGTTGCCTTCGGTTTGAAAGAGAGGTGTAGAAGGAAAAAAGAAATCATAAGCTTCTTGATTGGGATTTGGGTGAATCCATAGTCCTCTCAAAATTAGCTTAGTTGCTCGCTGAAATAGATTTCATATAATTTGGGGGATTTATGACTACTACACCTTTCATTCCTTTTTCGATCCTTTATTCTTTGCATAACGATCATTGAGTCCCATTCATTTAGTAAGCTTACATTACTGTTGTGGGTTGTTGCCTTTTTTTTAGATAGGCAATTGTTAGTAGGGGTGGGGGAAATGTTAGTTTCCGGGGCTTGAACGCATGACCTCCTTCTTGCACTCATTTAGTGCACTCCTTCGATTTCCCTTAGCTCGCCAACTGAGCTACCTACTTGGGATTGTGGGTTGTTGCCTTTGATGTTGGCATCAATTTGAAAGGTGTAGGAAGGAAAAAAAATCATAAGCTTCTTGAATTGACCTCGGGTGAATCCATAGTCCTCTCAAGATTGGCTTTGTTGCTTTTATGGAATTAATTTCTTATAATTTGATAGATTTTATCACTGCTACACCAATCTTTTTTGACTCTTTATTTTTCGCATATTGTGAAACCATGGAGCCCTATTCAAAAACTCTTGTCCCATCATTTAAAAGAGGTTGCCTCTATAAAATCATCGAGTCCCGTTCATTTAGTAGGCTTCAGTTACTTGTGCCGGTTGTTGCCTTCCATTTGAAAGAGAGGTATAGAAAGGAAAAAATAAATTATAAGCTTCTTGATTGGACCTTGGGTGAATCCATAGTCTAACTTTGCTCCTTTTAGAAATTAATTTCTTATAATTTGAGTGATTTTGTCACTGCTACACCACTTTTTCTTTTCCGACCTTGTATTTTTTGTTGCATATTGTAAAATAATGGAGCCCTGTTCGAAAACTCATGTCCCAATCATTCGAGTACTAGAAATTTAAGTTGGAGTGTAAAAATTGATTTGTTGCCCCGTTTATTTAGTAGGCTTCGGTTACAGCTGGTGGTTATTGCCTTCGATTTGAAATAGATGTGTAGAAAGTAAAAAAGAAATCATAAGCTTCTTGATTGGACCTTGGGTGAATCTATAGTTCTCTCAAAAGTAGCTTTGTTGCTCGTTTGAAATTGATTTCTTTTAATTTGAGGGATTTTATCACTACTACACCTCTCTTCCCTTTTTCTACTCTTTATTTTTTACACTCTGTGAAATCGTAGAGCCCTATTGAAAAACTGATCATTTAGGCACTGGAATTTGAGTTGGATGTGAAAATTGAATTGTTGCCTCTATACTATCATCGAGTCCCATTCATTTAAAAAGCTTACGTTGTTGTTGCCTTCAGTTTGAAAGAGAGGAAAAGAGAAATCACAAGCTTCTTGATTTGACCTTCGGCAAATCCATAGTTCTCTCCAGATTGGCTTTGTTGCTTGTTTGAAATTAATTTCTTATAATTTGAGAGATTTTATCATCGTTACACTACTATCTTTTTTTCCATCCTTTATTATTTTTTTGTATATTTTAAAATCAAGGAGCTCTATTCAAAAACTCTTGTCCCGATCAATCGAGTACTAGAAATTTAAATTGTAATGTAAAAACTAAATTGTTGCCTTATACGATCATTGAGTCCCGTTCATTTAATAGGCTTCGGTTACTACCAACTGTTGTTGCCTTCGATTTGAAAGAGAGGCGTAGAAAGGAAAAAAGAGATCACAAGCTTCTTGATTGAACTTTGGGTGAATCCATAGTCTTCTCAAGTTTAGGTTTGTTACTCGTTTGAAATTGATTTCTTATAATTTGAGGGATTTTATCACTACACCTCTTTTTTCTTTCATAACTCTTTATTATTTGCATATTGTGAAATCATGGAGCCTTTTTCAAAAACCCTTGTCTCGATCATGGAGTCCTTTTCATTTTATAGGCAGTTTTTGTTGCTGATGGGTTGCCTTTGATGTTGGCTTCGATTTGAAAGAAAGGTGTAGAAAAAAGGAAAAAAGAAATCATAAGCTTCTTGATTGGACCTTGGGTGAATCCATAGTTTTCTCAAGACTAGCTTTGTTACTTTTTCAATTTTTTTTTTATAATTTGAGGGATTTTATCACCGCTGCACTTCTCTTACTTTTCGACTTTGTTTTTTTGCTAAGTGTGAAACAATGAAGCCCTATTCAAAAACTCATGTCTCGATCATTCGAGTACTCGAAATTTGAGTTGGAATGTGAAAACTGAATTGTTGCCTCTATACAATCATTGAGTCATGTTCTTTAATAGGCTTCGGTTACTGATGCTGAATGTTGCCTTCGATTTGTAAGATAGGTGTACAAAGGAAAAAAAGAAACCATAAGCTTCTTGATTGGACCATGCGTGAGTCCATAGTCTTTTCAAGATTAACTTCATTGTTCGTCTGAAACTGATTTCATATAATTTGAGGGATTTTACCACTACCACTACACCTCTCTTTCCTTTTTCGACCCTTTTTTTTTGGATATTGTGAAATCGTGGAGCCTTATTCAAACCCCCATGTCCCGATAATTTGTGATCTAGAAATTTGAGTTTGAATGTGAAAACTGAATTGTTGCCTTAATACGATCATTCGGTTTCTGCTACCGATGGTTGCCTTTGAAGTTGCCTTCGATTTGAAAGAAAGCCGTAGAAAGGAAAAAAGATATCATAAGCTTTTTGATTGGACCTATGGTGAATCCATAGTCCTATCAAGATTAGCTTTGTTGCTCGTTTGAAACTGATTTCTTAGAACTCAAGGGATTTTATTACTGCTACAACTCTTTGTCCTTTTTCGACCATTTATTTTTTGCATATTGTGAAATCGTGGAGCCCTATCCAAAAACACGTGTCCCGATCATTCAAGTATTGGAAATCTGAGTTGGAATGTGAAAATTGAATTGGTGCATCTACTGATCATTGAGTCCCATTCCTTTAATAGGTTTCGGTTACTGCTGTCAGTTGTTGCCTTCGATTTGAAAGACAGGCGTAGAAAGGAAAAAAGAAATCATAAGCTTCTTGATT
Organism: Oxytropis ochrocephala; assembly: GCA_020916435.1. Lineage (NCBI taxonomy): Eukaryota > Viridiplantae > Streptophyta > Magnoliopsida > Fabales > Fabaceae > Oxytropis > Oxytropis ochrocephala. The sequence continues at coordinate 14,542,106 of CM037088.1, read as the reverse complement.
GAACCTTGGGTGAATCTATAATCCTCTTAAGATTAGCTTTGTTGCTTGTCTGAAATGATGTCATATAATTTGAGGGATTATATCACTACTATCATTCGAGTGCTGGAAATTTGAATTAGAATTTAGAATGTGATTGAATTGTTGCCTCAATATGAAGTACTGACCAGTTTATAGACTTCGATTTTTGCAGCTGATGGTTGCCTTTGATGTTGCATTCGATTTGAAAGAAATGTGTAGAAAGGAAAAAAGAAATCATAAGCTTATTGGTTTGGACCTTAGGCGAATCCCTTGTCCTTCCAAGGTTAGCTTTGTTGCTCGTCCTAAATTGGTTTCTTATAATTTGAGGGATTTTATCATTGCGTATTGTGATATTCTGGTTCCCTTTTCAAAAACACGCGTCGATCATTCAAGTACTTGAAATTTATGGAATTCGTTTTCTTATAATTGTTCATGCTGCACACACCTTTTTCCTTTCCCAACCCTTTATCTTTTTTCATATCAAGAAACTGTGGTGGTTTGCTCAGAAAAAACATGTCCCTAAATGCAGCTGTTAAATGTATGACAACATGAGTCTTTAACCATGAGGATTTTGGGGTGAAATTCAATATTTGAACGTCAGTGACCCTAAATTCAATTATGATAGTATTAATTTGTAGTCTCTTCTATGATGCCCGGCTCGAAAAAATCATGTCTCTAAATGTGACTGTTAAATGAGTGGCAACTAGGGATAACAATGGGTACCCTATGGGCAGGGTACTATAGTGCCCGTACCCGAGCCCGCACAAGTAAGGGCAAGACACTATATTGTTCGTCCCCGTACCCTCTGGGCACCAAGTGCCCATGGGCACACCAATTACCTACACTTTAACAACAAAAAATAATTAATAACAAAAAAAAACATTATAATTTAATTTAAAGAGCCATTATTATTTTTATCTACTAATTAAAATATTACACACAATAACATTTAGTGAACTAAAAATATCCAAAATGTTATTAGTAGTTAAATTTAGTGTTTTATGAAAAAAATTAGTTTTTTAAATTGTATATAGGTAAAGTTGTGTATATATATATATAGACACACACACACATATTTATGTGCGAGTGCGGGCTTGGGGCGGGTTGGGTACCGTAGTGCCCGTACCCGAGCTCATATGTGCGGGTAATTACTCACCCGTTTGCGAGTAATTTTTGCGGATACTCTATGGGCATGGGCTCAATTGTCATCCCTAGTGGCAACATGAGTCTTTAACGTTAATTTGGGATGGTGGGATTGATGATATTGGATGTGAAATTCAAGATTTGAACGTCAGTAGTAACCCTAAACTTTATTTTGATATGATTTTTTTTTCATTACGGTATTATGCAATTGGCAGTTGCAATCGTAATTGGTGGTAGGCTCATGCACTAATTTGATCTAATGTATCAGAGACAATGACTAATGGATTTGATGTGATTGGAAGTCCATAGCTAGTAGCTATATTTCGAGATGTTTAAATGTAAACTTTAGTCATGCTTGAACAAGTAATTTTGAAAATATTGTCAACCATCTCCATCTACATTAGTTTGCATAAATCTTTTCATTGTTCCTTTTGATTTCGAAAAGTTTTATAAGATGACAGCCTACTTCATCACGTTATCTTCCATAAATATTTTCAAAGAGATTCCAGCATGTCAATTAATGTGTATTAGTCTGTCCTATAAGTTATGTCAAGCCCAGAAATGTGTGTGCTCATTAAAGACTAAACGTCTAGACTTTGGTTACTTTCGTTGCTTTGGTTTTCAATCTCCTTTTATTGCGTAAAGTGAAAATACGAAAGAGGTTATTGAAGTTTGTAGTGAGTATGAGTTTGAGGTGAAAGTTGGTGATCTGATTTTCTATGTCTCACTGTGATTTTAGTGTTTGTTGGGTTGCCTTCAGATTGAAAGATAGGTGTAGAAAGGGAAAAAAAAATTAAGCGTCTTTTAAATTTATTTCCTATAATTTGAGTGATTTTATCACTGCTACACCTCTCTTTCCTTTTCCGACTCTTTATTTTTTTGCATTTTGTGAAGTCATGGAGTCCTATTCAAAAACTCATGCCCCGATCATTTGAGTATTGAATATTTAAGTTGGAATGTGAAAACTGAATTGTTGCCTCATTAAGTTGGGTGAAACCATGGTTCTCTCAAGATATCATTGTTGTTGCTCATTTGAAATTGATTTCTTATAATTTTTAGGTACTACACGTCTCTTTCCTTTTCCGACCCTTTATCTTCTGCATTTCATGAAACTATGGTGATCTGATTTTCTATGTCTCACTGTGATTTTAGTGTTTGTTGGGTTGCCTTCAGATTGAAAGATAGGTGTAGAAAGGGAAAAAAAAATTAAGCGTCTTTTAAATTTATTTCCTATAATTTGAGTGATTTTATCACTGCTACACCTCTCTTTCCTTTTCCGACTCTTTATTTTTTTGCATTTTGTGAAGTCATGGAGTCCTATTCAAAAACTCATGCCCCGATCATTTGAGTATTGAATATTTAAGTTGGAATGTGAAAACTGAATTGTTGCCTCATTAAGTTGGGTGAAACCATGGTTCTCTCAAGATATCATTGTTGTTGCTCATTTGAAATTGATTTCTTATAATTTTTAGGTACTACACGTCTCTTTCCTTTTCCGACCCTTTATCTTCTGCATTTCATGAAACTATGGTGCTTTGCTTAAAAAACCATGACATTAAATGCAGGTATTAAATCACTGGCAACATGAATCTTGGAAGTCAAATTCGAAATTTGAACCTGGGTTACCATAAATTCAATTCATATAGGAATTTTTTATTCATGACAGTACAATAGTAAATGGTGGTAGACTCGGGTACAAATGTGATTGAATGTGTCAGAGTCAATGGGGTTTGTAGCTAGTAGCTACATTAGAGATGTTTAATGTGTATTCATTTTAGACTGAAGTTAGAGACTCTGGTATTCATTAAAGCCTTTGGGTAGTCTTCGTACTCGATTTGCTGGGCCTAGCCTTTGGGTATTTGATTTGTTTATGCCATAATAACTGATGGTTAGAACTTGCTTGACTAAGTGTGTGAATTGAAAAAAATAGCAAGTCCCACGTTGGAGAGAACAGGCATTTTAATGAGTTTGATCTTAGTGATCAGGTTCATCAAAGTTTGAATTGACATCTTGGAATTGTTGTCATTCATCCCCTAAGCTGGAGTTTTGTCTGAGTTTTGATCCTTTTATTGCTTGTCGTATTTTTTTTATTTTTAGATTAAACGGGGCTTGAACTCCGGAAAGAGATTACACAAGAATCAAGCGAGGAGTAGAAACTCCAATTACATCAACGTTCACAAGAAATTTAACTATCATATAGGGGGTGAATCAAAAGAAGAAGATCCCTTCGGGTAGGTGCAACCCAAGCTAGCAAGCTCATCCGCTACCTTGTTAGCTTCATGATAAACATGGCGAATACTATTAGTGAAACAAGATAATAGTTGCTTAATCCTTCTCACTAGCGATTTACCTGCAATACTACCAACACCAGAACCATTAAGACAACAAGGTAGAATTGAAGGAAAAAAAACTATTTTCTACAAGTCTTCATGCCCAATGACAATAAGTATTGACGGAGTAAAATATGATTATTAAAAGTGTGAAATTTTCATAGTGGCTAAAAACAAATTTCACAAGTTGTTTAGGGACCAAAAACGTATATAACTCATTTATTTGTTGTCTTGTTGGTCTATACTAACGACAATCAGATTTTTATTCTGGTTTTACAATATGATTATTGATTCTTCGCATTTTCTCGATAGACGTTGATTCATACAATATTTTTGTGTAGCAGGTAGAGAGCTGTTAATCTTGGCTGCACGAGGTGGTTCAACCTGACCCATTGGGTTGAAATGCCAAAAACTGGGTTGGGCCAGTCAATTGTCTACTGGGCTATACTTTTTGTAGCCTAGCCCAATCTAATTTTTGTCAAAAAAAAGGCCCATGCTTCGTACAACCCCTAACTACTCAGTAGACACTCCTAACCCTTAAATATTTTCAAAATATCCTCTCATGAAAACCCCTCATCAAGCTGTTTTTTAACTGCTTCAAAGCACGGTTGTCTGAACCGGTTTGGACGAGGTGCCACCGAACTCAACTGTTGTTCATCAAGCGTATTCTTTATTTTATAGCTTGCAGGGTATGTTTCAAAAGGATGATAAATTGATGCGACATGTGGATAGCCTATATTTACTGTGTTGATGAATTTTGATTTTGAGAAGATTTTTTTCTGTCAAATCAAAAAAATCAAAATAGGTAACCGAAAAATTAGAAGATGATAGAATAATAGAGTCCTATCAGAGTGTATCAAAATCTGCTTGAAGCTCAATTGTCAAAACCCAAATTAGATTGGCTTCATGTTCTTTATTTTATTTTATGTTGAAAGCGTTACGTCACTTGACAAGCCTTTATCACCATATCACTTCACAAGCCTTTATCATCACATCAAATATATAGTTCGGCTGGCCGTGCTCCGAACCTAATAATACATTCGGTGCAGTAAAATCTGAACCGTACTTAATATTTAAAAAAAATATAAAATCCAATTTTCAGTAAGGGTTTTTGGTCTTTTCACCCCATAAAAGAGTGTCTAGTGAGTAGAGAGGGGTCATAAGAAGCATGGGCAAAAAAAATCACAAAAAATGTTCAAAAAAAAAGACCCAATTTTGCACACATAGGCCAATTGTTTACTGGGCTATACTTTTTGTAGCGAGCCCAATCCAAACCAGAACACTGGACCATGAGGATGAAAAGGGATTTTTTCCATACACCCACCCCTTCCCCATATACCCCCACCCAAAAGTGAATCTCTAAAATGCCCTTTGCAATCTATTTTTTTTTTTAAAAAGGCCAATAGTATATATGTTATTTTGGACATATATACGATGCCTACTTTTAACCCATCGTATATATGTCCTTAAGACGTATATACGATTAGTCGTGTAAGATGCAATCGTATATACGTCTGAAGGACATATATACGATGTGTTAAAAGTAGGCATCGTATATATGTCCAAAATTGACATATATACGATTTGTTTTAATTTTTATTACTAAAAGGCTACTAAAAATTCGTTAAATAGTCAAAACTACTCTAAAAAATTATAAAAACACCACTAAAAATCTAACAAAACCAAAATAAGGCTATACAAAATTTTTTAGATTTTTGGAGACTTTGAAAAATTTAAAAAAATCGTAAAAAATAGTAAACGATGGAATTTGAGATTTTGAAACTGTAGTCCCGTAAGAAGTCCCTGTTTAAGGGAGTCTTGATTCTTGATTTTTTTCGGATTTAATGGCTGTGGTTTAATTACGATCGGAGTATGTTGCCCGAAAACCGATTTTTTAGCCTAAATTATTCGTTCGACGTATAACATCGTCACGTTTTAACGAACTACACACAAAACCTATTTTCAGGACTTAATTAATTTGTATTTGACTTAAAATTAAAAAAATACCATAGGGATCGTATATACACCCTGGGGGGGTATATATACGACCCTATTTTTTGTCCATCGTATATACACCCCCCAAGGCGTATATACGATTATGGTGGGGGTGTGCCAATCGTACATGCGCCTTGGGGGGTATATATACGATGGGCAAAAAATAGGGTCGTATATACACCCCCCCAGGTGTATATACGATTGGCCAAAAATTTAAAAAAAAATTACGTTTTCAAAAGGGCATTTTTGGATTTTCAATTTGCGTGGGGGTATATGCGGATTGGGTGGGGGTAAAAAAAACCGGATGAAAATTGTGCCAAAATTGACACTTTTAGTAAAGATTCGTGTTTTTACTTGCTCACGTGTCCTTGCTAATTCAAGTGTTTTTATTTATATCTGCTAAAATCGATTATTTATACTCACACGTGTTTTTCTATTACTTTATATACTATTTTAATGCTATCTAATATAGTCGATTTTATTATTGTCACTTTAGCAAGAATTTTTCCATCATCATATTCCACAATTTTTGTTCAAACTGTTTGAAAAATGTTATCGACTTATTGTGACCTTTGAGGAAAAGGTGGAGTTCTAACAAAGGTCACAAGAACATTTTCCAAATGGTTTGAACTAAAATTGTGGAATATGATGTTGGAAAAATTCTTGTTAAAGTGACAATATTAAAATTGACTATAAATATTAAAATATTAGATAGCATTACAACATTTACTTACGTGGAACCTCAACAACATTTCATCCATCACTTCCATTTAATTCCATAAAAATTAAAAACCTTTCATTCTCAACCATCCCACTAGGGGTGTTCACGGGTTGGTTTGGATGGATTTTGACAAAATCCGTTGTCCGAACCAATCATATTTAATCGGTTTGGATTTTGAGTTTTTTTTTTATAAAATTCGAACCAAACCGATCCGATATTGGATGGGTTGGTTTGGATTGGGTTCACGGGTCATGTGTTGTCAAATTTTTCCATCATCATATTACACCTCATGCATGCAAATACCTTTTTCCTCAAAGGTCACAAGAACATTTTCCAAATGGCTTGAACTAAAATTGTGGAATATGATGTTGGAAAAATTCTTGTTAAAGTGACAATAATAAAATTGACTATAAATATTAAAATATTAGATAGCATTACAGCATTTACTTATGTGGAACCTCAACAACATTTCATCCATCACTTCCATTTAATTCCATAAAAATTAAAAACCTTTCATTCTCAACCATCCCACTAGGGGTGTTCACGCGTTTTTGGATGGATTTTGACTAAATCCGTTGTTCGAACCAATCATATGTAATCAGTTTGGATTTTGAGTTTTTTTTATAAAATCCGAACCAAACCGATCCGATATTGGATGGGTTGGTTCAGATTGGGTTCACGAGTCATGTGTTGTCAAATTTTTAAAACATAAAATTGAACAATTTTTTTTATAATAGAAAGCAGGATTAGCATAAAAAATGTTTGATAAAGAGTTGTCAAACATATGTAATAATACAAGATTAGGAAAAAAAATGTTTCAATAGATTCAAAGAAAGTATAACTTCTTTCAACGTCTTTTAAACATAATTCTTCAGTTTTATTAAGCTTGTATTACACAGTGGATATGGAAAATTGGGCTGTTGTGTTACCAATTGTGATTGGAAAATTGGGAATGAATGTGAACTCTGCCTAGGGAATGTGCATTTTAAACTATGAAGAACCGTGGGAATTGAGTGGGCATGGGCAGTATTGTAACATCGAAGAGTAATATAGAACTCTTGATTACTAACAAACATATAGTTTCTCAAATCCGATATCCAAACCAAACTAGTACGGGTCTCTACGGGTTGGTTCAGATTTGATCTGATTTCAAAAATTATCCAAACCCAACGCTTCGGTTTGGATTGGGCAGTGGGTTGGTTCGGATTTACCCAAACCACTGAACACCCCTGCATCCCACACCTCACAAAACACTATTATCAAGAATTTTTCTTGTTTTTCTGACAAGTCCAGATGGAGCATACATTTGAATTCCATAATGTGTTTATCTCCACTGAGTCTGTGTTTCACTACAAGCGAATGAAATTTAACCCTTCTCGTAACTGCAGAGATTAATCTCCGAGATACTGAGATCTATTTGATTTTGAGGTAGATCTTAAAATAAAAGAACTATGAATTAACAGTTGTTATGGATTTTTTTTAGATAGACAATTGTTAGTGGGGTGGGGAAATGTTAGTTTCCGGGACTTGAACTCGGGACCTCCTTCTTGCACTCATATGGTGCACTCCTTTATGTCCCTTAACTCGCCAACTGAGCTACCTTCTTGGAACAACAGTTGTTATGGATACACAACTGGTAATCACAATGGGTATAGGTACTGAAATCCCTTTTTTGAGTTCTGATAAAAAAATTCAAAATGTTGTGTGGATGCACAACTGGTAATCACAACCGGTAAAAGTAAAAGAGGAAGCAACGACACATATAGGTAAATAGCTTCTATAAACGCTTGTGGCATAAGAACTTATCGCATGAGAATTCATGTTATAAGAGCTTATACTATATAAACAATTTGGGTTTGGATGTGCACATCCAAAAGTGCTTACGCAAAAACAAATGTTTGAATGTGTGATTTGTCAATGCATCATCACCATAGTTGATGCTTAACCGAGGTGAGAAGACGACGGTGGTCGACGTCGGAATACACTAGCCGACTTGATCACACACGAGGCAGAGAACGCAAGAACAACAACGGAAAACCGCGCGTAACAGTAAAAACGAATATTATTGAAAAGTAGTTATTTCGATTTAGAGAGGGAATTATATCCCTTTGATACAATGCGAAAAGACTTAAATGCCCCTAGACCGAGTTAAGAGTACAAATGAGTCCTAAGCTAAAACCGGTGTGAAATTACTATATTTACAACATCCTCCCTTAATTTCACAATCAAAACGAAAATTACAGTAAAATAAAACTATGGCTAGTCGAAATCAATGAACCAAACATAGTCCAAATCTTCAACACATCGGACATTCACTTCGACGCAGCAGACGACCTTAACACCTCCGCAAACGACGGCTTTAACACCTCGGAAATCAAACTTTGACACCTCGGCACTCGGTCCGAGCGCTTCAACGCCTAGGTCATTCCTCGACTTCACAAACCGCTCGACTTTCAACGCTTTGGTGAATATATCACGCACCGCATTTGAGTGTTGCGCATGAGCGCACTTCAAGTACCTTTTTCTCAACCACATTCACGCAGAAATGGAATTTGGTCTCTATGTGCTTGCTTCTCCCATGTGAAATCGGGTTCTTGGCAAGCATTATTGCCGACTTGTTATCAATCATGAGTTTAATCGGCTCCTTACTCTCAAGCTTCGATTCTGTCATGATCGATTTAAGCCAAATAGCTTGGCATGCAGAGTAGCACTCGCTATATATTTCGCTTCGCAGACGACAATGCGACCATCGGTTGCTTCCTCGAACACCATGAGATTGGTGCTCCAAAACACATGAAGATGTAACCCGTAGTACTCTCTTCCGTCGACCTTATCCCCACACCAATCCGAAGTCGAGTACCCAAGTAATTCTGACTATTCGATCTGGTTTAGCAGAAATAACAAACCATACTTCAAAGTTCCTTCAAGTACCTTAGGATTCTAGTAGTTCTTGCGAGTAGTGTATCATTTTTGGCTTCTCCATAAACTTGCTAACAACACCAAGAGCATAGCATATATCCGGTCTACTATTGCACAGTACCTTAACGAACCAACCAATTGCTTAAACAAGGTCGGATCTACACATTCTCCATCAACATCGATCGTCGAGTTACGATTTACCTCTATTTGGTGTTAGAAACGAACTTGCAATCAAACATTTCAAACCTCTTCAAAGACTTCTATTGCATATTTCTTCTGATGTAACACTATTCCTTTAGGAGTGTAAAGGAATTCCATTCCCAGGAAGTACACAACTCTCCCGAGATCACTCATCTCAAACTCGGACATCAACCTTTCCTTCACAGAATTCACCTCGGTTTCACATCAACCGGTTAGCAATATGTCATCTACGTAGAGGCAAACTAGGATCATTTTACCTCGGCTAGATGTTTTCATATATATTCCATATTCGACACTGCACTTCTTAAATCCACAGTTTCCAAAGAAGGCATCTATTTTCTTATTCCAAGCTCTTGGAGCTTGTTTAAGGCCATATAGAGCCTTGTTCAGCTTAAACACCATTTGTTCTTTCCCTTTTATTTCGAAGCACGGTGGTTGTGTCACATAAACCTCTTCCTCTAGTGCACCATTCAAAAATGCCGACTTAACATCTAGATGTAGTATAGTCCATCCCCTACTACATGCTAGAGCTATCACTAATCTTATTGTCTCGTGTCTAGCTACAAAGCAAACACCTCCTTGTAATCTAGACCTTCCTTCCTGCAGAATCCACGAGCCACAAGCCGAGCTTTGTGTCTTGCCACATCGATCCATCGGGCTTCGGTTTCACTTTGAAGACCCACTTCACACTTATCGGTTTCTTGTTTGGAGGTATACGCTTAACTCCCGTGTTTTATTTCTTTCAATTGCATTCAATTCTTCAATCATTGCAGCCTTCCACACCTTATCTTTCTTCGCTTCGTATGACTAAGTGGCTCAAGATCGCCTACTAGTGCAAATTGCGCGAAATAAATCACCATCATTGTCTATCAAATCGCTCGCAATTAGCTCATAATCGCTGAGCCGAGGTGGTAAATTTCTCTGTATTTGTGGGCTCGCGTCTTTGCCGGAACTTCATCATCGGACCAGTCGTCGTAATCATTCCCTTGTTGTTCAATTTCATGCGGACCGGTACCTCTTCCACATTGCGTACTTCACTATGATCTTCTTCAAGTATTGCACTTTGTCAATGTCAATCGATGTTACTCCATTTGAATTCCAATTCCACCTTTCTTGTTCTTTTACAATCACATCTCTACTAACTTCAACTTTGTTGGTTGTAGGACAATACAATTTGTAGCCACTGTTGAATGATATCCTACAAATATCATTGGAGTACTCTTGTCATCTAACTTCCTTCTCCTAGCATCCCAGTATATATGCTTGTAGCATAGGGTGCCGAATACCTTCAAGTGACTTACATCGGGTTTCTCACCACTCCACATCTCCAAAGGCACCTTATTCTTCAACCTCCTTGTCGGACATCGGTTCAAGATGTATATCTGCGGTTGCCACTGCCTCACCCCCATAGAGTGTTTGGTAGTTGCATCTGTTTAAGCATGCATCTTACCATATGAAGTATCATCCTATTCCTCCTCTCAGCTACTCCATTGTGTTGGGGTGTATAGGGTGGCGTGACCTCATGTTCTATGCCCTGCTCGTCACAAAACCTTTTGAACTCGGTGGAGCTGTACTCTCCACCACCATCACTCCCGAATACTTTCACCTTGCGTAGCCCACTCTGCTTTTTTACGCATACGCGCTTGAACCTTTTAAACTGATCAAAGACTTCACTTTTCCGTTTAATCAAATACACCCAGATCATTCTTGTAATCTCATCAATGAAGGTCACAAAATATTTGTTTCCACCCAAGGAAGGAACTTCAAAAGGTCCACACACATCGGAATGTACCACACCCAAGGCAAGTGTTGCTCTTAGAGGTAATTCTGATGCAAAGGGCAATCTAGATTGTTTACTCTTCATGCACACTTCACAAGCTACACTACTAGCAGTTACCTTTGGAATGCCGAGTACAAGCCCTTTGGATTGCAATTGACTCAAACTCGCATAATTGAGATGACCATACCTCTTGTGCCACAATGCACTCTCGTCCTCAGCCTTTGTAACACTCAAGCAGCGAGCTTCACCGACTTCAATCTTCACTTTGAAGGTTTACGTTCTTCTCAGTGGAGACTTGAAGATCATTTTCTTATTTTTATCAAACAGGGTCATCACATTATCCTCCATATTCACTAAATATCCCTTTTCTAGCAGTTGGCCAACACTTTTGAGCCATCACTCATTTGTACCGAATGTCACCCATACGCCTGCACGTCAAGTACTCACCATCAAAGACATCCGATCTTTGTTCTCTTCACGCCATCGAAATTGATCAACCACCTTTTATTTCGGTCAAATGATTTGAGCGCACTGTGTCGAGTACCACATGTCCGTAATCACCCTTCCTCATTTGTTGTCACCATCAAGATCATGGGTTCCTCATCGTAATTCCACTTGCGCTATGTTAGCTTCTTCCTTCTTTTTTCTCTTTATTCGACCAAAGATTCATCGGCAAAGTGGCCGAATTTATCACAATTGAAACTTGAACCTTTCTTTTATCAAAATTTCCTTTCTTGTTTGGATTCTTAGAGTTCTTTCCAGGTGGTCCTCCCTTATCACTATTATTATCGCTACTACCGGTTCCTTTCTTATTGTTCTTATCAAGCCACTCTTGTTTCTTTTGTTTCCACTTATTTTCTTTCCAATTCGGTTTGTTTCACCACCTTTATTAAAGACTTGTGCTTGCGAGTGCCTTTTGTTCGATTTCAACTTGAACATCCCTATCAATTACAAGTGTTTCATGTGCTTCTAAACTACTTTGTAATTCATCTAACTTCATTACACTAGTGTTCTTAGATTCTTTGGATTGCTACCATGATAATATCAAATTTTGGAGTTAAAGAACGAAGTACCTTTTTACGATCATTTCTTCGATTCGCTTCACGATTCGCTTCATCTCGTTGGTGATTGTGTAACTACACGCGTGATATAGTCCGCAATTCTTTCATCACTCTTCATGTTCGATTTTCGTATTGTTTTCGTAGCGATTGCAATTTCACTTCTTTCACAAAGAGCATCTCCACCATAACTTCGAACAAGAATATCCCACGCGACTTTTCGCGATGGTTGCCTCGAGATTTTTTCAAACACCTTGTGATCTACGCATTGATGAATGTAGAACAAGGCCTTTTGATCTTTCTTCCTCGTCTCCTTTTGCGCATTTCTCTCGTGCCTCGTTGCACCTTCACCTGCGGTGTGTAGCCATCTTCCACCGGTTCGCACACATCTTTGCGCGCTAAAAAGAACTTTCATTTGAATCGACCACCGATTCCAATTTTTTCCGTCGAACACCGGAAGCTTCGTGTTCAATCCACCGCTACCGCGTTCATCTTCTCTTTCACTCGATCACTCAATCTCTCGTGTTTCCCAACCCACGAAATCAAGAAAGGACGATTTCGTTTGATCTTGATTTGCAATCCGATGTGAATTACAAGAACAATATCGAATGCACACACCTCACCGAAGAATCACTTCACTCGTGTTTCCCCAAGATCCCTCTAAAACACAGCTCTAGATACCATGTCAATGCATCATCAACATAGTTGATGCTTAACCGAGGTGAGAAGACGACGGTGGTCGACGTCGGAATACACTAGCCGACTTGATCACACACGAGGCAGAGAACGCAAGAACAACAACGGAAAACCGCGCGTAACAGTAAAAACGAATATTATTGAAAAGTAGTTATTTCGGTTTACAGAGAGGGAATTATATCCCTTTGATACAATGCGAAAAGACTTAAATGCCCCTAGACCGAGTTAAGAGTACAAATGAGTCCTAAGCTAAAACCGATGTGAAATTACTATATTTACAACATGGTTACAAAAGTACTTATAAAATATTGTGATTTTTAAAATTAATTTTCTTCATCGCTTACCTAAAAATTGCAAAATACTAAAAAAAAAAATCCTAATGCTCTTCATTTTGACAAGTTAGTCTCCCATATTTGAAAATTTGGCCCTAAAAAATCACAAATATAGATCAAATTTGTCATTTTAAAATCATTGTTATGGACATTTTAGTCCCTAGTAGTTCTTTACTCAATAGTCCGTTGTAGTTACTCAAGGGAATATCAAAGTATACAAAATTAAGAAATGATCATACATATATCTAATAATCTAACAATCGTGCACAATCCGTTAAAAAAACTATACGTCAATGTTATCCAATTATAAAGCTAGACAGATGAAAAATCAACGACGAGACAAGTCCGCCAAAGTATGAGTCTTAATCCATTTAAGCTGAAGGATAGGGTCACCCAATAGAACAAATGTCTCTCGGTTCGATTTTGATTTCATTAGTCTGATACCAAGCAAGTGGGTCTCACTTCCATACTCCAATCCTGGCAATTGTTTAAGTATTTTCAAACAAGTACCAATTGTAGGAACGCTAGCGGCCACAGTATTTTCACCGTTCAAAATTTCAATTATACGATCAAATTGATCACACAATCGCAAACCAACACTGCCCCTCTTGCTATCTATCCCACCTTTATACCTTTTTGGCTTTTGAATAGAAGAATTTGATACTTCTTCAACATCATCCTCTTCAGTTATCTTTGTAATATCTATTTCAGCACTTGTTTCAGCTCCTTGTGCTGGGTCTCCAGATGTTGCCCAGCTACCACTGTTAGAGCCCACTGTTTCCTTGAAAAAGAGATCCATATCTCAGGCAAACTTCTTATTCCCCTGTCTTTAAACTTTGCAGGTAAATTTCATATCAAGAATCCTTGCAGCCTTAAAAAACAGAGAAGATGTGTTGCTTAACAAAACAAATATATGTCATACAATTGATAAAGGACACACATGTCATATCCAAAAAAAAACATATATAAGCTACAAGTATCTTGAACCTCTCCTTTAAACCCGTATATCAACCTGCTAAATTCAGATTTTCACTTCCCTCAAAATTCTTAACAGGTTTAAACATAAAATACAAACTTTATCAATTGTACGACATATGAGTGTATCGATTGTGGTAAAGCCTAGGAAAGTATTGATCTGAGATTTTGTGAATACTATTAAACAGATAAGGAAGTTCATCTAATTGTGATAGATGCTTCGGGAAATGACAAAAATGAGCTCATTAATGTAATGTAATCACTAATCAGATATATATATGTTTTTCAATCTTGACAGCTAGGTTGACTAACAAATTTGAAGAGAGAAAAATGGCCAACTTAACTATTGATTTAAGAATAAAAAAATTTAAATTGAAAAGCAAAACTTGGATAGGGATTCTCGATTTCGCTGAAACGAGTTTAAGAAAGTGATCCTGGTAGTGCTATACCAGTCCAGACAGTAGTTTCAGAAATCAAAAATCAAAATAACCCCTAAGGTTATGATTTCAGTTACAAACCCCTTTTTCAGAAATCAAATATCAATAAAATAGCATAAAAAAACAAAGGAAAATCAAATTGTTTAAGCATAAGAAGAGGAAATCGAACATGGTTGCAGAATCGATGAGGAAAACATGAATAGCTTGCAGAAATGAAGGGAGATTTGTACCTGAGTGTAGAGCGAAGAGAAGTAGATGATGAGTCCGTCTGGCTTGAAAAAAATGAACGTGGACGCCGTGCGGAATCAAAGTTTGGTGCGAAATATTTTTTAGGCTTAATTGTAGTTTGGGTCCCTCTATTTTCGTCAACTCACGATTTTAGTCCTCCAAGAATTTTTTTCACGATTTTAGTCCCCATTTTTTCTCCAACTTACGATTTTAGTCCCCCAAGAATTATTTTCACGAATTTAGTCATCCTATTTTCGCCAACTCACAAATTTAGTTCCCCTATTTTCGCCAAAACTCACAATTTTAGTCCCCCTATTTTTCCAATTTTTAAAATCAAAGTCCCCCTCTTGGGACTAAATAGGGGGACTAAAATCGTGAGTTAGCGAAAATAGGGGGATTAAAATTGTGAGTTGACGAAAATAGTGGGACTAAATTTGTGAGAAAAATTTTTGGGGGACTAAAATCGTGAGTTAGTGAAAATAGGGGAACTAAATTCGTGAAAAAAAAATTTGGGGAATCAAAATCGTGAGTTGGTGAAAAGGGGACCAAAACTGTAATTAAGCCTACTTTTGACATTTGTGTTATTACATTTTTAAACGCACCCCCTTTCATATGTTCAAACACCTCTATTTTCTTTTTTTAATCAAAACTCTCATGTCGAGTTTACTAGAAGGAATGTTAATAAAGTTGTTAATAGGGTTGCTCACTCTCTTGCAGGGGCGGGGGTGGCCTTATTATCAGTTAGTCCTTAGGATTTTTATGATGTTCCTTCATGTATTGTTACATTGATTATTAATGAATTACACTAAGTGCATCTTCTAAAAAGAAAAACTATGCACCCCCTCTTTTTTTTGGTCAACTGCACCCTCTCTTTTATTCTGAAAAATCTACTTCATTTTAAATAGGTGTTTGCTTTTCCCACATCCCCTCCTACTCAAAACACACCCCATAAGGGTGTGAAAAGACCAAAAGGCCAGCCAAAACCTCTTTTTTTTTTCTGAAATTTTCACGTGTTCGAACACAGGTATTCGAACATGTTTGAACAAGGCAGCTCGTGTGTGTTAAAATTTGTGTCACACCACCTGGGCGTTTTTTCACCTGTTCACATAAGGTCTCGCGAACCTGTTCGAATGAGGGTGTGCGAACAGCTGTTCGAATGGTGTTGCTCGAACCAATGTGGCGAGAATAATGATTATGTTTGGTTGTTTAGTTTGTTACATATGGTTGTTTCTAACCTTCCATTTCTGTTAATTTTTATAATGACAATAAATTTGCGCAACTTAAGTAGATGACATCGGAAAAAGACTTAAATATAAAATGTAAAGAGAATATCCATTTAAAAAATCGAATGAAACAAAGTACTTAAATTATACAAAACATCCAAACAAATATGCCCCAAATACATGAGCTTACTGTGTGTTGCGCCTCTCTATTATACACATTGTCGAACCTCCTCCTAAACCAAGCGAGAAAGGGTTGAGCGACCTCTTGATGCGCTCAAAGACGCTCTCTGTTTGGCTCGGGACATTATCATTGATGGTCCCATCCATCTCATCCACCAAATCCAGCAGACTCTGGTAGCATCTCATCAAGCAAATAACATAACATTATTATTAAAATAAGTAGAAGATTAAGAAATTTATAAGCGCAATTAACATTAAAAACACGTACCACACCGACATCGGGCTCATCCGCAAGCTCTACATAATGTTGAGGAAAGAAAGGGATGTGAGAGACTGGAAAACCATGGAAAGTAGTCCGCGCCGTGTTTGAGGAGTACACGACACGGGAGGCCCCGTGCCACCAAATGGTCCTCGAAGTGTGTCCACCTCTCATCACACTCCGCTAGGTACAGACGGCCCTAGTAGCAGTGCAGGATCCTCGGAATGTGTTGTACCCGCCCAAACCGTCTCGAGCACTCGACGGCTAATGGCATCATCATGCACCACCACTCGGATGAACCTTCGAACGCCGGCTCCTCGAAGGGTCTCTCCGCCATGGGAACGTGTAAGTGGTCCCGGTGACCTCCTCACGCGGTGTGGCCGGTCAAGGCATGAGGTCGTTCGTACGGTGTTCGCATGACCTCATTCGAACACCTTCGTTTTCACTTGTTCGCATGACGTCGTTCGAACAATGCAGTTACCCAGAAAAAAACCCAAATGCGAGGAAGAGGGAGAAGCTTACCTGGACGAAAATGGAACGAATAGAGAGCGTGATTGGCCGCGAACAAAACCCAGCAACTCTTGATTTAGTCGGTGGAGGAGATTGTGTGAGAGATTTGGGGGAGATTGAGTGACTTGAAGAAGTTGAGTGAGAGGGAAAATGAGAGAGTAGGGTTCGGTTGAGAGTGAGAGGGAAAGTGAGAGGAGTGAGAGAGTGAAGGGGTGTGAGGGTTAGTCGTGGGGGGGGGGGAGATTTTTTGTTTTTTAAATTTTTTAAATTGGGGGTATTTTGGGGTTTTTAAGATTGAAGGGGTGTGAAAGAATAGGAGGAGGTGTGGGAAAAGCAAAGACCTATAAATAAGAACCAAAACTTTGTTCAAATAGCAACCTAACATGGGCCTTTGGGCCTTTTGTTCATTAAAAAAGGCGTTTACTTTCCCACACCTCCTCCTACTCAAAACACACCCTATAAGGGTGTGAAAAGACCAAAAGGCCAGACAAAACCTCTTTTTTTTCACGAAATTTCACCTGTTCGAATAAAGGCCTTCGAACAGGTTCGAACAAGGTCGTTCGCGTGTGTTAAATATTTGACACACACCCTCGTTGTGTGAAAATTAACTGTTCGGATGGAGTCATCCGAACCAATTCGGACAATACCATCCGAATCCTTCTTTTCTCAAAAAAATATCTTTTTCCGTCTTCTTCTATTTTCTGGGTTCTTTCCATTTCTTACTAACTTGTTCTTTCTCTCTCTTTTTCTTTAAAAAGCATTATCTGAACTACTATAGGCTAGAGCATTTTTTGAACTAATGCTTAATGATTTGTTGATGATAAGGTCCTTGAGATTTTGTTTTAGTAGCTATTATACGAACAAAGTTGCAGCTTCAAAATTCTTCTGTTTTGGCGCCTTGGGACACTATATTATCAGATTCCTGGCTCTACAACACAATTGTTATTGAGTTCCACTGCCTAAACTAGGGATTTCAGATTCTTGCAAAGACTTTTAGAATGGCTGCAATTTACAGTCTTTACATCCTTTGTACTATTTAATCCAGCACTTTATTCCCCTAATTCATCCCACCACAACTTCCACACCCTTTAATGTCAGAGAAGTGGATCGTATTTGAAGAAGGAAGATTGCGTTGGGGAGGTTTGGACTGTTCGGATGATGGTGTCAGAACGGGTTGATTCTTCTTGTCATCCAACCCGTCAAAAACACTACGTATGGAGATTTCTATGTGAGGGTAATTTTAGAATATTTTAGATTTGGGTGTGTGTGCTGAGTAGGGAGGGATGTGGGAAAAGCAAGGCCCTTAAAAAAAGCAACCTAACATTTATAAAAAGGGTTTTTTTTAACCCACTACTTCACCATCTACCCCAAAATACCCTTACTCAAAACATATTTTTTTTTAAAAATATATATTTTTTAAAAAATATCACCAATCGTATATATGTATTTATACATATATACATATATACTGATCCTATAAAAAGACCCATCGTATATACATGAGGTTGTGGTATATACGACCTATATAAAAGTGTACTCGCATCGTATTAAAAATACAAATCGTATATACATCATAGGGTTATATACGACCCCCTAATTTTACATATCATATATACACCCACCTGATGTATATACGATTTGTATTTAAAAAATAGTATTTTATTTTAAAAAATTTAAAAAAAGTTACTAAAAGGCTAATAAAAATTCGTTAAAGAGTCAAAACTAATCAAAAAATTATAAAAAACACCACTAAAAATCTAACAAAACCAAAATAAGTCTATGCAATTTTTTTAGATTTTTTGGAGACTATGAAAAATTAAAAAAATTAATAAAAAATAGTAAACGATGGAATTTGGGATTTTGAGCCCGTAGTCCCGTAAGAAGTTGCTTCTAAGAGAGTCATGCTCGTTGATTTTTTTCGGATTTAATGGCTGTATCGGAGTAAGCTGCCCGAAAACCGATTTTTTAGGCCTAAATTATTCATGTATAATTTATCTTTATTAAAAATACATAATTTCTTTTTTTAATTAATTTTTATTTGACTAAAAAAAATTATAGGGATTGTATATACACACCCCAAATCGTATATACACCACGTATATACCATTTTGGGGGTGTATATACGACCTAATTTTACACATCCTATATTCACCCCCAAATAGTATATACGATGGTGTATATACGACGATTTGGGGGTGTATATATGATCCCTATAATTTTTTTTGAGCTGCATGATATTTTGAGATTTTTAAATTTTGTTAAGGGTATTTTGGTCTTTTCGCAGGGCTCGTGGGTGGGGTACAAAAAAAAGGACCCTTATAAAAAATAAATTCATATTTAAAAAAGGTTGTTAATGATGGTCATTTTGGACCTATAAATTTGAAACGTAGAATGTATAGTGTATTAAGTTCACAATAGTACAAGTGAATTAGCTTCCCGCGTCTTTCGTGAATCGAGTTCACTATCTTATCGTGAACTCCTGCTAACTATAGGTTATGCGTTTCATTTTCTCTGCACTCTATAGTGAATTGAGTTCGTGGCAGTACACGTGGTTCGAGACCTCCATTAATTATTTATGTTTTGGAAAAAATGGTTAATGTGGCATGTTAGAAAATGGTATAAGTGAAAGATCGATTAGAAAACATGGTAAATAATTAATGGAGGCAAATATAAGAGAAAAAATTTGTAAATACGTAAGTTCTTTCTATTTAGACTAAGTTCTCTTATATTGTGAAAGAAAGAACTTACATATTGACCAAATTATAATAACTAATTGGGGCAAAATTTAGTCAAATTTAATCTCTAAACTAATGTTTATACTATTTGACAGGATTACAGGAACATAGAGTTAAAGACAAAAAGGATTTTAAACAATATACAAAACCAGACCAAAACTGAAAAGTACAAAAAGCTTTTTTAAGCTTATCTAAAAAAACAAAAACAGAGCTTTTCTAATGAAAAAGATCTAACAATAAACAAATACATAGCTCCAAAGAACTTGAGTTTCTGGAATTTAAACTTTAGCAGGCAGGAGTAGAGTATGTATGTTCAATTAAGTTTCCTTTCATCTAGTCCCAATTAGATCCAATACCTTCTCCTCATCATCTGGTTCATGTGATTCTCCTTCCGAAAAGTACTTAGGATGCTCCTCAGCTATCCTAGTATTTTTTGCTGCTAATCAAATAACTGCTAGCAAAAAAATTGAAGTAGATAAAATTCAACCCTCCTAGAGCAGCAATAACATAATAGTAGTAATCAAGCCTATTATGATTTAAATCATGACCACCTAACCAAGGTGTTTTCCCTGTGTGTGATGTTACTCTGTGAACAATGTTAACAATCAATGAACCTAAATAGTTTGCAATGGACAAGCTCAGAAAAAATACTGCACCAGCAACAGTTCTCATAGATTCTGGCATTTGCAAAGTAAAGAATTCCATGATACCAACAGCTGCAAAGGCTTCATTTAGACCTGATAATGCAAACTGTGGCAACAGCAAACCAAAACTCACAGGCGAAATAAACGAGCCGTGTCTTAAAGCCGAGTCGCGACGCTTCTTCTCAACGATTGCTGCTACCAACATACATAGAATTGATAAGACAATCCCAATTCTGATTCTTTGTCCCATGGTCAATCTGATAGAACTTTTACCACTTCTCTTCATTAGAGGAATGTAGATACATTCATAAATGTATATCCAAAATGAAAGAGCTATCATAGATATTAGATTCATCCACCCTGGTGGAACCTTGAAGTGAGATCCAATGGATCTATTTGTTTGTATAACTTGAAGTACACCAAATGTGTTCTGTTGATCCATTACAATGAAACTACAAATTCCTGTCACCCATATTGGTAGAATCCCTAACAAGCATTTGAGATGTTCCACTTGTTGTAAACTACAAAGTCTCCAACCATTTTTTGTTATGCCTTGCTCATTCAATTCACTAGGATCAGCTATTATAGCAGCCTTATCAAGAAACTTGAACCTATCTGTCTTAACAAGCCTAATTTTCTCTAACTCTGATGTAGAATCAAGATCATAAAAAGTTCCACCAGAAACCACTGGTACGTTGCGTTTTCGACATGCTGCTGCAATCACCTTAGCCATGTCTGTAAAGATACTCCCTTGAGGCTTCTTACAAATGTAAGTGTGGCGGCCGAGCAAGAAGATGGTTATCGAGAAAGCAAGACAGATAGTTGGAATTGCAAATCCTAAAGTCCAGCTAACATTAGTTTGAATATAAACAACACCAGTAAGTGCTACAACAAGTGCAATGGTGAATGTGAAGTACCACCAATTAAAGAAGCTCTCTAATGATACTCTTCCTTTTTCTGTATTGGTGTCAAATTGATCAGCACCAAAAGCAATGTTGCAAGGTCTTATACCTCCAGCACCAATGGATAATAGTCCTAGACCTGTAAATAGAACTCCTAGTTGCCAACCTTGTGGATGTTCGCAATTCGGTCGGTCGTTACAGGTTAGAGGTCTCAATTGATGTATACCAGCCGTTAGTGTCATCACCAATATACCCTGTCAAATATATACAATTCAAGCTGGTGATTTATGCATATGTTGTAAATTCTCCACTTATGAATCAAAGAATCATTGTCAACACTTGTTTCAATATATGTCGTATAATAGTTACATAATTCTACTCAGACACGAACACCAGACACCTGACACAAACATATAGAGTAATTGAAGTGTTAGTGTCAATGTCCGACACGATACATGTCAGACTCCGGACACGTTTTCAATCAGAAGTGTCAGTACTACTACAAAGGCTACATTTAAGGAATTTAGGGTTTATGTTGTTATATAATGGAAATATATTGATAACAAGTTATATGTATGTACATGGCAATGAAGGATATAATTGGGAGTTAGATGTGAATTGCTTACCAAAAGTGATGCAATAGAACCATAGAGAAGGGTTTGGAACCTGCCCAAATAAGTATCAGAAATGAAAGCACCAAGTATTGATGCAATGTTAGAGGTTCCATTCCAAATTTGGACCACATTAACCACGAATAAGCCACTGAGATTGTAATTCGTTAGCAGGTACACTGTTAAATTTGATATCAAACTCATGGATGCCAATTTCTCGAATGACTCATTACCTTCAGAAAATTAATGAAAAAGAAAGAAACTAAAGATAATCAACAACATATATGCTTGCATGCATTAATTCAACGAGGTTGTAATTGTATATATAAGAAGAATGATTGTTAATTGTAAAATACCAATGATATATTTAACGGATCTCCATCCTCCTGCTTCTCTAGGTATTTCCTCATGCTGTAGCTCGAGTGCAGAAGAAGGAGAATTAGTGTTCACATTCTCCATTTTCAAACCCTCTTTTCTAACTCCGTTCATATATGTCCATAAATAGAAATAGAATGCATGTTTATGTATATTATCTATGATCACACATATGATATTCATGCAGGGGTTATTTTATTTTATTTTACTTTAATGTCATGTCATGTGGACTGTGGCTGATTCTTTCAAAGCGGTTAATATTTTGAGAATTTTTAGCTGGCGCTCCTTAGGGAATATTAGTTGCACGTGTGATTCATGATGTTATATGCATTAGAAGGAAGAAAGGGTCGTTGTATTTTTATTTTTATTTAGTGAGAAATAAAAGCTTGATATTTTTACAGACCAAAAAGAAAACTTGATATATATTTTGGATTTTGTTAACTGCTATCCTAATTTTACGAACTAACAGTGGACTCACTCGTGATGTCATAAACCAGCACATGAGCATCCTATCTGAATGCATTCCAAATTGAGTAGAATTAATAAAATAGAAATGGTCAGCATTTTGGCTAAGGTTACACTCTCCTTGAAATCCAGTTATACTAATGCATGCTCTTCTCTTTACAATCCACTCTCCAAACAATAATGCTACTAAGCCCAATACTTTGACAAAATAACATACAAATATACCATATTTGTATGGGCCCCACAACTTCCAAAGAAAAGAAAAGAAAAACCATACTAGTATAATACGTATTAGTATCTGTATATTTGTATGTTTTTTTGTCAAAATATTGGACTAAATAGCATTATTGCTCCCCAAAATATATAAGCCTTCCACCAATTAACAAATTGGTTAATTAAGAGTCTACACCATTATAAATTATATTAAGTGATCGTACCTGACCAATAGAGTAGTGATGCTGAGGTAGTCCTTTAGCTCGGTCGCTGATGGTGTTGATGTCCTTGAGTCTGGGTCGCCTCGGGTGGTACCTGCGAAAGCACTCCGACGCCCAAGTCAGCAGTGAACAGTGAATAGGACCACAAGTAATAATGACGTACCTAACTCCTTGAGATTCGTGCCATATTTATAGTAATAGTATTGGGCCATATTGAACTGCATTGGGCCTTGAGCCCACTCGCAACGCTTGCCCCCAAGCCCGAGTCGCCGTGAGGCGGGCTAAGGCTTGATTTCTTGCCTCAGTGGTGCCACGGGCCGAGTGATAAGGAGTGACTTAGCGCGACTATTCGAGGCTTAATTTGTTGCCCCCGCTCAGCCTGGCGCGCGGCCGACCTGCTGAGGGAGCGACTAGTAGTCAAAACCGATGGGGTGAGGACGCCGCCACTAATGCGGTGTGGATGCCGCCCGCTGCGAGCATGTGGTCGCCGCCATCGCCGAGCATGTGGACGCCGCCACTACTGGGTGTGGGCACCGCCACTCATGTGGGAATGTGATCCAATTGGTCGGACACACGGCCAGGCCCCTTAGCTTACGAAGGCTACTCGGATCTTGCTCGTCTTAGGAGGTGCGATCATTCTCGGTCGCTCAAATTCGCTCAAGTTTTGTCACGCATTGCCTATTGAATTGTTTTGAAGCAACTTGATTGTGACCTCAATGGGCCGCTTATCGTAGCGGACTTGTTCGACGCGCTTTTGCAACTTTTTGGGCGGGTCTACTAGATTCGATCTAGGCGGCCCTTATTGCCCCCTGAGCCTCAGGCGCAGGGCGGGCTAAGGGCTTAGATCGTTGGCCGAGTAATGTTGTAAGCGGTCGGGTTGCTTTGCACAATCGATCTCCATCTCTTGAAGCGCGTGGTCGCTACCACGCTAAGTCGGAGGTGGTCACCGCCACTTATGTTTATTGTAGACCATTCATTGATCGTCATTCGTCGTAGGCCATTTGTCGTTTGCCTTTGTGTAGTAGTCGCTCGACGCCCTACTCTCGTTGTAGACCGCTCGGGGTCCATGCTTGTTCGTGGGTCATTCTTTGACCCTGCCACGCCTGTGTGATGGCACTCGGTTGTAGGCCGCTCGGGCCTACGCTCTTTGAAGACCGCCGGGGTCTACACTTGTGCCATTCGATGGCATTCGACCGCCAACAACACGGTGGCACTCGGTTGTAGGCCGCCGGGGCCTACGCTCTTTGTAGACCGCACGAGGTCACGCATGCCATTCGATGGCGATCAATCGTGCCAACACGGTGGCACTCGGTTATGTAGGCCGCCGGGGCCTACGCTCTTTGTAGACCGCTCGGGGTCTACACTTGTGCCATTCGATGGCACTCGACCGTGCCAACACGGTGGCACTCGGTTGTAGGCCGCTCGGGGCCTACGCTCTTTGTAGACCGCACGGGGTCTACGCTTGTGCCATTCGATGGCAGTCAATCGTGCCAACACGGTGGCACTCGGTTGTAGGCCGCTCGGGGCCTACGCTCTTTGTAGACCGCTCGGGGTCTACGCTCGTGCCATTCGATGGCACTAGATTGTGCCAACACGGTGGCACTCGTTTGTATCGGTTGAGCCAATTCGGTGATCTTACGGTCGCTCTCCTGCCACGGGCATGACGAGCGACCGGGCATACATTCTTGCATCAAAAAGTACCAATTTGATTGTTAAAGGTCAGGCCTCAGTAAAAAACCCAGTGGGAAAAAGAGTGCCTGCCTGTGTTTCATTGATTGATAAGTCGTTAGTCTGCCCTGCTATCACGGGGACTGTCTGGTCCTTCAGGTGACCTATCCTGCTCTTCTCTAGGCCGCGCGTGGGCCCCCTTTTTAGCGAACAGTGCTTCCTCATAGGCCATATGATCGTTGGCCCTTCTTAGGAACACGGTCAGGTCCATGTAACGATTTAGGCCGAACTCTTCTGCAAAGCTGTGGTCCGGTCTGATACCACGCTTGAGATACTTCAGCTTGTCTCTATCCGTCAGGTCACGCACGTGATGAGCCTCGGCATTAAAACGCTCTATGTACTGTCTCAATGATTCATCGTCTCCTTGGATAATCGTATCCAAGTGCTCTTCATGCCGTTCTTGGCATCTGTTGGCCGTGTAGTTGGCCAGGCGCCCGACCGAGAGCCGCCCGGGAGGAAATGGTGTTGGGCGCGATCTCTCCCACCACTCGGTGCTCGCTCCTCGAGCGATCAGGAAAAAGAGTCCGCACTTCATGGTCGTTCCTAGCTCCCTAGGCTGCAGTAATTGTTGAAGTACCTTAAGTGTTTGTGCGGATCCCCCACGGCCGTTGAATTTATTCAAATTGGGGTTTCTCAGTCTCTGGGGATACGGTAGAACGACGAATCTCCTCGAGAATGGCCCATGACCGGTCGCTAATTCTCTCGCCCCAAAAGCTGCAAGGCATGGTCCGCTTCATTGGCGGCGCTCGTATAGTCCTCCGCCCGACTATTTGACCATACAACGCGGAGGCGTATGGGACGATCGCCTCTATGTCGCTCGGGCTCCTCGCCTTTCTCGGCCGATGGGAGACGCCCCCGATCTCCCCTTTACGGTAGCTATCCGGCTCGTCATAAGAGTTCCACGGCCGCCTCTTGATCTGCGAAGCGGAGTACTCGACGAGGAATACCTTGTGGGCGGCGGTCCGATTCGGATTATAGCTAGAATCTGCGTAATCCCGGTCGTGAGAAGCGAGGCAGCGACTACATACGCACGCCTTCGAGCGGGGACCTCACGCGCCGGACTCTTCGTGCGAGGATCGGCGTGATGTGCCTCCACTAGGACGGTCGTTTCTTCCGGATGGAGTTAAGTGCCCGTGGGAAGGACGCGCTTGTCTAGAGGGTCCTTCGCCGTCTGCACGCGGGCGAGGCGGGATGGATCCCCTTTCATAGCGAGAAAGAAGCGCTTCACGGTCAGCAGTGATTTGATTCTTGTTCTGTAGGATCTGTAAGAGCCTGAGCCACATGCTCAGGCACAGAGGCATCAATTCCGCGCCACCAACTCGTGCGGCGATTCTTTGTTGAGTTGGGCTGCGGTATCTCGCTCCAAGATTGGCCTCTCGCGCCTTATCTGGAAGGTTCCCGACGAGGTTGTCCTGTGATTCATGGATAGTTTGTGGGACGCCCTCTGGAGTTTGCTGAGGGATTGCATTTCGCCCAGATGGGTCGGCCCTTGACGAGGCTCATGTGGCGTGCCTCGGTTGCATGGTGGAAGTGTTCAATTCGCTCCCACTGTGGTCGCCAATTGATCGTACCTGACCAATAGAGTAGTGATGCTGAGGTAGTCCTTTAGCTCGGTCGTTGATGGTGTTGATGTCCTTGAGTCTGGGTCGCCTCGGGTGGTACCTGCGAAAGCACTCCGACGCCCAAGTCAGCAGTGAACAGTGAATAGGACCACAAGTAATAATGACGTACCTAACTCCTTGAGATTCGTGCCATATTTATAGTAATAGTATTGGGCCATATTGGACTGCATTGGGCCTTGAGCCCACTCCAGAACATTAAGTAACTTGGATTCGAAAGTATTCTAACAAAATGGGTTTAAGCTAAATGGGCAAACTTTAGTAAGTGTCTTTTTATCAACTTAACTAAATGAGTTTTCGTTAGGACCAAAGTGACAAACCAAATATACAACCATGGATTATTTTGTAGTTTACAATATTGAGCGTAGTGGTGTATTCGAGACCCCAATACTGGGTATCCAAACGATTTAATTTAATCATAAATGTAAATTATATATATTATATATGTATATATATAGTTTGTGTGTGTGCGCGTGTGTGTGTTAATTCATATACATAGTCGTTGTAGAAATTTTTTTACAATGTCAGTCAATCACAAAACAACACATTATAAGAATGGCTTGAGTTTATCTCATCTACTTTAAAAGTTTTTGCAGCAATGGTATATACCAATTAAACATTTTTTGCTCTTTTAATTTGATAATTTTGGTCCATTTGATTTTTTATTGCACTTTTGGTCACTAAAAATAATATAGATTGTGCAATTTTAGTCCTCCATTTTCCCAAAATTCAAGATTTGTGAAGACCAAAAGTGCAAATAATTCATGATTTTGAGGATAAAAATTTTGAAATCAAGAAAAATGGGGATAAAATTAAGTTGTCAAAAGTAGAATAGAATGACCAAAATCACAAAACTAACAAAAATCACCATATTTGTTTGTAATAATAATATACTAATGATATTTAAACTAATGAACTTGTTATTGTTCATTCTTCTCTTTAGCCAAATAAACATAGTCGGTGTGGTTAAATAACATATTATTGGGGTAGCTAAAATATAAAATATACCTAATTATACAATTACACATTATGTTTGAGTTAGTCAAAACTGGGTAGTTACACTACCAAACCCCCTAGAGCTTCAACAGGAAATAGTAGCTAGCAGTAAAAAAAGAAGAATATGAGTAGGCTGTGCAAAAAACAAAACTAACGTGCTAAAATATATTTTTCATAAGGGTATTGGTGCAAATTTGTAAATTTGAGAGTGAGTAGTTGTACACCCTGATTAGTACATGTCTGCCCTTGATTGAGGGGCTTTAGTGACAATGTTTACAACACATTCAAGAGTTATATAATTGGCAAGTGTTAGAGTGGATAACTTTGATAGTTGGCCTACATAAATCGATACTTGAAAAATCGATTGAAATTCTCCCAGTTTTCATGTCTTTATGGATACAATGTTGACCTGATCGACATCGTCTCGCCATGACTCATAACTTAACTTATATTTGTTTTCTCTTGTTTTTGTTGAACCGGCCCTAATTAATCATGCTATTATCTCAGTCATGAATATGAGGAGGATTGTGAAATTTTGCTTCCAAGAGACTATATTGGTTGTCATTAGAATTTTCTCAAACGATTTTTCAACTTTCACTTATTGGTCCACAAGCAAGTTCACCCAATTAAAGGACTAGATTTACATGCAATATCTGTTTTAGACATTGTGCGTCCTATTACATAAAGCGTTCATTTGTCACAAAATGATGCAACAAAAATACACTTAAGGTCAGAAACGCCCTAAAGATCCCCTTAAAATGCAGGGACAAAACTGAATTTTTTAGATATTTGGAGTGACCAAACGTACCTATAAGCCTTTAATTTATCTATTTTAATTGTACTTGCGTTTTTGTGTCTCTGATCATACATTTCTGAGTTTATATTTTTTTTAATGACCGGCCCACCCGATTTTTTTTTGTCAAAATCCGTCACTGTTTGTTTATATAAATAGAGTATTAAATAATTAAGTACAGTTTTGTTCTACATTTTATCCGTCCGCAAAATGCAGGATTGTACTAACATTATTATTGGTAAAAAAAAATAGAGGAATGTAGCAATTCAAAAAAAATAATAGGCGGGTAGAACCACGAATCACGATATGGAAATCATCTTGTTTAATGTGTCTGGCCTATCTCAGACATGCACCATGTTTCACACCACGCGCTCTGCTTCTCGACTCTATGTATAATACCACTTGCCAACGTGGCCGCAACACCTCTTCCCATTGGTTCTTACGAATTACAATTCGATAATCACCAGCGAGTATCCTTCAACTTCCATACGAGCGAGTATTAAAAGTTTCTATTTTGAATTTCACTCTGAACAACAACGGCTAATACACACTGCACCACTTTTCATAAACCAGCTTTCAAAAGTTGTCCTTTTTTCACCTTCTTCATAAAATATTGGAGTAAAACCAAAGCATTCTATTTTCTTTTATTCATGCCTCAAATTATTATATTATTTTTAGTTCAAACCTCAAAAGTTAAAAAAAAAAACATTGAAGTCCTTTTGGGTCTACATTGTCATCACACTCCCCACTCTCACTCCAAATCATCATCACTTCAACACTCTCATTCCCACTCTTTGAACTTCAAAGTACAATATGGAAATCAGAACTGTAACAAGGGTTTGCTTCTTCTTAGTGATCTTGACAACACTTTTCTACCCTTCCTCTCTTGCTCTCACCCAAGACGGTAAGAATCATGAAACCCACTTCTTTACTTTTCTTTAACTTTTTTCTACAATTTTTTTATTTGGTCAAAATAGTTTGGTACTTTTTTTCCCATTTAGGGATTTTGTGTAAAGTTTGAAACTTTAATCGATTTTTATTCAATGTGTTAGGTCTAACGTTGTTGGAAATCAAAAGCAGTTTGAATGACACTAAGAATGTTCTTAGTAACTGGCAAGAGTTTGATGAGTCTCCTTGTGCATGGACTGGCATTTCATGTGATCCTGATGAACAAAGAGTTCTCTCTGTGTAAACAAGCAGCACAGTGCTTTTCAATCTATTACTTTTTTTTTTCTCTCACTTTCTCAGCTGAATGTGACAATTTCTTTGTTGTTCTTCAGGAATCTACCATACATGCAGCTTGGAGGAATAATATCCCCTAGCATTGGTAAACTCAGTAGACTACAGAGATTGTAAGTAGAAACACATTGCTCTTATCATTGATACACTTACATTTTAGATTCCTTTTATTCTTATTCTATTCACTGTGATTTAATGAACCAGGGCTCTTCATCAGAATGGCTTGCATGGAATCATTCCTAATGAGATTACCAATTGTACTGAACTTAGAGCCCTGTATGTTAAATACTTCATTCCCTTGCTATAAATTTGCTATGTCTATTCATTAAATATGTTTCCTTTTCTATACCATGTTGAATAATTGGTTACGTTTTTCATCTGAATCTATTGAAAGGTACTTGAGGGCTAATTATTTTCAAGGAGGCATACCATCAGGTATCGGAAACCTTTCATATTTAAATATACTGTAAGTCCCTCTTTCATGTATTATCACTATTCCAATATATAATGATATGAACTGGTTTCTTGTTTGTGTTCTTTTATAGCTATGGTCTATGGAGTTAGGTTGTGTTCTCAACTGCTTTTTCAGTTTTCATTTTAGGATATTAATAATTAATGCAAAGTTTAAATGCAGGGATTTATCAAGCAATTCATTAAAAGGAGCTATACCTTCCTCTATCGGCCGTCTCTCACATTTGCATGTTCTGTAAGTCAATTTAACCTATAGCTTAGTTACACAACGATACTGAAAACTTCAATTTTCAGTTTATGCTGATCTTCCTTATCTCAGGAACTTGTCTACCAATTTCTTTTCTGGTGAAATCCCTGATATTGGAGTACTAAGCACCTTCCAGAAAAACTCGTATGTACTCTTCCCTTATACACTCTTTTAGTTTGGCTGATTAATAATAGTCCTTCAGGCTCAATTATAAACCAACCTACTTTCACATTTATTAAGGACTATAGTTAGGTGCATTTAATTTTATTGATTTCATATGAAAAAGGAAATACTCATATTTACTAAACTATCCCTAATTATAATGGTCCTCTCCTCACATTAATGAATTAATTGAAGAGTATTCTTGGAATAGTGACATTTAAGTTTAAAAGTGAGCAGTTTAGTTGATATTTCTTTATATTTGAGTCCACCAAATTAAGGCATTTTTTCTCTCTTATGATTGAGTCTAGAGGAGCGTAGCCTTTAAACTGATCAGGATTTGAAATTCTAAGAGATTTTGGCTTATACATGGTAGCCTCTATACCAGTTATGTACTCACTTTTCATCAGAATTGCACTAGTTAGGCTTTCTCCTCCCCCCACTCTGCCAAAATTATGTTGGATTTTCTTGTTTTTTCTGTTATTTTATGTTCGTACTTCATATGCATAATGAGGAACAAGTTGGTTTCATTGTCTGTTTGTACTGTTAATTATAACTTAATTGCATAAAAATAGGTTTATTGGCAATTTAGATCTTTGTGGGAGGCAAGTCCAAAAGCAATGCCGGACATCACTTGGTTTCCTGTGGTGATACCTCATGCTGAAAGTGATGAAGCTGCAGGCAAGTCAATTCCTGGGATTTGATTTCAAATACTATCTTAATCTTATATTACTTACTACTATATTGATAACTGATTTACATTACATATAGAATTTTCCTTTGTATGACAACTATAAACATTTAAATATATGCAGCCCCTGCCAAAAAATCTCCACGTTACTTGAAGGGTGTGCTAATTGGGGCAGTGGCAACTGTGGGCCTTATATTTGTCACAATCCTTTCATTCCTCTGGATTCGCTTGTTATCAAAGAAGGAAAGAGTTGCTAAGAAATACATAGAAGTCAAGAAGCAAGTTGATCCAGCAGCAAGTAAGAAGGACTATGTTTCAATTTTGACGAGAAAAGAATCTCGACTTCGTTATATATGCTAACCTAATCTTTTAACAGGCACTAAGCTTATTACATTCCACGGTGATATGCCATACACATCAACTGAAATCATAGAAAAGTTGGAGTCTCTTGATGAAGAGGATATAGTAGGGTCAGGAGGATTTGGTACTGTTTACAGAATGGTGATGAATGATTGTGGTACATTTGCTGTTAAGAGAATTGACCGAAGCCGTGAAGGATCAGATCAAGTGTTCGAAAGGGAGCTAGAGATCTTGGGGAGCATCAAGCACATAAATTTAGTAAACCTACGTGGATACTGCAGACTCCCTTCGTCAAGGCTCCTTATCTATGATTATTTGGCCTTAGGCAGCTTAGATGATCTCTTGCATGGTATGGATCATTTATTTGCGCTATGTATAACTCTTTCTATGGTTGTGCAATTCTCTAATTTTTCGCCAATTCTTTTACCTCAGAAAATACTGAACAACAAGCACTCAATTGGAGTCATCGCTTAAAGATAGCCCTCGGTTCTGCCCGGGGATTGGCATACTTGCACCATGAATGCTGCCCAAAAATTGTGCATCGCGATATTAAATCCAGCAACATCCTTCTAAATGAAAACATGGAACCTCACATCTCTGATTTTGGTCTAGCAAAACTTTTGGTTGATGAAGATGCACATGTTACAACAGTTGTTGCTGGCACATTTGGATATTTGGCACCAGGTATATATTTAGTACTTAACTTGCAGGTGACCTTTTTACCCTTTCATTTGCACATAAAGTCACCATGTATCATTTTTCCATGGTGGTTCCTTGTTGAATATTTGAAACATATGCTAAAATTATGCGAAAACAACATTCGTGAATAATGCGTGACAACCATTAACACAAAATGAAGCACGTATATCTCAGGAAACAACTGAATGGAATTGATAGTTAATTATTTATATGTGAACCAGAGTATCTACAAAGTGGGAGAGCCACTGAGAAGTCAGATGTATACAGTTTTGGAGTTCTATTGCTAGAACTTGTAACTGGAAAGAGGCCTACTGATCCTTCCTTTGTAAAGAGAGGTTTGAATGTTGTTGGTTGGGTAAGCTTTTTCACTAATTCAATACACATCTCTAGTAGAAACACATGAAGTTGTTTTAGTACATAATAAAGTAAGTACTAAAGTTTGGGTAATTATTTGCAGATGAACACACTAGTGAAAGAAAACAGATTGGAAGATGTAGTAGACAAAAGATGCAGTGATGTAGAGGCAGGAACTCTTGAAGTAATTCTGGAGCTAGCAGCAAGATGCACAGATGCAAATGCCGATGATCGTCCATCGATGAATCAAGTATTGCAGTTGCTGGAACAAGAGGTTATGTCTCCTTGTCCAAGTGAATTTTATGAGTCCCATTCGGATCACTGATAACGGCTAATGGCTCAAGCTTAGATCTTGTTTCTAGTGCCACTGCTGCATGTGATGGAAAATGGATGTTGATGGAGTACTTGTTAACTGTTTTGTCACTATTCCTCCCTGGTTTTGTAGATTAA
This sequence comes from Oxytropis ochrocephala, assembly GCA_020916435.1. Taxonomy (NCBI): domain Eukaryota; kingdom Viridiplantae; phylum Streptophyta; class Magnoliopsida; order Fabales; family Fabaceae; genus Oxytropis; species Oxytropis ochrocephala. The sequence continues at coordinate 14,509,129 of CM037088.1, read as the reverse complement.
TTTTGTAGCAAATGTGTAACAACTATATGTGAATAGATTTGTTTGTCATTTATCTCCTACTGGTGGTGGCCAAAACAAAAAACCAAGGAAAAAAAAGGGGGACATTGGACATGACAGTGGTTTTGGTATTTGGAATGATCTCCATTCTTGTTGTAAAATGGTGTGGTTCGAAACTGATTGTCAAGAATCTCTTTCTCTATTGAAGCAAGATTGTGATACCTCACATGCATTCAAGAAAATTAAACATGATGTTGATTTGGGCCTCCAAAAAGACTAAAATAAATTAATTTGTTCTTTTCATTCAAATGGACTTTATTTATTCTAAAGAAGCCTCGCTCTGTTGAAGTCTTGAAGGTTCAATGAATAAAATAAGAGAAACACTTTATTTTATACATTTACTTTACTTTGTCTGCATCATAAAGAGGAAATTGATAATATTCCCCCAAGTCCAACATGTACAACTTGGATTAGGGTCTGTCCAACATATTTAGAGGTTCAAAGCAAAATTTTAAAAAATAAATAATGTTTTCCAATGAAGATCACGTAACTTACAAAATTAAATTAAAAATATATTGGTGAGACATTTTTTAAAATGACTTCCAGCATATAAAGATTAAATATTAAGTAATTGCCGTTTTTCAAAAACAAATCATGACACACCTTAGTTGGATTGTAGTTTTGTACTCCATCTGTTAGAGAATATAAATAAAAATGGGTCAATGAAAGTTGATGTATTTAGTTCAATCGGAAAATACATCAACTTTCATTGACCTAATTTTATTAATATTCCATAACGGAGGGGGCAAGTCTCAGCATTCTAAAAAATGTAGATTTAGGGGGTTAAGTTGGGTTTTGACTTTAAATCGAGCTGCAAAGACCAAAACTTTGGACTTTTTTTTTGTTACAAAAGAGAAGGAAAATAGAAGCTAAGGCCTAACAAAAGCCCTAAGCCCCAGAGTATCAGTATGAAGAAGCTGGAACATGTCAGGTGGAGGATGAATCACTGATAGACAAGAGGATATCTCCGTAGTATCAAGCTTAGCCAACCAAAACTTAACACTTTATCAACTGAGTCAACAAATAGCTTAATAAAAAGAGAAATACTAGCAATACTCTCTCCAACACTTACTCTTGGATTGATTAAAATTCATGTGAACCCCACCATCTTAAAAATGAGACCCATTAAATTAATTTAATGGGATAAGATGAATTTAACCTATCACAGAACAAATATTGAAGAGAGTGTCCAAAAGAAAGTGTACTTAACATTTCTATGATAAAACCTATGGCTTGAACCAATTTATGCAATTATGCTGGGACCAACCCTGACTTGGGTATTCGCTAATGTGTTCCATATTTCCTTAGTGGCCCCATTATATTAAATTTTGGCTATTGCTTTTCCCACACCCCCTCCTACTCAAAACACACCCCACAAGGGTGTGAAAAGACCAAAGGCCAAGTAAAAACCTCTTTTTTTCACGAAATTTCACTGCTCGAACACGGGCCTTCGAACAGGTTCGAATGACATCGTTCGAGTGTGTTAAATTTTGACTTCACACTCTCTTTGAGTGTTTTTCACCTGTTCGCATGAGGTCATTCGAACAGGTTCGCATGACCATGTTCGAACCCGTTCGAACGACATCGTTCGAGTGTGTTAAAATATTGAGTTCACACCCTTTTGTGCGTAATTTCACCTGTTCGAACGAGGTCATTCGAACGTGTTCGAACAAGGTCGTTCGAACAGTCTTTAAACACGTCCTCACAGCTTTTCACGCGAGGTTATTTTTGGAATAAAATTTGTTAAGGGGTGTGAAAGAGTAGGAGGGGGTGTGGGAAAAGTAAATGCCTAAATTTTCTATTCTAGTCTAGTGTATGCTTGGATTAGTATGGCTTTTGATTTTCTCACCCCCCTCAACCTACATCTCACCCCCATATTTCCCAAAAACCCAATACTACCCCTGCGTTTTAAAAAAAAAAATTAAAATTTTCGAATTACCTCAAAATAAGGTAATTAGGTTCAAAAAATTAAAATTTCTGAGTTACCTCTAAAAAGGTAATTAGGTTCATAAAATAAAAATTTTGAATTACCTCTAAAATAGGTAATTAGAAATTTGTAATTTTTTAAGTTGTATATTAAATTAATATTTAAACGCGTTTTATTTTGGAAATATGATACGAACAGATTTACGATTTAAATAAGAAGACGTCATAATATATAAAATGACCAACATAAAATATAGAGTACAAATACAACTATGGGTCCAAAATGTTTAACAATGACTGAAAATAAGCACGTGAAGTAGGTGAACAGGCGACATCTAGGCATCCGGGCCAATGCGGTGCTTTCTCTGCACCTCTCCTCATATGTCTCGGGACAACAGCTCTCGATGATATGGTGGATCCCGAGCCGCTCGCCTGTGGCTCGCTCGGCCTGTAGCTCGCTCTGGGTGTAGCTCGCACCGAGTAAGACGCACTCGTTACCGATCGTACTCAAGGAAGGTAATCGGGATCGCACTCGCCGTGGTAGCCCGCCACTCTACTAGCTCGCCAAAAGTCCGCGCTCGAATCGATACATCAAGACCCTCGTATGATCTCGTCTCGCAGAGGAACATTACCCGAAATGGGTGGAAGAGGATCCTCTCAGACTACGCCGAATCGCTAACGCACTGCTGCATGTCGGCATGTAGGAGCAAAGATCATCGCCCTAAAGCAACCAAATTTCTCAAAGCGGATATGTTCGACAAAGGAACATACCGCTGTGTGGTCATCATGGGGGTGAGGATGACATCCCCACCGCAGAGCATCTATCCGCGCCCTAAAGTCCACCAACTTTACTTTATCCCGACTTTCTTGTTCCCCCGGTGGTGGCACGTGGGTCGTCGTCCTAGCTAACACTTTCCGACCAACGACGGTGGGAAAGTGCTCGTAGATCCAAAGATGAAATAGTTAAATTAAAAATAATCGCTTATTAATATATGAGTAATTTAATTAAAAGTTTTAAATTAAAAAAATAAATAAATGATTACCGAGCAAGATGTCGCGTATCCGCGAACCGCTTGGGTCGTATAAAAGACCGCTTTTCGTCACCGGGTGTAGAGGTAACTAAGAGCGGCTATACCCCAAGACCGGCGCCACTTCTTTGAAGATCCCGGCGGATACATCCACCTCATCGCACTAATGTATGTGTCTTGTCAGCCAGATTGGTGGTGCCTAACAGGAAGAGCATGTAGCATCGTGCAGCCTACTCATAAGCACCCTGTGCTTTTTCTCCCTGTAGGCGTCCTCTACACAGGAGATCCTTAGATACTGCCCCCTGTTATCCTTAAGCTCCTGGATGACAATAGCCTGATCCATGCCCAAACGATCCACAGCCATGTGAAGAGCCTCAACAAAATCAAAATTTGGCCTGTGGTCCAATGGGGTGCCATCCAGCGGCAAGTGGAGCAGCACAGCCACATCATCCAAGGTGACTGTCATCTCCCCAAAGGGCATGTGGAATGAACAGGTCTCGGGATGCCACCTCTCCACAAAAGCAGATATCAACTCATGGTTGATTGCCCCCAGAGGTGTGATGTCCAACTCAGAAAGCTTAGCCAGACGCAACTAGTGCTCTACCTGTGGGTGGTGCTCTGTAGGTCTAACTCTAGGAATCTTCTGGCCGTGAGATACAACATTTAGTTTCCGAGGCTGAAAAAATTAAAATTAAAATTAAACCATACGTTATTAAAAATAAGTAATTAATTGTTGTTAAGTAAAATTAAAATAAAAAATTAAAATATTACCTCGCTCTATCTATCCGGGGCGCGCGCAGTGCGTATCGGTGTGTAAATATAAGGGTGTGTGCTCCACACCGTGGGCAAAGCTAAACCTCCTCCTCCTCAACCTCCTCCCGAACCTCCTCCTCCTCCTCCTCCCGATCCGCCCTCATCCTCCCGCTCCTCCAAAGCCTCCCAACCGTCATGATACTCCTGGGTACTCTCTGTTGGTGCCGCATATTGTACTCATAATGTCGTGGTGGTCCTGTGATCCGCTGCCATCCCGGGGTGAGGCCGAGGCTCGTGCTCGAGCTCAACCATCTACCACTCGCACATCGGCTCTCTCGCGCTCTCGATGCTCGAAGCATGCCCAGCAGACTACGAGCCTCTGTAAAGTGTCCGGAGAAGAGCACCGCTACTACTCTGGCCTCCCTGAATGTTGTGCTTGTCGTCACCGCGAAGTCTTCGCTCTCGAAGACTCTCGCCGCTTCTACGTTATCGATCGTCTACTCGCCATTGTTAAAAAAATAAATGTAATTAGAAAATATTAATAATTGAAAAAAAAATATGGATTTTTGGAATTACTGGGTAATTCCAAAAGATTTGAAAATACTTGGGACGGAGGTAATTAGGTTCGTAAATCAACCTAATTACTCTCCTTCTCGAGCAGTATTTCCAAAATTCTTTTCGGAATTACCCATTAATTCCGAAAAACCTATTCGAATTTAGTTACTTTTTCGAAATTATGAAATGTGAAATGTGAAATGTGATTTTTGTAAATTTTCAGGGGTATTTTTGTCCGTTTCGGGAAATATGGGGGTGAGATGTAGGTTGAGGGGGGTGAGAAAATCAAAACCCGATTAGTATTTATAAGGTTATTTTTACTCATCCATAGCCTGATAGAATTTAAAAAAAAAAAGTTTTCGTGGTTAAAAAAACTAGAGTATTGAGAAATATGGACATGTGGTGATGAATATAGAAAAGGGCAAGTAGAGAGATTGGATCCACAAGTGGGATGTGGCGTTGATGGATATAATTGTTTTCTTGTATTCCTCCATTTCGTCATCATCGTAGATTTTTAAAATGTAACGCAGCAAGCAGCTGATGAGAGTCGTGAAGTTGTTGTAGTATCGATTAATCAAAGAAAGAGGAAAGTTAGTGGGCTTGTTGGGGTTGGGTGACCTTTGGGCATTTTGAAAGGCTAGCTAATTCATTTCTTCAACTCTCACGGTCGTGTCTTTTCCTGTTTTCTCGAGACCCTCCCTCCCTGTCTATTATTGTGTTTATTTATGTACTACTACTATTGCCAACCATTGTGAATGTAACTAGGGACTGACTTTGTGAGATCAATCAAATGTCATCTGCAATTAATACTGCCACCGGTGGTACCAAATTTATGGTACCCTTATTATCATCATCTTCCTTGTCTTTTAGCAGCTTTGTTATCAAACGGAAGGGTGTGGGTTTGGATTATGGGGCATTTGTAGTACCTAATAGTAAGCAGACGAGAAGGAGAGGAGTTGGTGCTATTCGGGCATCAAGCGACGTCGCTTCACCCTCCTCCCTCTGGGATGATTGGAAACCTCCCAAACCCTCTTCTTCTGCCACTCGTTCCATCAGCGACATTCTCTGGCCATCTGCAGGTACCTTCCTTCCTTCTCTCCCTTTTCTTCTCCATCAACCAATTACTGTACATCCTTTCTTTCTTTCTTCTATGCCAAATTGCCAACCCACATGAGGGTGTTCAGTTTTACTCTCTTTTAATTCTTTTAAGATAGCTACGACTATGTTTAAAAGAATTTATTATTTTATTGTAATTTTTGAATATATAGCATAACAATAGGAATTGCTTGTAAGTGAGTCAATGAATCAATTGGATTTGGAAGTAAGTGAATGAGAATTGGGTTGTTGTTGAATTTAGGCTAGTAAGTTAGTAAACCAATAAGCCTTACTGTTACTTGCAGTTCGATTTGATTTGGTTCAGTTGGTGGGAAAAGCCCGAATAGATCTGATAAATATCAGTTTGAGTTGGTTCGGGTTGCGATTTTTGATTGGGTTGGTACGGTTTTGAACACCCCTAATGTGGTTGGTGCGGTTTTCAATCGCAACACGACATGACACGTGGATTAGTTTTTAAAAAAAATAACTAAAAGATAACGAAAACTATTAATAACAAATCCACATTGTTGCAATTGGAAAACAGTACCAACCACATCTATGGAACCACAGACCTGGATCCCCTCCTATCAACTTAACCTCAAGTCGCAATATCAACCGTACAATTATGATCTGATGGTGTTGATTTAAAGTTGTATTAAATGTCTGTTTTTTAGAAGTTAAATCATAGCTATTAAATCTATATCTGATGGCAAATTTTTAGTTTCAACGGTGATTGAACCATAACGTGACTGGAGAGGATTCGAGTCTATAGAATGACACCTAAGTTTTTTCCTTTTTTCCCCAATTTTTTAATGTCTCTCTACTTTACAATAGAGGGCTAAGATTTAACTTGGCACAAAGTTAATTGGAGAAAATCCAAACCCAAGTAAACAAGTGGCTTAAAAGACAATAGGTTTATGTGCATTGTTGTTATACTCCAATTTCTTCGATTAGCTATTTTGGTCTGTCTGTATTATTTTTGACCATTTTGGTTCTCAACTTTCTCTATTGGCGATTTTGATCTCTATATTTTTAGTAGCATTTTTGTGGAGGGGATTCTCTCTATTGAACTTTTCACTTGAAACTCTCAAGTGTTAAATCTACATCATTCAATCTTTTCTCTCACTTCTTTTAATATTTTTCTCTAACTTTTTGTTTTATGCAATGAGTGGTTTAGATTTCACTGCTCCATAAAGTATTGAGAGAGAATCCATTCCCCATTTTTGTCTCCAAAATCGTGGAATGAGCATGGGTGGATGGGCGACAGCTCAATACCCCATTTTTTGAAAGGCAGCAACAAATATTTTTCCCGCTGTATATATAAATATAAAATATTTTGCTCTCTATGCTTTTTAATTGCACTATTACTTAGTCTCTAAAAAACATGGGTTGTACACTTTTGGTCCACACTTCCTAAAACTTAAGATTTAAAACTCCATGATTTTAAGGAACAAAAAATACAGCTGAATAATATAGAGACCGAAGTCGCTAAAGTGAGAAAATTGATGGACCAAAATCGTCAAACATAAAATAGAGGCCAAATTGAAAAAGTTATAACATTTTTTCAAATGCTGCATGAAGTAGCGTTTGAGCCTATAATGTTTCATTTTTCACTCATTTTTATCTCTATTATTTTAACTAAGTTCCTTATTTATTCCCCATAAATGAACTATCTTTCTCATTTTATATTTATGTACTTCTTGTTTATCCGTTATCAAGTATCTATCTTTCTACTATAAGTTCATTATCTATAAACTAATATTTTTTCATATGAACTAAAAAATGATTAGGGGCATTTGCAGCAATGGCCATATTAGGAAGGTTGGATCAGCTATTGTCACCAAAAGGACTCTCAATCACAGTTGCACCTTTAGGGGCAGTTTCTGCTCTCCTCTTTGCCTCACCCTCCGCCCCTTCTGCCCGGGTACTGCCTCTTTTAGGCCTTATTATTACTAATATAAATATCATTAATCTAGTCTCTAAATTGATTGAGTTTGAGTTTTGTTCATATAAATTAGCTAATAAATCATCCAATTGTGGTTATGAAGAAGTACAATATGTTGATGGCCCAGATAGGTTGTGCAACCATTGGTGTTTTGGCATTTATAATATTTGGACCTGGATGGCTAGCCAAGAGTCTCAGTGTTGCAGCCTGCGTTGCTTACATGATTTACACCGACACCGTTCATCCCCCAGGTAATTTTGCTTCAATATTACTATGTTGATTGAGCCAAATATCTATCTCCATTCTCCAGCCTCCAGCATTTTTAAACAAACAAATTTTGTTGCTTACATCATTCCAATAATCCGTGCAGCCGTAAGCATGCCACTGCTTTTCATTGATGGTGTTAAGTGGCAACACTTGAGATTCTGGTATGTCTTGTACCCCGGTGCTGCAGGATGCATTCTTCTCTGTTTAATTGTAAGCAATTTATTCTACTTATATTATACATATGCATGATGTATCCCTAGTAAAACGAGTTCCTCATTGAAAGTTTACTAACTGATTTACCTGAATTGTTTGTTCAGCAAGAAGTGGTTCTATACTTGAAGCACAATTTCAAATTTTAACCTCTGTCTGTCCTTTGGTGGCATCATTCTTCTGCTATCTCTTCTACTTTGATTTAGTGAAGAACATTCTTTGATCAGAATTTAGAACTGTGAGTAGTGAGCATACCTCGCAGCCCAAAAAATAAAAGACTCAGATTTTTCTTCTAGAAGCAAGGCTCCATCCACTGGAAATTATATGGATGGTTCAAAGTTGCAACATAGTATTGGAATTAATGGGTTCGTTGTGTGTATGCACTGTATTTTATTTTATCTGAAAAATATTTTACAATCATGAGTTGTAAACATTGCATATTATTGTTGGCTCCTCTCCTCTAGTAGACACAGGGGGAAAGCCTTTGTATGTATAGGAAAATGATTGAAATCATCAAAGGCAGAAACAAAGGGGAGTTAAATGATGACAATTGACAAATATCTTATTGTCACTTTAGAATATTAGGGTGGGGTGATATTTGGGCCAATGCTTGTCATAGCTTATGTAAGACTAGGAGCAATGGGGTTGTTGAATTTTTTATTAAGTAGTTGAATTGGTTTAATGGGGGTGTTGAATAGGTAGTTGAATGTGAAGTGGATTGTTTGGAGTTGAATTAATTCAACTAGTTGAAAGTTGCACATGTGGGGTCCGCGCGGAAGAGAAGGGAAGCAATGGCGCGTTGTGATTGGTCCACGTGTGGGAGGTGAAGCGCAGGCAGGAGTGTAGCGCGTGGGAGGTGATGGAAGGAGGAGGGAGAAATGGTTGAGGCTGCGTGTCAGCTTGTGATTGGCTGTTGAGATTTTTCAGATTTTTATTTCATCCTAATTGTTTGGGGTCAATTATTTCATAGTAAATCAATTTTTTATTTTTTTTATTTTCACCAAAATTCATCATTTTTTTCTCTATAAATAGAGACTTGGTTCATTTGATTTGGACACAGAAAAAATTTGACATTTTTCCCTCTAAATTTTCTATTTAGCCTTCTTTCAACTCTTGTTTGTAGTTCTAAACATTTTTTTAGTGAAATGGATCCCAACAATAACCCTTTTAAAACCCAAAATTCTACTAATTACCCTTTTAACTACCCAAATCCCTACAACTATAGATTTTGAAAATCAATCTTCCAACCAACAAGGTCCCCAAAATACACCAAATTATGGATTTCCTCCAAATTTCATCATGCCGTCATCTAATACAAATTATCATCCATATTATGGAGCAATGATGCCATATTCATCTCAAGCACCCCCTTGTTATTCTTCTACTCCAATGGGAAATGAAAATGTTCCGAATGTTGGACTTGATGACTTTCCCGAATTTTCTACACAAATGGCTCTTGGTGGAATGAGAGGTGGTCATGAAGCCACTCCAAATGCAAAGGATTCAACTCATGCTCGCCAAAAAAGCCCCAAATGGACCACTGAGCAAAATTTGGTTCTAATTAATGGGTGGATTAAATATGGAACAGACAGTGTTGTTGGGAGAAACCAAAAAAGTGATTCATATTGGGGTAAAATTACTGATTACTGTAATGAGCATTGCTCATTTGATCCTCCCCGTGATGGAGTTGCGTGCAAAAATCATTACAACTACATGAACAAAATACTTAATAAATGGATTGGCGCTTATGATAACGCTAAGCGTATGCAACAAAGCGGGTGGTCGGAGAATGATGTATTGGCAAAAGCGCATGAATTATATTCAAGTGCTAATGGTGGACGTTTCAATTTAATGTCAGAATGGCTCGCTATCTGTGATCAACCACGTTATGGTAGTCAGGTAGGAGGAAATATTGGCTCTGGAAGTAGTGGATCTAAGAGAGCCCACGAGAGTGATGCAACTGATTTCAACTCCGTAGAATCTAGTGCTCGCCCAATGGGGAGGGATGCAGCTAAAAAAAAGGGTAAAAAGAAAAGCAAGGGCGCAGCCTTGGATTCGGTCAATGAAGAGTGGAATGAATTCAAATAATTTAAGGAGAAAGAGTTGGAACGATTGGACAAAATAGCCATGAAGCAAGACGAGGCTAACCAATTGTTGAAAGAAATTACTGAGGCTAAGAAAATGAAGATGTTTATGAAGCTAAATTCAAAGGAGCATCTCGATGACCGGAGCAAAGAGTTGTTGGAAAAGTTAGGCCGCAATCTGTTTGAAAATTAAATGTTGTCAACTCTGTGTTTGTATTTTGTCAATTTATGCTTTAGTGTTTGTGTTGTCAAGTCCTTCTTTGTATTTTGTCAATTTATGCTTTAGTGTTTATGTTGTCAAGTCCTTGTTTGTATTTTGTCAATTTATGCTTTAGTGTTTATGTTGTCAAGTCCTTGTTTTTATTATGTCACTTTGTTCCTTATCTTTTATTTAACTCCATTGCATTATTTGTTTGGAGTCCGTCCATTTCAACCACTCAAATTCTTATAAATGGGGGCTCATTCTTCCATTGATGTACCACAACAAAAAATCTCATATTACTAAAAAAAATATCAATGGATCCTTCAGAATTTCCTTTTGATATCGAAGCTTACAAAAGGCAGTATGAAATCGAAGAGAGGTATATCGTCAACCGGTTTAGGGAGCGTGGAAACCAAATAGAGGAAGAATATACATCTCGTGTCAAGAGAAAATATGTCAATAGAGATCATGCAGCGGCAAACCAAAGACTGATTGATGACTACTTTGCAGATCAACCTACATATGACGATGCAATGTTTCGTCGGCGATTTCGGATGCGGAAACATGTTTTCCTTCTGATCGTTGGGGACCTATCTAGCAGTGACAACTACTTCACCCAAAGAGTTGACGCAACCAATAAAGAAGGTATATCTCCATTAGCAAAATGTACCACGGCCATGCGAATGTTAGCATATGGTGCGGCGGCCGATGCTGTCGATGAATACATCAAAATAGGATCTACTACAGCTTTGGAGTGCTTGCGTAGATTCTGTAAAGGAATCATACAATTGTATGAGCCTGTGTATCTCAGAGCCCCAACTCAAGATGACCTGCAAAGAATACTGCATGTTAGTGAAATGCGGGGGTTCCCAGGGATGATTGGGAGTATTGATTGCATGCACTAGGAATGGAAAAAGTGTCCTACAGCATGGGAAGGTCAATTTACTCGGGGAGATAAGGGAACCACCACTGTTATTCTTGAAGCAGTTGCAACTTATGATCTATGGATCTGGCATGCCTTTTTTGGATGTCCGGACACATTGAATGATATAAACGTTCTAGACCGTTCTCCCATGTTTGATGATGTTGAACAGGGAAATACTCCAAGAGTGAACTTCTTTGTGAATCAACGTCTGTATAATATGGCATACTATCTTGCTGACGATATCTACCCTTCTTATCTAACTTTCGTCAAATCAATTAGACTTCCTCAAAGTGAACCAGATAAGTTATTTGCAAAATATCAGGAGGGATGTCGGAAGGACATCGAACGTGCATTTGGGGTGTTGTAGGCTCGATTTAAAATCATTCGCGAACCCACTGTTTCAGGACATAGACGATTTGGCTCTCCATGAGGTCATGTATCATATTGCATAATATCATTGTTGAGGATGAACGAGATACATATGCTCAGCATTGGACAGATTATGATCAATCTATTTGTAAAGTTCAACAACATACTGGGTGAGATATAAAATCTCATTGAGTCATTCACAAACACCTATTATGCTTACTAGTATGTATCACCCGTGCCAGCACGGGTATACATTTTATTTTAACATAACATTTGAATTCGTTGTTTTGACTTAAAAATGCGGTTATACGCTTTGCGTGTATTATGTGATATGATGTATCTGTATTTCTTTGTACAATCGTCTTTTATAAAATCATTATGTTATATAATATATTTTTTCCCGTATATTTATATATATATATATATATATATATATATATATATATATATAATTATTTTAGTCAATTATATACATTGATTTTTTATTAAAATATGTATATTCCATAATCTCAAAAATACCCCTTGTGGGTATTTAGTATGTTCCGATAAATTCTATATAGACGGGAGAAATTGAAGTAACGATTTAGGAGAAACAACTATTAAAAATGAGGATATTGAGTTATTATCTAAAAGCCTAAAATAGTCATTGACTATCCAATGGAAGCTAAAAGCCTAAAATGGTTTCCTACCACGACTTGAGTTTCATGAGGAAAACTCAGATTAGTAGGGGAGAAACAACCCATGACCCGAATGAAAATTCCCTTTGTACACCGTCATTATACATTCATTATGTTATATATATATATATATATATATATATATATATATATATATATATATATATATATATATATATATATATATATATATATATCCAAAATTTTTGGCCAAAACACATCAATTAATTAAATGTCATTCACACCACTTGATAGTGTAGTGAATTGCTCTGTTACAACTTCAATTGCTCTTTCCATATACCATGGAAATGTATATATATATATATATATATATATATATATATATATATATATATATATATATATATATATATATATAATAATGACCAATTGAAGAAAATATATATTAGTTCTCTTATATATATATATATATATATATATATATATATATAAACCTCTTCAACTACATTTTAAAAACACTTTGAAAAATTCAACTTTAGTGGTGTGATTATAACCTCTATAATTAAACCTTTACTACTTTAATATATTTTAAACATCTTCAACTACATTTTAAAAACACTTGTTATATGTAGTTGTTGATATGCCAACAAAATTGCCCTATAGGTTCATAATACTTATCGTTAGAATCCAACTATATAGTGGAACTTTGTAGCAAAAGTTCATCATCTGCAAGATAACTAAAATAGCAATACTTCAGCAATCTTAATCCACATTCCACACTTTGAAAAATCTCTTACTTCAATGAGATAAGTGGAAAACCAACCTTTAAGCACTTCACCGAAGTAATATGTTTTTAACATGTTTGAGAACAAAATGTATTGATCCACTTAAATTTTGATCATTCCAAATTTGTCTTCAAATTGGATGGCAATGACCAAGATAAAATTAGCTAAATCCAAAGTGACAACCTAATATTTTGCAAAAACGTGAACCACAAAAAAACCAACTTAGAAAAATCATGAATTAAAATCCAAGTTAATGTACAACTTAATTTTCTCAATTAAGGTAAATGGATAAGGACTCTTCAATCTTTACATGGTTCCATAACTTAGTTCTTCTTCCTTTACTTCAAATAGTCACTATGCATATTCAGTGACCACAATTCAATAAAGTATATCGGTGTGACCACAACTTAGTTCATAGCAAATACATATTCAGTGACCACAATTCAATAAAGTATATAATTTGGAGATCAATAACTTACAGCAGTAAAAATCCTTCAATTTCAAAGTGAATAGAGGAAAAAAGCAAAAGTTCACCTTTTAAAAATCTCTGGTTTGACTATGCTAAGCGATTATTTTCCTTTGCTAAAGAGAAAAGAAATGTAAATCATCCCTTAGTCAAATAAAACAACTTACACTATTTGCACAAAACAGATTTCATGCAACCATTAAACACAGTTATGATATCCAAACCAAAGAATGTAACAAAGCAATATAAAAGAATAGAACTTTAGAGCACCAGTCACATCCTATCAATGTAAAGCTAAATTAGTACCAATAAAGCAATATAAAAAAATAGAACTCTAGAGCTACGAGTAAATTTATACCACCAAAGCAAATATTAACAGCTGAAAGGAACTACCAGATTGACGATGAAATATGTGCGACCACGTGCACATATAGAAGAAAATCTGATAAGTAGGCCCATCTTGCTCTCTTCATTATCAGTGCCCATCTTGCTCTCTTCTTGGTCCATATGTTGCAGGTACTTAAAACAAAAGTTTAATGAGAAATGTTATTGCAAAGAAAAAAGAAGTAATTATCAATAACTTTACAATTAATTAGTATTTCACATGAACAACAAAAAATCATAGGAACAAACCAACTGACACATGAAAAAGAACTAAAAAGGAAAGGAAAATATCATCAAAAACCATTATGTAAAGATCATTTGTTAAATACGAACCAACACATAGTATATATATCACCTCCGCTAATTTGTGAAGCAATTAAAAATGAAGCAAATGAAAGAACAAAGTCAAAACTACTTATAATAACACCGAACTCTTTACTATTGGAACTTCTATTGCATGATTGAGAAGTATTAAGATTGTCTCAACTTCAATCAGCTCTAATAATATATCAAGAAATCGCCTCACTCAAATTATTCTTATAAATAAATAAAACCAAATACCCCTCCCGATGACAAATCATATATCTATATATGAAAAAAAAAGATATAAAAAATACCAAATTTATCTCATTGTTCCCCTTTCAATTCAGCTGTCATGAATAATAAAGAAAACACAACCAACAACAATAACATCAACAAAACTGAAACTACGAAATACTAATCAGTAAATGTAACAAAATGAAGATTGTAATGAGAAACAATCAAATAAAATTCTTGAAAAATTATGATGAAAATACCTTGAATCAAATCCTGTCTTGCCAAATCTCGAAGCCAATATTGTTGAAGCTCCTGAAACATGAAATACGCCAAATCGAAAAGTTAAAACAAAATAAATTAATAATTGAAATCGCACCCATATCAACGATTGAAAATCAAACAATATTAAAAACCATGATAAGAAAAACTAAAACCATGATAAGAAAAACTTAGCAGAAATAAAATGTAGAAAGACAAAGTCAGAGAGAAGAGAGGGTTTAGGGTTTGGGTGGATTTCAGCAAAAAAAATGTGGGTAAAACCAAAACAAAACCAAAATTAGATGAAGATTAGTTATATGGCAAAACTATTGAAGAACATTTTCAGAGGAAGAGTTGGAAAGCAAACTACCTATTGTTGAAGCGGTTTCGTTTGTCGATCCACAGATCCGATCTTCTTCTTCCGTTTAGTGCTTCCTTGATTTCTCGATGAGAAGTTTAGGTTTTGGTTTGAGTTCTAGATGCATTTGTGTGTAAAGAAGTTGATGGTTTTGAAAGAAGATAGTTTTTGAATTTATGTGAGAGATGAGAGAATTAAAGAAAGAGTTGAGGAAATGAGAATGAAAGAGATGGTTTTTGAAAGCTGAGAAAGAAATATGATGGGAGAAGGAAGAGAGATTGGCTTGAGAGAGAGAGAAAGAGAGACTGGATTATTTGCGAAATCGATTAAGGAAGCATTGAAGTGTAATTTGAACCGTGCAGAAGTGGGATTAAAATAGAGCCGATATAGGTGGATCTCCGCCGAACGATTTGCGAAATCCGTGCGAGCAATATTTGAGCTGCTTACTATGTATTTCAAGTATCCCAATATTTGAATTCTCTTGATTTCTTTAATTCTGAAGACAATGAAATCAATAGGAATAATTGTAGATCCACATTTTAAGGCTACTATTAAAAACGTAATGATGCTTATTTTTTTAATGAAATTTGGTTTTAAAATTGTATCATAAGTGTGTGTGAAATCTGATGCATTTAGTGAGTTAATTAATGGTGCGTGTGAAATTTGTATCAAAAGTTATGCAGACGCGTCAAAGTGGTTCTTGTTGTTGTTTGGCAAGACTCAAAGGCCGAGTGTTCAACTCCCATATGAGACATTTCTTCATTTTATTTTATTAAATTATCGACATCCAAGCGTGTATTTGTGGGCTCCACGATTATTGACGTGAAAGCCCACATATTTGAAGCAGATCTACGCGCTTTTCTTGGGTGGGACGCTTAGGTGGAGTTATTCGTGATTTATATTACTTATGATATCGTCAATGCATCACATAGTCCACATATGCATTCAATTACAAATAATATGCAATTGGGTTCATTAAAAATTTCTTATATATAATTGAACAACGTGTTATTAATATCTTTATTTTTATGGCTCTTTGACGCTTTTAGATCGGGATCAATATTGCCGAATTCAATAAGTATCATGTCACTTATCCCAAACCGGTCATGTTTCATCTTACATTTGCTCTCGTTTACATCAGAAAAATTGCTCAACTAAAATTGGAGGGATCAAAATTTCACTATTGCGATATTTGAAGTCAACTAAAAACATGGGAAATATAATCAAATACATAAGCATATATTATTTATGAGTGAATAAAATACTAATAGAGACCCACTAAGTTTTGTTTCCTTTCCTTAAAAAAAAAATTGTATTAAAATAGTGAAAAGTTATCGTGATGTGTCAAAGAGTACAGTGACATCCATTTTCCTTGTAGTTTACCTGTGATCCCATTACAAGGCTACAAGCCACATTGCTAGAGTCAACTTTGGTTGGGCCCCAGCATGACGTGGACAGTTTGTTTTGCATTTGTTGTGGTTGCACTTCATTCTCGCTTGCTTGCTTGCCCATATTGGCTGGCATATTGATTTTGCCATTTTTTGTTTGACTAAGAAAACAAAAAAAACAAAAAAAAAGATGTTACGACAACTGCACGTGGTACCATCGTGACCGTATACGTGATCCCTGTTTCTGTGAATACTTTGTAAGGTGGATTGACCCCATTGGTAGTGTGAAAGACCCTCTGGGATTACGAGGGGACGGGACACGTGGCATCTTGAGATTGGATATTTACGATAACGCCGTAAAGAGTGGACCTCCTCACGCAATTTCCTTCCAAATTTTAATTGCATTGATAATGATATTTCAGATTGCATTCTCACCCACGAAACTAACATTTTGTCTTATTGTTAGCAAAGTAATCACATGATTTAATTTAATATAATCTTCAATTGACCGTAACTTCAGTGGCATCTCGAGTACTATCTCAATGGTTTTTACTGTTTAGGCTGGTGTTAAACTAATTTTTGTTGGTTTCAGACATAATCAGTAATCTTACTTCATGTAATGTTGGGGGATTAAGTTTAGTCTCTTGCCAACTTAATTATGCACTACAAAAAACACCACATTATGGGCGAAAAAATTGTCCGTAAACCATAAAAGCCATTTGTAACGGCGCACTTTAGACATTATCCAAAATGTAGTACTAATTTCACACTACCAATGGGGTCAATCCACCTTACAGAAGAACACTACCAATGGGACCGTACACTTTAAACCATAAAAGCCTCAAGAAATGTAGTACTAAAAATGTTAAGTTATTGGTTAGCAAGAGAAGAACACAAGCCCGTGTCCTCAAGAAATGTAGTACTAAAAATGTTAAGTTATTGGTTAGCAAGTGAAGTGACACCCACTTTGTCACAATGCTTAATTAAATGCTAGCTGAATCATCAAGTATAGGAAATTAAAACTAGGAAGAAACAAGTGAAGTCAACTTCCAATCCAATATATGAAAATAACGTTCCTTAATTAATGATCACAACAATAGAAAGAAAAGTTTCATTAATTTACATTAATTAATACAACAAAAATGGGGCAAAAAACCACCATTTGTATCCTAAAACCACAACACAACCATATGAGGCAAGGTTTCCATTACACCGACTTATGAGTTATTTATATATCACGCACTCAACTACTCACTCACTCACAAACTTTTAAAGTCTTCTTCACAAAAAGGGTAAATACTAAACATAAAAGAAATAATACATCAATCAAATATAGATAGATAGATATATGTAATGCACCAGAAATAAGATCTAGTAAGACCAAGGCCAAAGGGAAGGATCTTCCTCATGAAATCCAAAATTACATGAACTTTGAGGTTGGTGATCAGAGTAATTCACGTGATGATGATGATCTTCAAGTTTTGTGAACATATACGGATCAGGCAAAAGGCTTTCTTCTTCATCCTGTGATGATGATAGGTCAGATACATATGAAGAATCACCTGTCTCTAGCAGTGCTCCATCCGTGTAACGTGGACTTTCAGACTCCAAAATGTCACTCTCACTCCTAGCTGAACTACTAATGTCCTCTTGTTTATTACTAATACAACCCCCAATCAAAGTCTTCCGTTGCAGTACTTCTTGCAACAATCCCTTTGTTCCATGACTTTCAGCATGATCATTAAACTTCACCTCTTGTAATTTCTCTCTTCCAACCACTTTTTCAGTTAGGCTCGCTACCTGTATTACAACAAACACTATGGTTAATTCTCCTTAATTAATATCAAAAATTGTGACACTTAACTTAATTAGACTTAATCTGATATAAAATCATGAGTTAATTTACCTCAGCTTTTAACCTCTCTTTCTCTTTGAGGATATTATCATAAGCGATCTTAAGGGATTCATAGCTATCATTTAAAGATTCATAATCCTTCTCAAGTTGTTTAGACTTCCATCTTGCTCTACGGTTCTGAAACCATATAGCAACTTGACGTGGTTGCAAACCAAGGTCTTTAGCTATTTTGGTTTTTCTCTCCGGTTCCAGTTTGTTCTCTACTTCGAAGCTTTTTTCCAGAAACTCAACCTGATCCGCAGATAGACGCCGTTTCTTCTCCCTTGATAAAGATACTCATCCTCTCCACTTTCATCATATGTGCTGAAGAAGGACCTTTTCGTTCCTTTAACATCTTCAAAACTCACCATGGATCTCGAACCTAAACAAAAAGATTATAATACACTTGTTATAATTAGTCAAATCATGATTCAAAAGAGAAGAGATCGATTAGAAAGATGAGTATATATACTGACCGAAGAAAGAAGGAGATATAGGAAGGAAAAGAGAATCAAGAGGTTGATAAGTTGGAGGAGGATTGTGAAGCAAATTAATAGTAGAAGTAGTGGTAGTCATATAATTTGAAATATTTGCAGGACCACTACTTATGAAGATCCTTTCACCCGCCATATATTACAAAGCTTATGGTTCCTTCCAAGTTCAATTCCAACCAAGCAAGCTTTTTAACGTGCCATATGATCTGATCTGAGAATTAATATAATTTAAAGAAGAGAAAGAATATGTATGTATGTAATTAAGGCTTGTGGCGAAAGAAGCTGGTGATGATAATTTCGGTGATGTGAGAGGTGTGGGAACAACGGCAAGGCATACCCATCAGTCACTCAGAACAACAGAAACTACGGGAGATCCAGTGTGGAAACAGCGTTCGAGAAAGAGAGAGAGAGAAGCGAAAGAGAAATGAACACGCAGGCAGAAGGAGACGGAAGCAGTGGGGTGGCTATCTTTCTCTTTCTCTTTTGATTTGATTTTTAGGAGAAGAATACGGACGGAGTCGCTTGGGTTTATAATATGGGAAGAAAGTGTTTACTTACTTTCATACCCTTTTTGTTAATCATTATGTAATCCAATCTCTGTGGTTTAATTGGTTTTTCTCATTAACCTTTACTTTTCCCCTCATATATTAGTAACCGGAGGTCATTAATTTATAGATGCTAAAACAAAACTTGGTAAAAAAATATCTAAAAAAATCTATAAAGATCAAATTAGTTCTCAACGAGAGACTAAGTGTTTTACTACCGACCACAAATTTAATATTACTGGGTAGGTAGAAAAGATGACACCACGTGAATCGTGATTGTGTGAGAAAGTAGTTTTTAAATAATTCATGATGAATTATTTATTAATGATTGATAAATAATTAATCTCAATAGTAATAGTTGACATTACTGTAGATGAGGTAAGGTAAGATAAGATTGGTGTGAATTACCTTCAATAAATCACCAACATCATAACATCACATAGGAGTGGAGTGTATGAAGACGTCACATACATCTTTCCCTTTTAACTTGTACTCAACAATCTATCTAGTCGGCAAACGCTACCTTCTTCATTACCATTTAGCAATAGCAATGCTAGCTTCACAATTATTTATTATTTCATAAATTCTTCTTTTTTCTTGTCCACATTCAATGTGTGTTACGTTGCTTTCCACCACATAATTAATATAGCCTCTTTTCTATTTAAATGGAAAACATCCTTTTTATTTTAAAATTTCTTTATACAATTGATATAATTTTGGGAATTGATAAGACTTTATTTATCTCGGTTGTTGTATAATTTTTGTCAATGGTACTTTTTATCTTATAGAAGTTGTATTTCACAATCTACTTGTGTCGTCTTCACATCATATACTAGTAGTATATGCGTGCATTCACCCGAGTCGTGTCATTTTGCTTATTGTGAATGTTTATAGAATTGAGTTTAAATTAAATCATTAAAGTAATTTATATGTTCTATAAAGTTTATTTTATATTACAACTAGATATTTATCTTTGCAGAATTTGAAATATATTCCCTTAACAAAACCAAAAATATATTTATAAAAGCGGAATACATATATAAATACACGGATAACATTTTTTTTAGAACCTCATCCGAACAATCACAATCCAAAAGGGTTTTTTTTTCCACCCCCTCCTTGTCACTCCCACCCCCATAACCCCATTAAACCCAAAAATGACCCTGAATGTAAAAAAAATATTGAAGGATTTCGGAATTACCTCAATTTAAGGTAAATTCGGTTAAAGGGGGTTTGGTTTTGGGAATTTCGGATTTACCTCATATATGAGGTAAATCCGAATTTTTTTTAAAAAAATTTTTTGTACCAAAAAAAACTTTTTTTAAAAAAAATTTGTATATTAAATTGTGATTTACGCGCGTTTTATTTTTAAAATACGATACGAACGGTTTACGATTTAATAACTATACGAAAGCGTTGCGATATACGAGTAAAGAGACGTCATATATGATCTAAGCAACTGGCACCGGAGTAAGACGAACCCTGGATACCTGACTGTACCAAGGTAGGTAATCAGGATCGCACTCGCCGTGGTAGGTTGCGTCTCTACTAGCCTGCCATAAAGTCGGCGCCCGAATATGATACCTCAGCAACCCCCGTATGATCCTGTCCGCAGATGGAGCTTTACCCGAAATGGGTGGAGAAGGGATCGTCTGGACTCAAACATGTTGTTGTGGTCGCTGCCGTCGGGTCCGCCTCAAGACTCTCTGCTCGCGCTACATTGTCTGGTCGTCTACTCGCCACTGTTAAAAAAAAAGGAAAATGTAAATAAAAAAAATTAAAAATTAAAAAAAAGGGGGGGGGAGGGGATTTCGAAATTCTTTTCGTATTTACCTATAAATTTGAAATTCCCTTTTCTTTTTTTTTTAAAAAAAAATGTAAGTTTTCAAGAGTATTTTCATCCGTTTATGTAATTATGGGGGTGAGAGTGACAAGGAGGGGGTAGAAAAAAAAACCGTCCAAAAGAACCTGAATTGCCTTTGGAGGAGTTAAATAATGGTTGATTCATGGTTGTTGTTCAACCATCATGTGTATATTTTTTTGTGGGATGTTTTTTTTATACCCCCACCCCATCCCCTCCCACCCCCACGCTTTTACGTTATTCCCAAATCACCCCTGGCATAAGTTACCAATTTTAACTTGCATTGAATTCTCTCTAACTGGGACCCACTTTATCTGCCATCGTATATACGATTACATTAAATAATGAACGTTGACCTGGAAAATGAACATCGTATATATGTCCTTTGAGACGTATATACGATTGAATTATTAAATGCTTCGTTGACTACCCATCGTATATAGCGTAAATACGATTGGGCCTTGAACATTCACTCGTATATACGTCCGGGCTTCTATATATACGATGTTTTAATTTATCCCATCGTATATACATGGTGAACGAGGTATATACGATGGATTAAGTTTTGTTTTTTTTTACTGAATATTTGTTTTGTTGGAACAGATACTGACCCGCCATGCAGATGCAGACTCTCAGTTGGCTCATTTCGATATCGATACTGCAGCGGCGTTTACCACCAATACGGTATATTTTTAATTCTAATATTATTTTATAAATATTTAATTAATTAGTTAAGTACATAACATTTATCTATTTTGTAGGTATTTGCTACACGCGAGGCTGTGGAGGAGTGGGTGAAAGCTGTTGGTAGAATTATTGGTGTAGTCGTTATAAAAGTGAGATCGGACAAAGCAAGAAAGAGGGGGAGTCGAGACAGGATTGATTTTGGCTGTGAGAAGCAAGGGTGGTTTACTAATGATTCACGGGTTTTCGGTTCTAAAAAAGGTGTCCTTTTAGATTGAAAGCTACTTGCACTCTTCGCCGTGGGGGTTGGGGTGTGACGGTTAAGTGTGGTAGACACAGGCATGAGTTGCTTAAAACTCCCATTGGTACTAATGCCTTTGGGCGTCTGTCTAAGGCGCAAAAGGATCTAGTTAATGCGCATGTTGATCTTAATGTTGGTCTGAAAGCTACTATTACTGCTTTGAAGAAGCTAGATCCGGAGAATGTGACTACTCTTCGTCAAGTTTATAGGCAACGTCACAAACACTGGAAACATTTGAGCTTGGATGCAGTAGATGATAAATCCACTCAGGATAAATCATGGCTGTGATATTTCTTATCAGTTTGATGCTATCTTTGCAAGATTTAATAAAGTGAGTGAGGAGGAGAAATTTATTATTAAGAGGCAACTTAATGAGATAACGTTCCCTTCTACTTTTTCAATGGTTCCACCTAAATCTAAAGTCAAAACAAAAGGTGCACCAAAAAAGAAAAAACAGAAATTATTTAATGCTAAGCGTGATCCTTCTGGGTGGGAGCATGTGGATGAGAAGATAAAAATGACTGAAGAATCTGGGGCTTCTAATTTAAAATCAACACAGTGGTCTTCCAAAAATACTACACAGCGGTCTTCCAAATTATCTCAGGGTGCTTGGAGAGTTTTATCACAGACAGCTGAGACTAAAATCCATTTACCATTTCTTCCATCTCATGTGCACTCATATGTTCAAAAAATAGTTGATGTTGAAGGTGACGCTAATTGTGGTTTTAGAGCAGTCGGAGTTGGTCTTGATATGGGGTGAGGATTATTGGCCTCTGATTAGGCAAGATTTAATTCAGGAAATGAAGGAAAGGGAGCCAGTGTATTTGACCTTGTTTGGGAAGAACAGACTGTTAGAGCTTCGCAAAGCATTAACTATTGAATCCTACGGACGTCAGCCGGACTCGAAGTGGTTCGATTTTGCCAGAGATGGGGTACATGGTAGCAACCAAGTATAATGTTGCACTCATTCAGTTGTCTTTGAATATGAATTGTACTTATCTGCCTTTGAGAGGTATCTATGGTTCGTCTAAGTTTAAAATCATATCTATTATGAACAAGCAAAATCTACACTGGTTGCATGTTTCAATCTCTCCCACCTGTTTGTTGCCTCCTATTGCCCCACAATGGTACCAACACCACTCATCAGAGTTTGCTTCATGGTTGGATCCGTATGTCGGTCGTTTTACCCTTTGGCAGTCTATGTGTCCTTCCGTGCAGCCTCCCACTCCCGGTGATGCGCCTAAATGTGTTGATTTAGCCGACGATTCTATTGACAATTTATAAATTCACACGTTTTTTTGTACTACACGTGTATTTATTACTGTACCACGTTTTTGTAATTACACGCGTTTAGTAATCGATCATGTCTACACTGTTGCTCAAACGACTACCGTTAAATTACAACCGTTAAAATTAAAACCGTTGATCAAATCACAACCGTTTACAAATATTAAGCCCATCGTATATACCCTTGGTGGGACATATATACGATGTGCATTTTTTAAGCATCGTATATACCCCACAAAGCGTATATACGATTGAAATAAAACACATCAATTGTATATACGCACAATGAACATATATACGATGTCTAAAAAATACACATCGTATATAAGTCAAAAAAAGATATATAGGATTAGTGTAATTTTGTAAAAAAAAAACAGTTTACTGAAGGGCATTTTGGGGATTCACTAATATGTGGGGGTATATGTGAACATTGTGGGGGTAAAAAAAACCCTTTTTTTGTTGTTGCAACCAACATGCGAATATCTTGGTTTTTGACAGAAAGGGCTCATGACCAGCCCACAACGAAGCCTCAACCGAGAGAACATCAATGACCCCCACAAGCCAAACAAGATGAAGCAAGGGAAATCATATTGGGCTGCAACTAGAAGCTTTGGCCAACTATGATTAATAGCATGTCATTAGAAAAGGATGCTTCCGGCGCCCCCCTTTTCTCCAACAACACTCACCCTTCTCCTTCTCAAAATTTATTCACTCTACATGCAAAAGAGATTTGTCCCAACACTCTATCAAATTTATCACTCTCAATCATTTTATCTCTTCTCCTATATGCAAAGTGAAGTTAGAGAATTATTATTTTGTAAAATATCATTGATGATTAATTTTGTGTGAGTATGCAAACCATGTCAATGAAGTCTATTGTATCTTGAAAGAAATTTGGTTTTTCTATTGCATCCAATCTAGAGTGATTAGTGAGAGCAAATCTAACCTAAAGCTTAGTATTTACGTACGCTTTAGAGTCTTTATCAATGAAATAATTTATCTTCTTCTTTGTTATTTATTTTATAACATATTCATATTTGTTGAACATAAGAGTGTGTTTGGATGAAGTAATTTAAAATTCTAGAGACTTTAAAATTCCAAACAATTCAAAAGATTCAATTTAATTTCCTTTATTTTTCAATTTTGTGTTTGGATAGAGTAATTGTTTAAATAGAGTTGAGTTTTTTAAGTTTTTGACATTTGGGGGAAAAATATAAATATTAAAAGAAACTAAAATTGGGAATTTTAGGCACCATTATGCAAATTTTTAAAAAATTAAGGATCAATTTGCAAAACTCGGAAAAAGTTTAGGGAGCAATTTGCAAATTTTTGAGGGCTAATTTACAAAATTTGAAAATTTATGGGGACAAATAGGTAACTTTGGAAAAAAGCTATAGGCCCAATATTTTCTAAGGTAAAGAAAAAATTTAAAAGGATAAAGTTTAAGCCAAGTCCATCATGTTCCTCACTAAAAAGATACAATAACACGTCAAATTGCTAAAAAGATACACCCCTAAAAATAGGTAAAAGTAGTTAGTGACTATTTTAGCCTATTCTTACTGAAGAAAATAGTGGAATTAGGCTAAGCAACTTGATTTGAGTTTTATTTTACAAATTTTTAGGCTTTAGGTAGTATTTGAAATTCCATAAAAATAACTGTGATAAAATACCTCATGAAATCCTATCAGTTTACAAATTCACCAAATTTACTATCCAAAAATGTATTTTAAAGCAAAGTATTATAATTATTTGAAAAATTACATTACCCTAAAAATTATCCCATCCAAACACATTCTAAGATTTTCTTTGTTTGTTCTTTGTAGTTGGTCAGGGATGGATTCACCTACATGAAATTGAGGGCATTTTCCCTCACTCAAAAAATATGGGAAATATATATATATATATATATATATATATATATATATATAAAATTAAAATACTATTTTAGAAGAGAATAAATTGAGGGCATTTTTTTTGGAAAGAAATATATATATATATATATATATAATTTATATTGTCCCCATAAAAAAATAAGGGATGCCTCCATATGATAACTTTTTAAATTAAAAGTAGAAATTCACAAGAGATAAAAAAGAGAATAAATCATCTCATAACTACTGAAGTAGAATCTATTATTAAGAGTTGCAGATCAATGTTATCTACTTTTCAAAACTATAGGTTTAGTTTCTTTAGGAGACAAATTTAATGTTATTTTTTCATCTTTTCTTTAGAAAGATTAATACTTTATGTTTGTTTCACAATTTTTGATTATGTCTCAACCTGTATTTGTGGCATTATTTTTATTGAAATGAAGTAGTTTGATTTCAGTCAAAAAAAATTTGATACTAATTTTTTATTTTTAACTATGTAATTTGTAGAAATTAAGGTATTTTAAAATTTTCTCTATATGTATTTTATAAATGTTTACAATTTCTTTTAGAAAATATTATATTGTTTTATTTTGTCTCCACAAGTAAAAAATTTTAAATCCGTCACTAGTTGTAGCATTCCCACCAATAAATATCACCAACATCAAACGTGCATAAATTGAAACTAGGAAAGTGCTCGTTGTTTTTTTGAGATTAAACGAAAGTGCTGTTTTTTTAGCACACTGGATGTCTCTACAGTGGGACGTGCGGGTTGTTGTAGTCTTGTGCCCTTCATCATGATGCACTTCCATTATCAAATCCACGGCTCAATTTCTATGGTACAATTAGAGCACTATGCCTATGTCTCACCAAAAAATGTATTAGATGGAGTTCATGGGCCTCAAAAGTCAAGTCCATTACTACTTCTATACAAGACAGAATTCAACAAACGAATGTGGTCGGTGCCATAACGGAAATGATGAATAGTGTTCCCAATTGGACCGACCAGTATACACATACGCTCAGCTGCGAAGGGACTCCTCTGTATGACTAACCGATCGGCCATAAATATCTCTCCCAGAAATAAATGAAGCGTAGTCAGAGGGGAATATCCCTGATTTCCCTCCTTCTAACGGTCAACTCGACCATTAAGTGTATTAATTACCATTAGTGTACCATGTAATATAAATACAACCGTTTGAGGACAAAATACAGATCCCACATTCATTCTTGATACCAATTACTTGTTCTTTGTCACTCCATAGCTCATCAGGAAGATCCTCTTCCCAAGTGAACAACTGATGTCCTCAGGGAATAGCCCAAGCCTAGACCTCAGAAGACCAACTACCACAAGAACTAACTAAAGCGTTAGGATCTATTGCCACTGAAAATAGCCTATGGAACTTAGACCTAAGGGCTACCTCACCCAACCAAACATCGTGCCAAAAGAGGGCGAAATTGTCATTCCCAACTTTGATCCTAGAGTTCTCAGAAATCTGATCCCCCTCCCCTAACCCCCACCCACCTATACTGCAAAGATCCTTCCACCGAACGCAAGAAAATGGAGGAAACTCTAAATGAAGGAAGCGGGTCATTGACCCTATGGTATGACCGTACTTTGACTTCAGGACCTGCGACCATAAGGCATGAACTCCCAAAAGGAGCCTCCAATGCCACTTACCTAAAAGGCTAATATTATCAAACCCTCGGGTCTCTAACCTCAAGCACCCCTCCACTCTTAGGCTTACAAATATTATTCCACTTAACCTGTGGGATTTTCGTCTTCCCGTCGACCCCCCCCCCCAAAAAAAACCCCTTTGAATGTTAATCATCTCCTTCCAGACCTTCGCTGGCAACTTCATAAACGAGAGATAGAATATATGAATACTGCTTAGGACTGAATTAACCAGGACAATTCTCCCACCAAGACTAATACATCTATGTTGCCATCTATGAAGTCTGTCTCTTATCACTTTAAGCATATGATCTCAGGTAGAGGCCCTACGATGGTTCGCACCAACCGACATCCCAAGATACCTGAAAGGAAGAGATCATCTCTTACAAATAAGGAATCTATTGCTCATAGCCAGAAACTCATCTGACACATTGATGCTAATGAGTCTGCTCTTAGCAAAATTAACTCGGAGCCTAGAGGAAAGCTCAAAACTTCGAAGAACATTCCTCATAGTCCACAAATCATCTACTGACGCATCTCCAATCAAAAGAGTATCATCAGCGTACTATAGATGTGAGACCATCAAACCATGATCCCCAAGAGTCACTCCTATAAAGAGACGTCTACTAATCTCCTCAGTTGGGCTCCCATTAACCAACACCGAGAGAGGTTCCGAGAAAAAAGAAGCCCGAATCCAAGCCATCCACCTACCAAAGAAAACCGGCGCCTCATCATGTAGTCTAGAAAACTCCAGCTGAATGAATCATAGGCATTCTTAGAATCCACCTTAAAAATGAGACAATCTTTACGACTTCTGCAGTCGGTGAATAAGAATTCACACAACTCCACAAGGATGCCTTCCACCAGGTTTCTACCTTTAACAAAAGTAGTTTGAATTGGTGAAATAAGGGAAACCATAACCGCACTAAGGCGGGCCAACAAAACCTTAGCGAGGATCTTGGACAAACAACCTAGTAATGATATAGGGCAAAAGTCCCCAAGGGAGAACGAGCACTAAACCTTTGGAATAAGAGCCACAAAA
Source organism: Oxytropis ochrocephala (assembly GCA_020916435.1). Classification (NCBI taxonomy): domain Eukaryota; kingdom Viridiplantae; phylum Streptophyta; class Magnoliopsida; order Fabales; family Fabaceae; genus Oxytropis; species Oxytropis ochrocephala. Next base: position 14,481,248 of record CM037088.1, on the reverse strand, counting down.
TACGAAGTAAACGATATTGGGAGCTTCACGTTACTATAAAGTCCCCAAAAGAAGTACCCATATATGAGCGCAGCAGATCCCAAAAGGCCTTTATGAAAGCCAAATTGAATCCATCCGACCCATGACTCTTATTACCATCACAGTCAGTTACCACTCAATCAACCTCTTTGAGAGCAAAAGGATTGGAGAGAGAAGCAGACTGTGTTGGCAAAAGAATTGAAAAAATAATACCATCCAAGCGAGGTCTTTTTCAGTCGTCCGAAGAAAACCGCTCTCTAAAGTATCGAGTAACTTCAGCTCAGATATCTGTAACCTTATCCAACCAGACATCTCCCACCTTCTGGGATGAGATTTTATTCCTAGTCCGTCGACCCTTAATACGAACATGGAAGTAACAAGTGCTAGCACCCCCTACCTTCAACCACCTCGACCTCGACCGTTGGAAGGACAGTCTATCCTTGCTTTTAAGCAAAAGTCTAAGCTGATAAAAATTATCTTTCCTTATTTTAATCTCTTATTGAGATTGGCCAACCTCTTTACCCTTTAGATCAAGTGCCTTAATATAGTCCACTAATTCTCTGATCTTAGCATCCACCTCCTCTTAGGCGGTCTTATTCCAAACTTTAGGGTACTTTTCAGAACTTTCAGATTTTCTTTCAGTTCAAAGCCCATCCAGCCATGTAATGGATTGTCATTCCTAGATCTCTTAACTAGATCCCTACACTCCTTTTGGTCCAGCCAATGATTATTAAATCTGAACAATTTAGGGCCCCACCCTCCACCGGAGTACTCGAGAACTAAAGGACAATGATCTGAGACGTCACACTCAAGAGTCGACAAAGAATCTTCACCCCAAGTATCAAACCAGTTGTCAAACACTTGGATCCTATCTAGGCAGGACCATTAGGCTCAAACCAAGTGAACCTAGGACCCAACAAAGGGAGACTAGGCATGGCGACATCTCTAACAAAACCACAAAACCCACTTGCTTAGCCTCGGCCCCTTGAACATCAACCACATTAATTCATTTCCTTTCCAAATTTTACAATCAGATTTTTTGTCCATACATACACACTGTTGTACGTATAGTATACGGTGTTAAATGTAGTTGTAAGAATTAGTTGTCAAAATATCATTATTCAATATTTACTAGTAAATATTGAATAGAAAAATGTGTTTTAAGTGTGAGATAAAAAAGTTAAGAGATGATGCGAGAATGTGAGACCCACAAAATATAAAAAAGTCAGATTAAATATTTGGGAATTGACATCTTTGTCCTCAAAAGATTGGTTTTAGATAAGAGTAATTTGGTATTTTTTGTAGTGGTTATTTTAATTAAAGATATAGTTAATAGTTGATTAAAGATATAATTGATGATAATTAATTGATTATTAAGGTTAAATAGGAGAAAGAAAAATAAAGATATTAGTAGTGGGTATTTTGCTTAAAAAGATTATAGATTGATTAAAGTTATATAGTTCATAGTTGATAGTTGAAAAGGAAAGAGAAAATTGAGTTTTAAATATGAGATTAAAAAGTTAAGAGATGGTGTGAAAAAGTGGGACCCAAAAAAAATAAAAAAGTGAAATATAATAATTTGAAAGAACATATTTTTCCTCAAAAAGTGAGTTTCAAATAAGGATAAATTAGTAATTTTGGTAGTGATTGTTTTATATAAAATTATAGTTGATAATTTATTAAGGGCATTGTTGAAAAAAATGATTAATTAAAATAGTCTTGATATCGTAAAACATCAAAAGAAAAGGTAGTATGAGGTTGGACCCATGACAGTTTGACAGTGAGAATCCTAGCCATCCACACAGCCCAGTAGTACCCCACATATTTTTACGATCAATGATAAAGAAATGTATGTGGTCCAAAATTAACACTAGTAGTATACACTCTAACCAGCAGGGAATACCATATATAAATAACAATAATATTATGTACTACTGTTTTTAATTTAAATGACCCAAGAGTTCAGAAGATGCAAACTTCAGTCCCCTTCAAATTGAAGAAATTTAAATTAAAAGGGGACAAAGTTCACATGGCCTGACCAGATTCCTACAAATAATCGTCACTATCAAATTTACGTACCCTGTTTTAAGCATTAGTTAAGATTGAGAATTTGAGAACTGTGTTTTCAAAATGGTCCCCTTTATTTCTATACTTGCAAGTTTTTTCTTGCCATACGAAATTTAAAAAAATCACTTATGACGACATGTTGCCCGTTTGTTACAGATTTAAAAAAAAAATGAAAAGCTGAAAATAATTTAAAAACTGCTTCATATGAGAAGTTGTTTTGAGTAGATTCTCATGAAAATCAGTTTTTTAAGGATGATTTTTTTAAAATAAGTGATTTTTAGTATGTTATACAAACACAAAACACCTTCTCATTTTCTTAAAAATCTCTAAAAACTAATCTCTAAATTATTTAACAACACAATCGCTTATTTTTTAATCCGTAACAAACGGGCCCTTACTAATCTCTACGTAGTTATGCTTTACTTTAAAGTTTTGATGTTTCAGAACCTAATTCTCATTGGTCTACCCTATGGAAGCTGCAGACTCCTGAGAGGGTTCGTGCCTTCAGTTGGCTGCTTGTTCATGAAAGGTTATTGACAAATAATGGGAAAAATGCCATGGGGTTGCGGAATGCGAATTGTATCCACTGTGGTTCGACTCTAGAAAATACATTTCATGTTGTGTGTAATTGTCCTCATGTAGTTACTATGTGGTTAGGCTTGGTTAGAGTGGAGATGCGCAACAATTTTTTTGTTGGAGATCTTTACCATTGGCTCCAGTTCATTCTCCTAGAAGCTAATTGGAAGAGAAATGATATTGATTGGGCTGTTTGGTGGGCCACTGCGTCGCATCTCCTACGGAGTTGGAAAAATAAGGAGGAACATGATGTGACTTTTACTAGACCTTGTAGGTCTTAGACTGTTTCTAGTGCTTGTGTGTAGGGTTACCAGGTGGCTATGGCCGTGTCACGTTCATCGTAGTATCGCGATGTGGAGAGTGTTGAAGTTAAGTGGGACCCTCTAGGGTCTAAGGCTGTGGTGGCTTAATGAGAAAGTTAGAAGGTTTGTGGCTTTCAGGTTTTTCTAAGTAGATTGGGTATTGTGATCCTTTGATTGCTGAGTTTTGGGGAGTTCTCACAAGTTTGCAGCTTTGTTGTGAGGCTGGGGCAAAGTGATTATCCAGTTTGATGTCAAGGTTGTGTGTGATGTTATCATTGGTGTTGATATTGGTTGCATCTCGGGGTGGAGCATTAGTATTGTCCAAGTGGACGATTTGATTATGTATAAGTATTGTCCAAGTTCTGTAGGGCTGTTGTACGAAATCTATTCTCAGACTTGTTTTTCGTTAGTTGCTGGTTTTGCTTTGGGGCTTCGCCCTCGTTAAATACGAAAAAAAGAAGATAAAGTGAGACAATAATCGTTCATGTCTTAATCAGTTGAGTTATAGATAAATTTAAATTTTGAGTGAAGTAAAGAAATTTTCAAATTTAAATGTTTAAGGATTAGAATTATTTTTAACAAATAGTATTTAATCTATATATGCATAATTTTGCTTCTATCAAGGATATAATTGTAAAAGAAAAAGCATGACACCAAACTTGATTCCCAAAGAACTTATTCTCTTTTATATATAGTACTCCCTCTAATCTCATTTATAAATACAAAAAAAAAACTTTTTTTAGATTCAAATATAAACAAATGTCAATTAACTCAACTCCATTAAAATTATTATTTTACAAAATACTCTTATTTAATTCTACTTTTACTACTAAGATATTGCACATTCCTAAAAAAATAATGATGTATTAGTAAAATTAAAAATTAAATATTAAATGAATATAACTATCTTAATATGTATGAATATTAAATGAGTCTGAAGTACTGTAGATTAGTCGGGAAGGATCGAATACACAAATTATTTTTCAGATTAGAATACGGACACAGTAAGTGGACGGTGGAAGTGGTGGTGTAGGGTACACTACACATGAGAAAAGCTTCTCTCTAACATTTCCTTCACACACACACACTCTCATACAATTATGACCTTTTGTCCATAATATTTGCCCACTTGCTTTTTTCAATTTGTCTCTGTTCGCAATATTAATGCCCCAACACCCCTTCCTAGCTGCATGGTTTGTTCATGCAATTACCCTACGCCACCTTCAATATCCCAATATGCACATTATCAATACCTTAGTGTTAATTTTATATTATTAAATTGGATTGATTACAACTTCCATTTATGGTAATCTTTATCTTAATCATCAACAAGCCACTCAAACAAGTAAATAGCTATAGGAAACTTGTAGAACTAATGGGAACATTCACACTCACAACAGAGGTAACAAGGAGGGGAAGAAAATCAAGAAAGAGCGATGAGGTAACCGTATAAACTGTCAATATCAGCATTAATAATTATTAAAGAAAGGTAAACTGATTCGGGAGAATGATGTTGATTTCAAAAAAAAAAATCTATAACTACCGAACACTTTGATAAGATGGTTTGAGTCTTTTCCAACTTAATCAAGATCATGAGCTTGAATTCAGCATTGGGAATGCAGTTGCATTAAAATTCTTGAGGGAAAGTTTTGTTGACCACCGTAGTGGTTTAAATGATTAGTCTATGCAGTTGCACGAAGATACTCAATTTAAAAATAAAATAAAAAAGTCTAGACCTTTCCTCTTGTATCAGAAATTCCATTTCCTACGGCTCCTATAAATTCGGCTCTGGTTATCACTTCCAACATGCATAGAAACTGCTCTTCTTCTGATCAAGTATTCTGCAACCACCATCATCCCCAACCAAATTAATAAATATAAATATATAGATGGTATATACAATTTTAGTACTTTATAATCTCCACAACCTTGTTTCTAGTATAGTATATTTTTCATTACTGAATTGGAGAGAAACTTTTTGTAGGAAGAAGCTAGGATGCAAGTTTGGGAAGGGTATGTAGATTGGAGGAACAGACCAGCCATAAAAGGACATCATGGTGGAATGCTTGCTGCCTCCTTTGTTTTGGGTAATTCTTTTAATGTTTTTTATTTATTTATTATTTATAAAGTATATATGCACACACACATATATATAATTTATTCTAATTTCCATAGCTGTGGAGGTATTGGAGAACCTAGCATATCTTGCCAATGCAAGCAACCTTGTTTTATATCTTTCCAAGTATATGCACTTTTCACCATCATCTTCTGCCAACATTGTCACCAATTTCATGGGAACAGCTTTCCTCCTTGCAATTCTTGGTGGCTTTTTAGCAGATGCATTTTTCACCACTTATTCCATTTATCTCATAAGTGCTGCAATTGAATTCATGGTAAGTTGTTCTTATTCTACTTAAGCTTGCTTATATATAGTTTTTTCTCAAGTGTTTTTTTTTGGGAGTTGATATATTAGCTTTGCAGGAATATGCTTCAAGACTTTCAAATTCATCGGATTACATACATACATACATACAGCCTTCAATATCAAACACATGATGACAATAAAAAAAAACTGAAAAAAAAAAGAATCTAGAATTAGTTATAGGTAGTTAATTAATTACCCAAGTAAGAAGGAAGGAATCAACTCTGGAATATCTTGGAGAGGGTAAATTCTAGAAGAGTCAAGCAATGAAGATGCGTGTGAGTGTGACAAATATTTTGATTGACATCCACAAACAAAATGTATACTATAGTGCATAGTGCATGCCCCACCAGGTGGGGCCAGTTTTTTTCATAAAAAGGACAGAACAATGAAAGCAATTAACTTCAAGTTGAACTTATTTTCGAACTAGCTTTTGTCATAGTCATATCATTATCATACTTAACAAAATTTAAGTAAAAAAATCTGTTTACCTGAACTAACAGGGTCTATTAGTGCTGACAATACAAGCTCACATACCACCACTGAAACCACCAAAATGTGTTATGGGAAGCAGCAACAGTAATTTATGCCAGAAAGTTCAAGGTGGGAAAGAAGCTATGCTATTTGCAGGTCTCTATCTTGTGGCACTAGGTGTAGGAGGAATAAAAGGTTCCCTTCCTCCTCATGGAGCTGAGCAGTTTGATGAGACCACACCAGATGGAAGAAAGAAGAGATCTGAGTTTTTTAATTACTTTGTGTTTAGTCTTTCATGTGGGGCATTGGTAGCAGTAACTTTTGTGGTTTGGATTGAAGATAATAAAGGATGGCAATGGGGATTAGGAGTCTCAACTGCATCAATATTGATTTCTATTCCAGTTTTTCTTCTTGGCTCACATACTTATAGGACTAAGATTCCAGCTGGAAGCCCCATCACACCCATGTTCAAGGTATAATTTATATATATATATAATAGTATCTTATGTTGCACTGACATTTCATATTGAAGACGTGTCTGGTGATTTATACGTGTCATGTCGAATACTGACATGGACACTGACACTTCATTTACATTCATTTCTCAAATTATTATTCGTGTCTACGTGTCTGTATTTGTGTTGTGTCTAGTGTCTGTGTTAGTATCGATGTTTCATAGATAGTATCTACTCAAAATGATATAATAGGTTGCGAAATTCTGGTGTGAACCACTTTGAAAATTGTTCGAAACTCAACAACGATCGACAGCGCTCTTGAAAGCAGAAGCTAATTATTGTCCTCTTTATCTCCACAGTTGAGTCAGTGACCTGATTGTTTTCCCATATTTTTGTTGAACCTACACCATACTACCTTAGTCGCGAGGACGAGAAGAGCTATGAGCTTCTACTTTGAGATGACGTTTGTCACATTGTTGGAACTTCAAACGCTTTTCAAATACTGATCAACTATGTACAACCTCTTTAGCACTAACACTTTCTATTGAAGACGTGTCTAGTGTCCGATGCATGTCATGTTGGACACCAACACCAACACTGACATTTCAATTACTTGTACTTTTTAAATTAATATTTGTGTCTGCGTGCCCGTGTTTGCATCGTGTCTGGTGTCGGGGCTTCATAGGATACAACCTATAATTAAAGGATGGCTAAAAAACCTGCTTTGTTTTGAATTGATGACAGGTTCTTGTTGCAGCAATTTGCAACAACCGCAAAGCTAGGAGGAACTCAACCAATGCTATCACAAGCATGGCCATAAGTCCATCCAATACAACTGAAATACAAAATGGAGAAGAAAGTAAACCTACAAAAGAAGTGATACACTACTCTCTAACAGAAAGCCTGAAATTCCTCAACAAAGCAGTAATAATAGAACCAGTTCACCCAATGTTAAAATGCACAGTAAAAGAAGTAGAAGAAGTCAAAATTGTATTCAAAATCCTCCCCATATTTATGTCTACTATAATGCTAAACTGTTGCCTAGCTCAATTATCAACCTTTTCAGTTCAACAATCAGCAACAATGAATACCAATCTTGGTTCCTTCAAAGTCCCTCCAGCCTCATTACCTGTATTCCCTGTCCTATTCATCATGATTCTCACACCAGTCTATAACCATATCATTGTTCCATTTGCTAGAAAAGTAACAAAAACTGAAATGGGTATAACACATTTACAAAGAATAGGGACAGGACTATTTCTCTCTATTGTAGCTATGTCTGTAGCAGCTTTAGTAGAAACCAAAAGAAAGAAAACAGCTATTAAGTTTGGTTTATTAGATTCTACTAAACAACTTCCAATAACATTTCTATGGGTGGCTTTACAATACTTGTTCTTAGGTTCAGCTGATCTTTTCACTTTAGCTGGAATGATGGAGTTTTTCTTCACTGAAGCACCTTGGAGTATGAGATCTTTAGCTACAGCACTTTCATGGGCATCATTGGCAATGGGATATTTTCTTAGCACTGTTCTTGTGTCTATCATTAATAAGGTGACAGGAGCATTTGGACAAACACCTTGGCTACTGGGTAGTAACTTGAATCATTATCATCTTGAGAGGTTTTATTGGTTGATGTGTGTGCTTAGTGGACTTAATTTTATTCATTATCTCTTCTGGGCTAATTCCTACAAGTATAGAAGTTCAACAAGCCCTGGATACTAGTTTATAACCATTTATTGTTCCTTAATAATATTAATCACCCTGTAATTGTACCGTGAGAGAGATGGATTAGAGAGTGATTTGTGCTCCATGACATGAGCCATATAAATGGCATGCATGGACTAATATTGAATTATTTGATGCAGTTACCTTCCACTCTACTGTTACTTATCATGCTTGTTACTATTTTATTCGATGTACCTACCATATTTTAGTATTTAATTTAAAAAATATACATTGGAAAATTTATAAATAAAATAATGTCATCAATATCAAATTGAGACGCATACCTACCGATACTCTCGCTTTAGCTATTTCTCTAATGTTGTCACTACCAAGAGAGACAAATTGTCTTTCCACTTTCCACTACCACGTGAGCTATTCTAATAAAAGAACATGAGTTTTTGTCTACTATATTCTTACACAATACTCATGATTTATGTATTTTTTGAGAATAAAGAGTAAATGAGCTGACCTAACTTCATAATGTCTCATTAATTGCGAGCTCTCTCTCTCTCTCTCTAGTATTGATTATTGTTTCCTTGCACTTCTCTCTTATCTTTGTATTATTTTTCCAAATGACATTACAATGGAGCCTACTCACAACTATAAGATGATGCGGTGAGTTGTGCTGCATGCATGAAAGTTTGTTCACACAAAAAATACATCTTTGTTGTAAGTTTCTTAACACACTTTCTCTTTTTTCTTTTGGGTCACTATATGTTTAGTGTTAAATGAGTGATAAAGTTATAAAAATGAAAAAGGTAAAGTTAAAGAAAATTTATTCTCTTGCTTATCTAGTATAATCATAACGTGTTACATATTTTTATTTTGATAAGTCAAAATGAATTGAAGGAGGTACTCATTTTTTTTATTTAAAAACTGAATTATAGAAACAAAATTCATTTTCTTATCAGAGCAGAACAAATACTGAATATGTTTAAGTAACTTATGTTGGAGGATAATCCTCCTTTATATCATCTATTCTTCTATGCAACAACGGCTCTCTTATATTCTCTCTGTCAGTTCTGGTATTCATATCAAGAGCTTTTATCATCACTTTTCTACTGCATTTGAGGTATTATTGTATTGGGGACTAGTCCTCTTACTTATACACTAGGTGAGGTGAATTGCTTTCCCTAAATACCTACAATGAAAAACAAAGTTAATTAGTAGCTTTTATCCTTTTGAATTTGCTGCATCTAGTCATGAATACTTCAACCAGTTACAATAAAACCTGGTCACAGCCTTTATCCCACATTTTGTTTTATAAGTTTTGGATCAATAAACACATTAATTAACCTGTTCTTCATTGTTTACTTTATTTTTTTGCATAATATATAATTATTGCTACAGTTTCTCTGACCAATCACTTAAAATGCAGGAAGACACACACCATCGTTACTAACTTGAAAGAACAATGGCCACTGAAATCCAGATTCAACAGCAAAACAATGGAGGAGCCACATTAATTCTAAAAACATCTTTCATTAATTGTCTCAATATTGTAAAAAGTCCCTTACTATACCACTCTCTTTCTCAAACTCTCTATAAAAAAACTGACTTATAGAAACAAAACTCATTTTTTATCAGAGTAAAAATAAAATAAAAAGTATTAAATATCAAAAGGATTGAGACGGATACCTGCCGATACTCTAGTTTTAGCTATTTCTCTAATGTTGTCACTACTAAGAGAGGAACAATATTTCTCTAATGTTGAGACGGATACCTGCCGATACTTTAGCTTTAGCTATTAAAATATAAACCACATATTGATCAATATTTTGATTTTTTATTATTAAAATTCTCCTGAAAAATAACCTAACAATTTGGCAAATGTTAGAACAATTTCTTAATAAATTTTTATTACAAATGATTATTTTTTGAAAGCTCTCCGTGCATCGCACGGGTAGGAATATTAGTTTTTTCCAAATGACATTACAATGGAGCCTACTCACAACTATAAAACCTAATCTCAGCCTTAGCGTTTGAATGAATTTTTGAAACAACTGGGCCTCAAGTTCGATCCCCAGCATGTCATGTTTTCAATTTTGTTTCCTTATTTGGCAGCTTGTTTTTTTTTTGACAGTTCATGTTGTTTCTTTTTCATTTGACAGCTGCATTATGTTATTTTTAACAATACTTTGAAAAATGATTAAAAATATTATATTATATATTATATTTTGGAGTGTATTTAACCAAAAAAATATATTGATTTTTGCAAATCTTTTTTTGAATAAACTAGTATGAATTACCCGTGCGCTGCACGGGTAGACGTGTCATCGTGATATATAATTTATAATTTATTCACTCAGAAAAATATTCAATTTTATGTTTTAGTCGTTTATATGATTAAAAAATCGACTACCCGTAAATGATCGACCAAAACAATGTTTTCCGGTGAATTCAGAATTACATATATCCCAATTCCCCCAATTCAGAATTACACATTATATGGGATACTCATTTCTCTCAATTAAGTTTATGTGTTCAAACTCCAAAGCATGAGAGTGTCAACGGGTCTAAAATTTCACAATTTTACTCAACTTAATTTTAAGTATTGACAATAGGTAAGACAGCTTCCAAGCAAATAAAGAACATGTCAGAATATTGTCAAAGGTTGTCACGATTAGATTTCAGCAAATATGTGGCATATTCAGTACACAAAAACTTGTCAAAACAATATATTGAAATCATTATAGATCTGGTATTGACATTCCAAGACCGTAACTGTACTCCCAATGCTTCAAAAGTAAGCCACTTCTTCATCACTCCCTAGCCACCGCAAGGTGCCTGTAGATGAAATTCCATCAAGCTTTACTATAAAATGTAGTGACTATTACATAATCATTTTGATTTTGATACTATCTATAGTGGGAGTTGGCTATCGGTAATGCGTGTTGGACTTAAAAAGAATTCATGTATTCTAACCTCCTTTAAGATGTAATTTCAGAAACATGTATTTTCAATGCTAATAAAACGTGTATTTTCAATGCTAGCTAGCCTCAAAATGTCTGTTAACATCTTTAAAATGTAACCAAATAAACATTATCTTAGCAACACACATTTCTTAGTTTGATGTAATTAAAACCAATTCCATTTCCATATAGATTAGCAAGAATCAAATCGTCAGTTTTAACAAAATTCATTGAAAAACGGAGAATGCAATGGAGATGGAGATTGAAAGCAAGAATAATTGAATAAAAAGGAAAAGTACCAGTGGGATTTAAGTCACATGCAGTGACACACTGCAAAGGAATAATCATCACTTCAGCAAGCTTTCCACCTCTTGTGACATCCACATAATGCAAAGCTGCATAAATCTACAAATATCAATTATGATTTCTTGAACAAAATGTGGTAACTTTATCCTTAAAGCATAAAATAAGTGCCAACCATAAAATAATGTGCTACATTGAGAACATAATGTGCTACATTCTACCCCCTTTTATGCTAGATTTGTCCTTGTAGATAGACTCCCCTAGCAGGTCTCTAGAATAGCATTGTAGATTTATGAAGTCTTTTCAATTTCCAAAGGAGATCCCATTTGTATCTGTTCAAAGAAGAAGCAATTGCCATCAGTGAAGCAAACAAAGGGTAGAAGAAAATGAAATCCAAAATAGAATATATGGGCATTATCTCAGAATAGACAATATCCTTCTATGTTTGTTTAAAGATTTAACAATCATTGACTTCACCAATATGCAGTATTTGCAAAAGCCCAGAATTATTTTATCGTAATCGTTAATGTCGAAGTCATTGACTTGCAAATCAAAGTCGATTGATGCCTCTGTAATATTTTATAGAAAAGTTTAAAGGTAATAATACATGTCATTGTTACATAAGCAGAGAGTATCGGGTTAGAAATTTAGAAGGTGACTCAATGCAAGGATTTTGACCCCTATTGGAAAGCTATACCCATGAAGTTCATGAATAAGTTAGTTAAATAATGACATTAAATGTCTTCTACTTTTTAAAGAAATATTAAGGAATAGTATGGTGATTCAAATATCTTGGTAATGATAAATTAGGCACTCCCCATATAAAAACACTAATCAAAACAAAATCCACCCAACCAAGTTGGACAAAGTTCCCCATCGAGCAACATAAAACTTAATTATGCTCCCTGCCTGATATGTTAGTATCCTTATCGTGCATATATTCAAGAAAACATCCTTTGAAATTCACATGATATTAGACCCAACAAACACTCAAAGATAAACCATTTTAGTAACTTAATAGAATGCACAAAACACGTTAACATAAGCATTAAGCACATAACATCAATGAGTTATAAGACATGGTTGATTTCACAACTATCTTTGTTTTGATTTCTCAAATTTTCTTAGTCAATGTCAGTAGATAACAATAATGATTATAAATCAAAAGTTATAAGTATATTGAAGTGGTAGTCATCCCATTAAAATTGTAAGGTTGTTGTTTTTTTAAATGAAGTTAAAATGAATATAAAATTGGGAAAAAAAAGCATAAAATCCCTAAAAACATAAATAAATAAAAACCTATAATTGGTCAAATCCTTAATAATGCAAAAATCAGAAGGAAAAAAAACCTAAAATCCCAAATTTTAATTGAAAACTAAAATGAAAAAAAATGCAAGAAATCCTAAAATTCCTAAAAACCAAACAAAACCATAATCCTAAAATCCCAAAAACAACTTTAATAAGAAAACCCTAAAATCTTTAATTTAAAATTAGTTTTTTATAATAACAATTTTCAGACTAACAATAGTGAAGAAGAAGAAGGAATCCGAGAATAAGAGCAATTTATAGTCAGAAGCTTACTGTGGAATGTCCATTGTTTTATTCCCGTCGCCTCCACCACGAATGTCATCGTCGCCGTCGTTTGAGTGCCCGTCGCACATCACCCATTCGCGCCCTTTCTCTCACCTCTCTATTATCTCTCTCTTCACCACAAAGAGATGATTTTTTTTTTAGGAAAGTGAATGTTTGAAGGATGGAGAATAAAGAGGAAGAAAATGGAAGATAGGGATGAATTGTTTTGAATTTTATCGTGATTGAAGAAGAAAGAGAAAGAGAAAGATGAATTGTTTTCAATACCTGTACATCATCATAACTGTAACCGTAAAGCAAAAAAAAAATCAAGCATAATTATTAGTCTTTAATTGAGAATTGAATTGTAATTACAATTCGTGTTTTACTGTCCGTAAATTCAAACACATCTCATCCGTTGATCCGTAAATTTAGCAGCTGGACTATTTTGTAGCCGTTAGATTTTATTGTAAAATGAGGTGGCTTTTTCTGCTGCTTACGTGGCTTTTATTGTTGCTGAAGTGGCTTTTTTGATGAGTGAGGTGTCAACTCTTATTTAAATATAATAAAGATATCTGAAATTTTCCAAGAATGTTGAGATTTTGAGTTCTTAACCGAATTTCTATTGACAAATTAAAATAATTTTCTTAGAAATTTAGTTTTATTTGTAGCTATAGTATTTTTTTTTAATTTACATATGCTTATTTGTGTATTTGATTATTTGGTATATTTGTTGATGATTTTGGTTCCACGGTATACAAAACTCTCTCACTAAAAGGCCCACTTTTTAAGATTTGCACAGGGTCTCTCAATTGTTTGAGACGACCTTGCCTCTCTTGGTAGTGACAACATTAGAGAAATAGCTAAAGCCAGAGTATCGGTAGGTATCCGTCTCAATCCATTTGATATTTAATACTTTTTTTCCATCTTCCTTTAGGTGAAAATACAAATAAAAAGAAAAGACTTCAGCATTGAATATGTATATATACTATACGTTTGCCATAGTTCTATATGATGGGAGTCTATCATTCTTCTGTGTTCCATTGCAGGACCAATATAGTAGCATTACTAGAGCATTTATGTGTGTATATGTGTGACGAAGCTTGGACCTCCTAATGTGCGAGATTAAATTCTGGTCTTAGAATTTAATTAACATCTTATTTATTTTTGTTGATTGTGGTATGTCAACATGTTACTTTTTATAAATTCAACATAAAGTGTGTAACTTTTTTAATGACAAAATGTTAAAATAAAATTTAAATGTTTTTAAAAAAAATTTAAGCATCAAATATATTTCTAAAATACATATTATTTTGAACACTTTTATTTTCTATTGTATTTTTTTTTTGACAACTATTTCTATAGTACTGTTAATAATAAAATCATTATTATTATTTTTGACACACATAACATCATTAATTATAAATTTCGGTTCATAGAAAAACAACTTTTTAAGGCAAGAAAAATAAGTTATAAAAATGTAAAGACAACACATTAAACTTTTGAGAATTTTCCGTTTTTATTGGTGTGCAGTATCCACCGACTTGTGTCACACTCAAGATTTGAACTCAAGATCTTAATGTAGGATCCTAGTCCAGTTACATTCGGACCTATCCTTCTTGATTTTTTAGAACTTTTTTTTTTAAAAAAAAAATCATTTTTGTAGACGAAGTGGTCACTACCACTAGAAACTCACACACAACTGCGAGCTACCAGGTTCGAACCCGAGACACGATATCCCGCCTAACAATTTCGGCATTTACCAATTGAGCTAGGCCTTACATAGGGGTGAGCAAAAGACGGGTTGGGACAGATTTTACTTGTCTCTACCCGGCTCTAAATTTTTATAGGGTCATTTTTTAGACCCTAACATGTTTTTAGATCCGAACAAATCTGATGTTCTTAAGTTCAAAGTAAAATCGGGTTTACTTAGGACGATATCGGGTTGGCCCGAAGGACAATTGAAGTAAAATTATAAGGTGATCACTCAATAATGACTAAAAGTTAGAAGTGATAAATTGAATTGTTTTAGTATTTTATCATGTATTCAAAGTCAAAATATGACTTTTGTAATAATATTTTACAACAATGTTTCTACTTAAACTAATACAGATTTCAAATTGAATATTGTATTTATAAAAGTCTCACTACCAATGTAATAGAGTTAAAAATTAGGATGGTGTGTGAGTAAGGGACGGTTTGGGACGGGTTATACCTAACTCGAACTCTTCCCTAATTTTTGGTCGAGCCTATTCTCTAGACCCTAACCCGTCCGTCCTTAGACTTGAACAAACTTGATACTGTGGGGTTAAATGGGATAAAGAGGGAACAAATCTTAGAGTTCGGAACAAACTCCATACTGTGGGCCTATTGCTCACCCCTAGCCTTATCGATAAAAAAATCTCTATATATAAATCCTATATCGACTTTATAAGCCACTTTTGGTGGGAAAATTATTTTTCCACCATTTACCAATATACCCTCATTTTGTACCCTACTGTTTACCAATATACCCTCATTATATATTTTTGGACCGACATACCCTCACTCTATATTTTGCACCCCACAATTTACCAATATACCCCTTATTTTGTACCCCACTGTTTACCAATATACCCACACTATATATTTTTGGACCGACATACCCCTGACAAATTTTTTATTTGTCCAAAACTATTTTTTTTATTATTATCTCTCTTAATTAATACACAATCCATTTACCAATATACCCCTCATTTTGTACCCCACTGTTTACCAATATACCCTCACTCTATATTTTTGGACCGACATACCCCACTCTATATTTTGTACCTCACCATATACCAATATACCCCTCATTTTGTACTCCACTGTTTACCAATATACCCCCACTATATATTTTTGGACCGACGTACCCCTGACAATTTTTTTATTTTTCCAACACTTTTTTATTTATTATTATCTCTCTTAATTAATACACAATCGTTGACTTCCCCACTTTTGGTGGGAAAGTTTTATTCCACATTTACCAATATACCCCTCATTTTGTACCCCATTGTTTACCAATATACCCCCACTCTATATTTTTGGACCGACACACCCCCACTCTATATTTTGTACCCCACCATTTACCAATATACCCCTCATTTTGTACCTTCCTGTTTACCAATATACCCCCACTCTATATTTGTGGACCGACATACCCTTGACAAATTTTTTATTTGTCCAAGACTTTTTTTTTATTATCAAAATGTACCCCTCATTTTTTACCCCACTGTTTACCAATATAGGGATGTGTTGTGTATTTTTATACCCCCTTATAAAATGTTACAACCATTTTTTTTAACCAATAGTACACACATCCATTTTTTTGTGAACTATATTGTCATCATTATTGTTAAAGAGTTTTTTTATCAACGTTTTTATGAATTAAGTTTCTCACATTCAAAATCACCACCCCGCATTGGTACGTATCTTCGGAAATATATCATATATAAACACAACTCTATCAACATAAAAATTCCATTCTATGTTTGGTTGTAAATTATCAATTCATATCAACCACTAACTTCAGAATACATAATTTTTAACATTTTTTCTGTAATTCCTTATAACTACGTCTCCGCGATCGCATACGCGTGTGACGCCTCTAGTCATATTTAATTTGTATCAATTGTAGTTTGTTTCTAAGCATTAAATTATTAGGTATACGTCTCTATAAGAATTTCCTAAAATCTATTAAATCCAAAACAGCTTTGGTTCACGCGTGTTAGTGACGTTACTTCCGAATTGGTCGAGGTCGTCGCTTAATGACCCACAGCTTGTGAGAAGATTGTTTTGAGCAAAACTACACAACTGGTAATATTCATCTTTCCTTTACCACTCTAACTCAAATTATTGTTTTTTTTTTGGTGTGTGTGTGTGGAAGTTGCAGTGCAATTGTGCGAATGCATGATCTGAATTTCGGCGAATCTAACGCATTTCATCTCTGTCCGTTACCTCAATCCATTGGTTGTTAGTGTTAGACTTTACCTAGTTGCCTAATTTATTCTATAATCTTATGCTTTGATGTTGAATATATTCCAATTTCTACTGTTCGGCAGATAAATTAAACAAACTGAAGTTTGTTGCTTACAATTCTCACTAACAATATACTATAATTGTGTCTATGTCTATGTCTATGTCTATGTCTATGCCATTGGAAGGAATATACGTTTACAATTTACAAGAAATGGGTCATAATTAATTAGGTGGCTATGAATATCAACAAACAAGAATACTAGTATTTGTTTATAATTTAAGCCAAGTTGGAAGCTTTACTTTCCAAAGTCAGCTTTGCTTTTTCAATTCCTATATATTTATGCATTTCAAATCCTATATTTATTTTGAGGTCTCATTCTGATCGTCTCTGTATTTTGCTTGTAGGTTGAAACTGGTAAATTTTCTTGTCTCTATGTGTTTGCTATGGTGCATCTATGAATTAGATGGACACTGAGTATTTGTACGAACATAACTGCAATGATTTGTTTTTACATTTTTTGGAGCTGTCACCCCTCTTGTGCTTTATTGTCTTCTCATAGAAAAATTGCTTTTGTGGATACTCTTACTGGTTATATTATATGATCTTGGTACATGGTTTCTAAGCCGAAGATCTTTGGCTATTTGGCAAGACTTACAATGCCTTTGATTTACCCATTTGTTTTCTTGTCTCGGCCATTTATCTCTGAACTTCTTGTCTCTTTCAAATGAGTATTTGTCTAGCTGCTTTGCTTTCCTGTGATAATAGTTTTGAGGTTACTGTTGGTGACACAATATCTGGCAGTTATATTTTCTTATCACTGTCACTCTTGTTCTTGTACTTCAGATTCTCAAACTCCAACTCTATTCATGATGCATGCCCCACACTAAACACCTTGTAGGGACAACTGACAATAAGCACTATAGTTGCCAAAACTCTTTCATCTTCAACCTTAATCTGCTTTACTTCTAGTGAATGAATGTACCAGTTAAACAAGAAAATAGTAGAGGTTTATAGGATTTGTATTGGCATGAAATTTGTTTTCTCTCCTGTTCAAGAATTGGCTTGTATACATGCATGTGTTTGGATGAAATCATTTGAATTTCAATCTTGCATAATATAATTCCCATCCTTATTTTCCTATCCTGTATCTTGTTGATTTAATGATATGTGCTGATATATTTTGAAGTATTACAGATAAAATCAAATGGGGAATCTTTTATGCTGCGTGCAAGTTGACCAATCTACGGTGGCTATGAAAGAAGGATTTGGACGATTTGAAGGGGTGCTTCAGCCAGGATGCCATTGCATGCCATGGTTCCTTGGAAAACGAATTGCTGGTCATCTCTCTCTTCGCCTACAGCAATTGGATGTTAAATGCGAGACCAAGACAAAGGTTTATTACTATCTAAGACTTCAATTGTAACCTAATCTTTAGTCATTTCATGCTTATCAGTCACATGGATCCTTTCTTTCTGGCTAGGATATTTTTTTAATTTTTATTAAGTGTAATTGGTGATCATCCTGGTTTTCGATTCCTATATGTTTTCTGAACTATTGTCTCTTCACTAGTATCCGCCACTTTGAATACTCTCTATGCTTACGTGTTTCTCATATCTTTCCATTGAATTAATGTTGGTTTGTTTTAATGTTTATTTGCTTACAGGATAATGTCTTTGTCAACGTTGTTGCTTCTATTCAATATCGTGCCTTGGCAAATAATGCCAGTGATGCATTTTATAAACTAAGCAACACTAGGACCCAAATTCAAGCCTATGTATTTGATGGTATAAACAATTACCCCTGCTTAACAGTATAGAAATAGTCGATAAGCGGTTTAAGTGTAAATTATCAGCTAAGGTAAAATTTCTATTCTCATTTGCAGTAATTAGGGCAAGTGTTCCAAAACTCAACTTGGATGATGTTTTTGAGCAGAAAAATGAAATCGCAAAAGCTGTGGAGGAAGAACTTGAGAAGGTCTTTTTGTAATAAATAGTATTAAGTATTTATGGATAAGGTGAACTGTGGTTTTACGGTAATTTGAATCTGATGCTTTATGTCTCAACAGGCTATGTCAGCTTATGGATATGAAATTGTTCAAACACTGATTGTTGATATAGAGCCAGATGTGCTTGTGAAGAAGGCTATGAATGAAATCAATGCAGGTACATTATTTTCTACTAAAGCTTATGAGACAATTGATTGTAGGCTTAAATATCATTTACCCCCTGCAAATATCACCATAATCCATTTACCCCCTGTAAAAATAAAAGTTTTAAAATGCCCCTTACAAATATAAACCATTTACGGTTACCCCCCTGCTGTTATATTATGTTGACAACATTAAGTGTATAATAGGTATAATCTGTTCACGGTTACCCCCCTGCAAAATATAAATCGTTTACGGTTACCCCCCTATAGGGGGGTAACTAGAAACACTTATTATTTGCAAGGAGCTTTTTAAATGTTTTGTTTTTACAGGGGGGTAAATGGATTATGTTGATATTTGCAGGGGGGTAAATGATATTTAAGCCTTGATTGTATAACACTTTTATGTGTAACAGAAATATTTCAAACATTATTGCCTATTTGAGAAATATTTGTAGTATCCAAGACGACGCAAGCCCGTGCGGATGCACGGGTATACGACTAGTGTCAACTAAAGCTTGTATAACTCGTGTATTAACTACTTTTTGCAGCTGCAAGATTGAGGGTGGCAGCTAATGAGAAGGCAGAGGCAGAGAAGATCTTGCAAGTTAAGCGAGCTGAGGGCGAGGCTGAGTCTAAATATCTCCATGGGGTGGGTATTGCTCGCCAACGCCAAGCCATTGTGGATGGCTTGAGAGACAGTGTGCTTGGATTCTCAGGAAATGTACCTGGGACGACTGCGAAAGATGTCTTAGACATGGTCCTTGTCACTCAATATTTTGACACCATGAAAGAAATTGGTGCTGCCTCCAAGTCTTCTACTGTGTTCATTCCACACGGACCTGGTGCTGTTCGCGATGTAGCTAGCCAAATTCGTGATGGGCTTCTTCAGGCTTCTCATCACTAGCTTCTGTTCCTCCTATATCACATCTGATTTGTATGGGAGTATGATGATTCTGTAAATGCCTGTGTTTATATTTTGGTACGGTGTGTTATATGATTTCCTATGATAAACTGCTAAATCAACCATCCAAATGTTAATGTTGACTATATCAGTCTTTCAAAGATATTTTGTCATTAAACTAATCCTTCAAAGATTTAAGACATCACAGTTGTTCTCAATGAAAATGGTGGCACAAAAGTACACATTTGATCATTGTTTTGTATCTTTGAGGGATTGATTTGGCGATAAAAACCTTTGAAGGATGAATGTGTTCAATTTGCTGACCTTTGGAGGACGATTTAAGGAACTTACTCTTGTTTTATACTAAGTTTGTAATTATGTGTAACTAAACTATTAATTATCCCTATACCTACAAGTTTTTCTAGATTGTTAAAGTTGCTCATAAGAAATTTTTATGGATTGTTTGATTGCTTCATGTTATTGGTAAATTAAGTACCGTGGTTTTCTGATTGGTGGGGAAACCCACAATCTTGCTTGTCCTCTTTGTAATTCGCCATTGGTGTTTTTTGAGTTAGAGTACTCCTAGTGCTCGGTATAATTCAATATTTGCTTATCAAAAAAAAAAGTACCGTGATTTTCAACCTTGAATTTTTGCATAAAGAAAAATGCTTCTTGTTGTCTATATCCATTAAATTTAAAAAAAGGCTTAAATATTATTTGTCCCTCTTAAATATGTTAACATTTGAATTTTGTCTCTCAAAAATTCTGTAGTTTGGAAATGTACTATCACTTGTCCCTACATGTCCCCAAACATGGACTAATGTTGGTACACTTCCTAAACACCATTTATCAAACATTGCTTCATATCCAACATCTTAAATTCTCTATTAAAAAAAGGCTCACCAATAAAATAAAATAAAATAAAAATATTATTCATTCAGATTTTTTTTGGACATGTAGGGAGAAACACCATTTGTAAACTCACACACACAAAATGAAAATTTTATGTTCGAACCCAAGTAGCTACATACACATAGCTTAGGGTTCAATGTCCATTTGGTTAAAATTTTGGAGAGTCGAGAATTAATTCTAAGAGCAAAATAAGACAAATATAATTGAAAAACATAGTTCATGTGATTAGGTTACATAATTGTGGTGGATAAGATTGATTGAATGGGTAAAATTGATTCATAGAAGCCAACAATTTCTAATTTTTACATTGAATGAAATCAATTCTAGTATGAGACCTACGAAAGTCTATCCATTTATATACGACAAGTGATTCTACATTATTATCCAAACTAAATCAATTAATTTAAATCTTTTGAAATGTGGGCTCTTGGCAATGGAGCCAATATTAATCTTTGGAGAGATAAATGGATCAATGAAGATATTAGATTATCTGAGCATGTACAACACATTCCTCCTCATGCATTGGAATGGTGTGTTTGTGATTTGGTTACTGACTATGGCTCTTGGAATATGGACTTTATCAATGCTAATGTTCCATTGCACATCATTCCAAAGCTTCTTGCTCATCCAGCGCCGTTGCCTCATGATGGGCCTGATGAGCGCTATTGGCCGGGAGATAGCTCCGGTAAGTTCTCGGTTGCTTTGGCATACAAATATATTGGTAATCATGATGTCTCTCTTGCCAATGATAAGTGGAATAAAGTTTGGAAGCTCCAAGTTCCGGAGCGAGTTCGCTACTTTGTTTGGCAAATCCTTCATGGGAAATTAGCAACAAAAGAATATTGTGGTAGCTGGGGGAATGGAGACTTAAATTGTAGACATCGCCGGCATGACACGAAAACCATTATCCACGTCCTTCGCGACTGTTCATTAGCTATTCAGTTATGGAATTCTTTAATTCCGCGTGATTTACAGGCTGCATTCTATGGTTTGGATATGGCTGATTGGTTGGAACTGAATTTATCCAACAAAACAATACTGGATGGTAATTTGTAATGGCGCAACGTCTGGTCAACTGCGTGCCATCAGCTATGGTGCTGGCGCAACAAAGAGCTCCACGAGGATGACTTCACCAGACCTTTACACGCATCTGTTATAGTGCTACAGCAGGCGCACCTTTATGCCAAGGGGAAATCGTTGCATGATCTCACTTCTACTAGACAACAGGTTAATGTTTACTGGCATCCTCCGATGCCTGACTGGTGCTCTATTAATACTGACGGTGCGGTTAAAATGTCTATGTGTGTAGCTGGTTGTGGAGGAATACTCTGTGACTCAAATGGAGGTTGGCTTCGTGGTTTTGCAAAGCGCCTTTTTGTCAACTCCGCTTATCTGGTTGAATTGTGGGGAGCAATGGAAGGTATCAAGCTTGCTCTCCAAGGGATCAAGTTCCTAGAGCTCCAAATGGATTCTGCTATTGTTGTTAATTGTCTGAATGGCTCTGACGCTGGAAGCCTCTCTGGTAGGCAGCTGGTGCGTAGAATTCGTCAACTTCTTCCCTGTTTCACTAGTGTTCGGATCATTCATATTTATCGTGAAGCCAACAAAGTTGCGGATCAGATGGCTACATGGGATGTTCTTATGATGAGATCGCGACTATCCTTTTTGACACTCCACCTCCCATAGTCAAATTACTTGTAGATGCTGATGTTATTGGAGTCTCTACTCCACGGTTGATTCTTGGGTAATTCTTTCTGGGCATTTGCCCCTTTCAATCTCAAAAAAAAAAAATCAATTAATTTAAATCTACCTTTTAAATATCATTGACATTTGACAACGACAACCAATTTTTTTTAAAACCAATTCTTTTATATTATTTCTAATCTTATTCTATTTCTATTAAAATCTATGAGAAATTCTTGTATAGGTGTGTACACCTAACATTTAATATTTAGAAATAATCATTCAGATTATTACAATAAATAAAATTAAATTCTATATTTTTTTGTTCTCTCTCTCGCTCTCATTTTTTAAAATAAAGTTATATTTTCTCTTTCCTCATATCCATTAATAATTTTCTCCATTTCTATTAAATAATAAAGCTGTGTTAGGAAAGATTCAAAACATGCTGAAAATATATTATTTATTTTTTTACGAATTCAACATTAAGCGCGTAATTTTCTTAATGAGAAAAAGTTGTAATAAAATTTAAAAGTTTTTTAACAAACTTTTAAACCTCAAATATATTTCTAAAATACATATTATTTTGAATATATTTATTTATTTTAGATAAACAAAAATTGTATTAATGGGAGCACTAGGAGTGTGCCAACCCATTTGACAAGAGGAAGGGGAGAGAGCCTCATTAAAACCTCCCCGACCCAAAACTTATGGGAAAAAAACAATCGAGAGCGAAATGAAAAAGAGTACTTCAACATATTTATTTTCTATTTTAATGTTTTATTGTTAGTAAAATAATCATTATTTTTTTGACACAAATAAAATATTAATTATAAATTGCTCTTCCTAGAAAAATAAGTTATAAAAATGTAAAAATAACACATTAAACTATTTAGAAATTGAGAGAAGAGAGAGAAATTTAATTTTTATTAATTGTAATAATTATTTTTTCTATAAGCGATTGTATCATCTACGTGCAATTGTAGAAAATAATCATTCGAGTCGGAGAGGGGACAGCAAAACTCAAAAGAAAGAAAAAATCATAATTTAATTTTTATTTTATTAATTGTAATAATAATTTAAGAGTTTAATTTATATACACAAACCACGTGTATCACGTTTTACATTATCTACCAATGATAGTTTGATAGTCATTAAAAAGAAGTTTACTCGATTAAGAACCACCGACGCCATCACGCCTACCATGTATTGTGATTGGTGGATAGTGTAATAAGCTTTACAGATAATGTGTATACTAATTAAACTCATAATTTAATCGATCGTTTCTAAGCATTATTAAATTATTAGGTATAGACGTCTCTATAAGAATTTCCTAAAATCTATTACTTAAATCCAAAACAAGCTTGGTTCACGCGTCTCTTTGAGTGACGAAAGTTTACTTCCGAATTGGTCGAGGTCGTCGCTTGAGTTGTGAGATAGAACTCATCCGAATAACGTAGTTCCTGCATTTTTTCTTTTCTTTTGTCTTGAGGGAAAATCGTTCTGAGCGAAACTAAACTACTGGTAATATTCATCTTTCCGTTACCACTCTATAACTCAATTTCTGTTGAGAACTCATATTGTTGGTGATTTAAGCCAAGTGGGAAGAGCTCTTTGATTTTCAATTCCTATATTTATTTATTTATTTATTTTGGGGTGTCATTCTGATTCTGTATTTTGCTTGTAACTTGTAACTGGTAAGTTTTCCTGTCTCCATGTGTTTGATATGGTGCCTCTATGAATTAGGAGAAACATAACTGCAATATATATACATGTGTTTGGATGAAATCATTTGAATTTCATGCATTTCGATCTCGAATAATATAGCTCTCGATCGTCCTCAAATTCTTATATTGAATTGTATCTTGTTGATTTGATGATATGTGCTGATATATTTTGAAGTACTACAGTTAAAATCAAATGGGGAATCTTTTCTGCTGCGTGCAAGTTGACCAATCTATGGTGGCTATGAAAGAAGGATTTGGACGATTTGAAGAGGTGCTTCAGCCAGGATGTCATTGCATGCCATGGTTCCTTGGAAAACGAATTGCTGGTCATCTCACTCTTCGACTACAGCAATTGGATGTTAAATGCGAGACCAAGACAAAGGTTTATTACTCTCTAAAACTTCAATTTTAACCAAATCTTTATCTCATTTCATGCTTATCAATCACATGGATCCTTTCTTTTTAGCTAGGATATTTTTATTTTTTATTAGGTCTAATTGGTTATCATCCTGGTCCTTATTTTGATTCCTATATGTTTTCTGAACTATGGTTCTTCACTAGTATCCGCCACTTTCAATACTCTCTATGCATGCCTAACATGATGATACTCTGTACATGGTTCTCACATCTTTCCATTGAATTAATGTTGGTTTGTTTTAATGTTGCTCACAGGATAATGTCTTTGTCAACGTTGTTGCTTCTATTCAATATCGTGCCTTGGCAAATCAGGCCAGTGATGCATTTTATAAACTGAGCAACACTAGGACCCAAATTCAAGCCTATGTTTTTGATGGTATAAACAATTACCCCTGCTTAAAAGTAAAGAAATGTTCAAAAAGCGGTTTAAGTGTAAATTATAAGCTAAGGTAAACTTTCTATTCTCATTGCAGTAATTAGGGCAAGTGTTCCAAAACTCAACTTGGATGATGTTTTTGAGCAGAAAAATGAAATCGCAAAAGCTGTGGAAGAAGAACTTGAGAAGGTCTTTTTGTAATAAATAGTATTTATGGATAAGGTGAACTGTGGTTTTACGGTAATTTGAATCTGATGCTTTATGTCTCAACAGGCTATGTCAGCTTATGGATATGAAATTGTTCAAACACTGATTGTTGATATAGAGCCAGATGAGCTTGTGAAGCGGGCTATGAATGAAATCAATGCAGGTACTCTTTTTCTGTAACAATGTGAGGTGTACCCACAGCATGCTGCGTTATAAAATAAAGCTTGTATGTTCAGTTTCGGCCCATAATTTACTTAATTCCCCAATGGGTTCGTGAGTGTCACTCAAGAACTCAGTAGCACCTACACTCCGTTGTCCGACACATATGTGTCGGACACCGATACTCAACACTTTAATTACTTGTACTTTTCAAATTAAAACCGATGTCTGTGTGTCCATGTCTGAGTTCATGCTTCATAGTTTAAGAATGTCTACCTTATTCCTCAAAGTATGTCGAACATTTATGGGAACAGGGAAACTATGTACTATGTAGGGCTACTGGTACTATACTAGATCTTAATAACTGTTTGATCCTAAATCTAATTTTGTTGCCAAAAATTTTAGGTGTTACCTTTCATTTTTTCTTCTTCTTTAGAGGGGTCCAATAGAAGCCAATCTGTGATATGGATCACATTATCTTCATTATGTCAACTAAACCTTGTATAACTCGTGTATTAACTACTTATTGCATGAAGTGTAACTTTTGACTCAATTGATTATATATTTATAGTTTTCCATGTTCCTCTATCAAATTCTATATGCCAAATATCTCCTCTGTTCGTGGATTGCCATATTTTCTTATACTCTTTTTTGTCTCCGATCAGCTGCAAGATTGAGGGCTGCAGCTAATGAGAAGGCAGAGGCAGAGAAGATCTTGCAAGTTAAGCGAGCTGAGGGTGAGGCCGAGTCTAAGTATCTCCATGGGGTGGGTATTGCTCGCCAACGTCAAGCCATTGTGGATGGCTTGCGAGATAGTGTGCTTGGATTCTCAGGAAATGTACCTGGGACAACTTCAAAAGATGTCTTGGACATGGTCCTTGTCACTCAATATTTTGACACCATGAAAGAAATTGGTGCTGCCTCCAAGTCTTCTACTGTGTTCATTCCACACGGACCTGGTGCTGTTCGCGATGTAGCTAGCCAAATTCGTGATGGGCTTCTTCAGGCTTCTCATCACTAGCTTCTGTTCCTCCTACATCACAAAGATATTATGGGAGTATGATGATTCTGCAATGCGTGTTTTTATATTCTGTGCAGCGTGTTATATGATTTCCTATGAGAGTAAACTGCTAAATCGACTCTCCAAATATTATTGCTCGACTATATCAGTCTTTCAATGATATTTTGTCATTAAACTAATCCTTCAAAGATTTAAGACATCACATTTTCTCAAGGAAAATGGTGTCACAAAAGTACAAATTTGATCATTGTTTTGTATCTTTGAGGGATTGATTTGGCGATAAAAACCTTTGAAGGATGAACATGTTCAATTCGCTAACCTTTGGAAGATGATTTAAAGAACTTACTCTTGTAACTTGTTTTATACTAGTTTGTAATTGTAATTATGGATAACTAAACTATTAACTATCCCTATATATACAAGTTTTCTAGATTGTGAAAGTTGCATACTAGAAATTTTTTATGTATTGTTTGAGTTGGTTCACGTCATTTTAAACTTAACCTGGTAGAAGTGATAAATAGATGTTTAATTAATACTAATAGTATAATATTTTTCCATAAAAATTGTGTATGAGCTTAAGTAGACATGTACACACATACTGTTGCTGAATTCTGAAGAAGTTCCATCCAATTTGCACCATTGTTTGATAGTCTCCTCATCCAACAACCTCTCAGTTTTATCAAGAAAGCTGATCCCTTATGCATATTATATACTAGGAGGTTCATTGCATGATAACAGCCAACAGGTGTCTTTTGGAGTGTCAAACTTGTCATGCTTGCATAACACTAAACTTCAGCATGACATGTTCATTTCAGGCATGAAGAAAGAAACAAGATGGTAACACTAAGCAGAAATGACTAAATTATCAAGTTAATTTAGTGGTCTTAAATTGATATTCTTTTTTCTGATAGTATCTGCTTCCACCTAATTAGCAAGGGAAAAATACCATGAATCTTCATAAACCGCACCACCTAATCCCATAAGACATCATCACCAGTTGACGGTGTTATACACATTTGTAGGCAAGCGTTCCAAACTTCAAGCATCAATATAATATTTTTCTATTAGAACTCCAAAAACAAAATACATTCATAAAGACAAAGTATTAAAAATTATATATTTTCGAAATTGTTGACCAGCAGACATCTCAATGTACAACAGTTGCAGCGTTTAAGATTAATTCTTTTGAATTAGTCGAAATAACGCTCCCTTATTAAATTTAGGGAAAAACTATATATATACTAATTTACCCGTGTCAGCACGGGTCGATATTTACTTGTAACATAAAAATTGACAATTTTGTTACGAATTAAAAAAACAAAAACTGTATATTTAAGTTCCATCAGATGAGATATTAAATACCTTAAGACTATCTAAAATTAAGCTATTATGTTCTATACATATATTTCTAAAAGAGGGCGAGTAAATGATTATAAAGTGAACGCAAAAAAACTTTGGACCTAAGTGCCCCTATTTTTTTCCTCAACTCATATGAAGCAAACTATTTTTTTTGGGTCATGGAAATAGTAGTTGTTATTTTGATAGGAAAAAAAAATTGAGTTCAGTTTGTAATTGTAGGATGATACCTATCAAAAACTATACTGTGCAAAAAAATTTGTATTATGCTTCAAATAATATAAGTTAGTTGTGGTCATTCAACCAAAAAATAAATACTATAAGGTGAAATGGTTACAAAACGCACATAGAACAATGAGAATAAACAGACATAAATTTGTGGAAGTGATTCGGGATGACCATGAAGTGAATAATTTAAGAATTAAAAATTAAAAATCTAATAAATTGGATAAAATATAATAGTTTGACTACAATAATCATTTTTGAGAGTACGTACAATGTAGGTGTAGGAGCCTCTGTAAGAAATCCTTGAAAGAGGAATAAAAAATGTAAAAGTACTTGCGTTAATATTCTGTAAGGTATGGTAATTGTAATTTCTAATAGGGATAACTTCCAAAAGGGATAGTGTGTGTGTGTATATATATATATATATATATATATATATATATATATATATATATATATATATATATATATATATATATATATATATATATATATATATATATGGGCCACACAAAAAAGGACAGTTTTAATATAGTTGTAAGGATAACTTGAAGCACACAATAGAAGATTAAGTAAGTGTAATTCCAAAAAGGGTAGAATTGGTTTTTTGTAAAATATTAGTGCTACTTTCGTAAATGAAGCTTTAAGTTAATATCCACTTACCATCTTCTAAACCCTCATAGCCGAAACTTTTTACTTTCCTTTACTGTTATGCGGCTTAATGGAAACCTGGAAGGCTCTTGTGCCATAACTGTCTCTGTTCATGAATCAGATCTGTTTCTCTTGCTTCCGATCAACAATGGCTACGCGGGACACACATTCTTTCTCGCGACGTGGACGACGACAGATGGGAGTATCTGCTCAACGAAATCATTCGAGTTTACAAACTCATATACGATTTATTACAGGGTTTATCTTCATGATTTTTTCATTGGAATCACGATTAAGCCATGTTAAATTCATAGGTGGAACTCAAACAGGTACTTATGTTAACCCCTAATGTTAATTTCATATTCCTTAATTTCACATACCAATCGGATCCTCCACTATAATTTTCAATTTTTAATAAACCTCTTGTCGTTCAATTGAAGGTCATGCTGTTTTACACTATTGTTTAACACACTTTTAAAAAGTAATTCCAGTAAACTTGAATGGAATTGTTTTTGATGAATTAGAAAAGATGTTAAAGTTAGAAATACTTGTTTATGTAAAATTTGATTAGTAATGGAATATGAGTTATAATATTGTTATTGAGATATCTTTTGATGAGTTATACTATGTTACAATTGTGACAACCATAAGGAGTAATATGTGTGGATTGCTAAAAGCATGTAGGTGATTTGAATTTGGAGACATCAATAGGTCATTTTAGTACTAATTTGTGGTGATTGTTAAAATCATGTAGGTGATTTTCAAAAGCTTAACTATCTTTAACAATCACCGACCTAGTAATATGAATTTCGTGATTGTTAAAGCTTAACTATCTTTAACAATTACCAACCTAATAGCTGTCTCCAAAATAAAAAGTTGTGAAGATTTAATCATTTTTCTCGTTGATATGATAGAGATTTCAAGGACGCACCTACGACATCCTTAATACCTCTGAGGTGGATCTTTAGGTTGAACCAGATTATGAGTCCCAACATCAAGAGGAATTCAATTTCACTGAGGTCTTTTTTCACCAAACGACTCAGTGTTGTAAATCTTGTAGTATTTTTTTTTTAGGTTTTTACAGCTGCATTTTTTTAATTTTAAAATGTACTTTTTTCATAGGTTTGCAGTTGATTTTCGGTGTCAATAAGTAGATTGAGTTATTTTTTTACAGCTGCGTTTGGTCAACTGATTTTGAGTGACAATAAATGGGGAGAATTATTGGACTGCGATTTTGGTGGATTTTGTTGTTGTTAGAACCAGTGTTTAAAGAACCGGACCGGTGATCGACTCGGTGAAGGTACTGGGTCACTGGGTCAAGGGTCGGACCAAAGGGTTAACAGTTGAACCGCATGACTATTGACCCGGTCTCGATTAAAATATTTCCAAACTTTCAAGACTTATGAATTTTATATGTATAAAATTTAATTTACAAAAATAAAACTTATAAAAAACTAATACATTTAATTTATCTTTGTAAGAAAAATAGTATTTTTTTTATAAAAAATTAATAATCCAAGAGAGTTATAAGAATTGGTAGAATGATTTTCTTACATTAAAAATATTTCTACAACAAAACTTTAAAATATATATTATGAAAAAAATAATTTCAGGAATTGTTCACTCTTTTTGTGCTGACTTGTTTGTGAGAAAGAGTATAACTAAATAAATAAATATAATAATGATAGTAGTAATTATCAAGATCATTTATGCTGCAGCGCTTCTTTATTAAAATGGAAAGAAATATACTAAAAATATGTGCTTAGAAACATCAAATGTGATCATTGGTACGGTGGTAGTGTTGCTTTTGCATAACTAGGGGTGACAATTTCTACCCGCAAGTGGGGATCCCCCGCGGGGACTGCCTCGAATGGGGCCCCGTGGGCGGGGGATTTTTCCCCGTGGGCGGGGGATTTTTCCCCGTGGGGATGGGGATGGGGGAGAAAATTCCCCCGCAGTCAAAGTGGGGATGGGGATGGGGATCATACCCCCCGCCCCGAATATATTACATAAATATTCTTATTATAGATATATATTATGTTATAAGTAATTAAATTTTTTAGTCTTTTTATAAGTGTTTTTAATTAAAAACATTAACAAAATATTAAATTGTTCTAACTTTTATACTTTCTAAATATTAAAATATAAAAGTAAGACTAACATTTATATTTTTTATATCAAAATGTTAAACTTTTGAATTTTAGTCCTACTTTTTATATATTTTTCTAATTTTATTATATTTTAGTTTTTGCTAAATTTTAATAAACTTGTGGGGTCCCCGCGAGGACCATGGGGATGGGGTGGGGGAGGAAATGTCCCCGAGGCGGGGAACGGGGATGGGGACGACTTGGGAGGCGGGGACGGGGAGCGGGGAAGTACTCCCACCCCCCCCGCCCCATTGCCATCCCTATGCATAACCAAATGGACAGGGGTTCGAATCCCATCTCTTATAATTTTGCACAGTGAAGTTATTCAAATATTGCAGTTCCACCTATGAAGTCATTGTGATTCCAGAAAATAGTCGGATGCAATGAAAAAGAGAGTGGTTTACATCACTAAAGCATACCTTTAGTGACAATCACTAAAATGTTATATAAGTAAATTAGTAATTAATCAAAAACCAATATGTTACAATTATCTTTTAGGCAATTTTAATGGAATTGATTAAAAAATAAACACTCCAGTAACTCATTCAATATAAATTCCTAAAATCATGCATTCATCAGTTCGACATATTAAATGCCTAAAATCATGGAATTAAGTTTTTATTCAAATTAAAAACTGCCAAAATATTTTTAATCATGGAATTCAATTTTCTGAAACAAATTCACCACTGAAACAAATTCATCTCTCTTTCGTTCCTACTTAAGCACTTCTCGTTTCATCTTTCATCAAAAAAAAATTGGGTGTTTTTTTTTCACTCGAAAAAAAAATCGTTCATTAACCACTGATTTGTACCACAATGGTTAGATATCACTAACCACAAATGTGCATCGCAACGGTTAGTGGCCACTAACCACAGATATACCTGGTTAGATGCCAATGGTTAGATATCACTAACCACACATGTGCATAGCCAATGGTTAGTGGCCACTAACCACAGTTATGCATAAATGTAGTTAGATGCCAGTGGTTAGATGTCACTAACCACACATGTGCATAACAATGGTTAGTAGCCACTAACCACAATTATGCATATAATGGGCAGAGGTTGGGGAAGAAACGAACGGAAATAAAACAAAGAACGCCGAAGTTGGGGAAGAAACGAACGCAGGTGCTGGAAAAAGAAATAATAGTAACGCATAAGTTGAGAAAAAAAAGGAAGAAGAAGAAATAATAGGAACCGGTAAGAAGCTTGAAGGTTGTCAATATTTGAAGGAGATGTCAATCGTATCAAATATTTGGGAAGAATTTATATGATTGAAACTTGATGGTTGAAACGTGAGGATTGAATGGAATGCGAAATAACATGAAAAAAAAACGGAATTGAAGAGAGGAAGAAGAACGTTCAGAATTGATATTGAAGGAGAGAGGAAGAAGAACATTTAGAATTTAGGAGAGAGAAAGAAAGAAAGAAAAAAGAAAGGAGATTAAACATGATATTATGGTGCTTAAAAATAGGAAATATATTAATTGGTTGTTATTAATAATTATATAATTATTAAGCATAATATTGAAGAGTACCAAAATATACCCTCTGTAAATGATAACCATTAGATGCATTTAATAAAAATATTGAGTATCCAATGACTCATATTAATTTAGTGATCATCACTATAAGCACTTGGCTCAGTGATATAAGCCGTGGCCAATGAAAAAATATCAAATTTTTAGAATGGTTGAAGATGAAATTATTGATAGTTCATGGGCAAGAAAAAAGCAGTTTACCTTCTTTAACTGTAATTAATACAACAGTAAAAGCACTAATGTTGTGGAATTTGAGGACTAAACTGCTTCCTTCCATACATATTTCTAAAGCTGAGATGAGATGGCATACCAAAACTGTATGGGTTTTTTTTCACCCCCTCATTCTCTCTCAGACCCCCATAATTACCGTAACGGACAAAAATACTCCTGAAAACTTACAAAAATTACATTTCACAAATCACAATTCATATTTCCGGAAAAAAGTGAGTGTTTAAGGGAGAGATTTCCGAATTTATCAGTAAATCCGGAAAGAATTTCGGAATTACCTCACACGTGAGGTAATTCCAAAATTCTTTCCGGATTTACTGATAAATTCGGAAATCTTTTTTTTTTCTTTTTCAATTATTAATTTTTTTATTTACATTTTCCTTTTTTTTTTACTGATGGCGAGTAGACGACGCACGGACAATGTAAGCTTGGCAGAGTCTTGGGAAGCAAAAACACCCGCATCCGACGGCGACCACCACAAAGATCTTTGGGAGTCCAAGAAGATAGATATGTCCGGTAGGAGTGTTACTCCTTCTCCGGACACTCTACAGAGGCTCAGAGCTGCTGGACATGCTTCTGAGCGTGATAGGCGCCAGAGAGCCCGCGCCAGACTCATAGAGATGGCTGCAGATCAGCCACAACCAGATTTTGAGAGGCCAATTGCAGAGAAGAGATCAGTGGTAGAAGGCCATTTGTATTAGATTAGAGCCACTCTAGCTAAAGAGTAGGCTTAACGTTTCAGCAACTTACAAATTCTTTTCGTCTTTTTGGTGAGTTTTTAGTCTTCATTTCATTTTTATTAGCATCTAACTTTGCACTAAGGAAACCATTTTGTACCTCAGTATAGCTACACAGTTTGGGTTTTTTTTTTCACCCCCTCCTTCTCTCCAAGACCCCCCCATAAACCCATAAAACCCAGAAATACCCCTGAAATTTAAAAAAAATAAAAAATTAAGATTCCCGGATTTACTTCAATTTTTGGTAAATTCGGTTCAAAAAATGGGGTTTTGATTTTACGTTTGGGATTTCCGGATTTACCTCATACTCAGGTAAATCCGGTTCATAATTATGAACCGGATTTACCTGCGTTTGAGGTAAATCCGGAATTTTTTAATTTTTTTTTTAAAAAAATTGTGTATTAAAATACGATAAAATGATTTACGATTTAAATAACAAAACGAAAGTGTTACGATATACGAGTAAAGAGACGTCCTATATGATCTAAAATACGTCAAAATATATAAAAAAACCCGAATATGAAATACGAGTACAAATACAAATAAGTCAAATACAACTACGGGTCCAAAATGTCTAAAAATGACTGAAAATAACGACGTGAAGTAGCAGGTGAACGGTCGACATCTAGCGCATCCCCGACCAATGCAGCTGCTCTCTGAACCCTCTGGGTGCTCTTCGTAGTGCCGCGTATAGTAATCATAATCTGGGTGGTCACAGTACGGCTGCTCATACCGTTAAATGGAGTTAAATGGTATTTTTTATCATTGAAAGAAAATGTACTTTAATTTCAACTTTTCCCTCGTATAACTTATTTGATTTAGTATTTGAATTTCAAAAGGAGCATTACTTCGACTAATTCAAAAGAATTAATCTTATAGACTGTAACTATTGTACATTGAGATGTCGCTATTCAACGATTTGAAAATATATAATTATTTTTTATAGTTTGCTTATATAAATGTATATTTTTCTTTTAAATTCTAATAGAAAAATATTATATGTTTTTTGATGTAGCCAAGGAAACTATTTGTCACTGCCTTATAGCTTGTTGATGTTGAATTTATAATCAAAATCCTAGCTTAAGTTAAAACAGCTTATAGCCGTTGTAACAAACTATTTGGGCAGTTAGAGTTACTAACTAACTCTAACCGACTAATCTAGTTTGTTAGTAACAAACAGTTGTTAGCCTAACTAACAACCATATCTAACAAACTAGTTTTCAAAGCAGAGATATATACACATTACGTACATAGAAATAAACTTACATATGAATAATACAATTTCTGATTTCGATTTAAAAGATCTATGCTCATTGCTATTCTAAATTCTCCTCAGACGTTTGCTCCTTCTACACCAAGTACTTTCTAAGTTTACGCAATCATCAACAAGAAGGTTGTACCTTGCATGAAAAAGAAAGAAGAGGGTTAGTAAGGGTTTTTTCAGTGACTGAAAATAGAAACAAAGTAAGATTGAGAAAGAAACAGTGCATTACCTTTGAGTTTCGGGGAAACTCATTCTGAGAGGTAGTAAAGAAGGATACGACTTCAGAAAGCGATTTCTCGGTTCATGCGCAAAGAAAATACAAAGCACTGATTAGGGTTTACGAAATAAAGTGCGGATCGAGGGAAAATCACAAAGGGTTGTGATTTTACCTTTGTTAAGGCATCAGAAACAAATCAAACCAAGTATTGAGTACCTGCAAGTGAATTACAGAAATTAGGGTTTCTGGTTTTTTCAAAGTATCAAAAGAAAAGTGAAATAACTGTAAAGGAAGAGTGATTCGTTCTTACCAAAGAGTGAATCGAAGGCTTGATTGAAGGAATCAAGCAGATCGGAGCAAAATAGGCTTTGGTGTTCATCGCACGGTGAGAACTGAAGATTGGGATCTCAGGAAAGCGGAACTCAGATCAAAACCTTGGGGTTTTGATTCATCATTGTTCAAAGTCATCATCGATCGTGAAACCGAAGCAGATTCAAGCTTCAATCGCTGTGAATCACAGCAAGAGCTCAAACAGGCTAGGGTTTCGTAGAGAGAGAGAAGAGAGAAGGGTTTCAAGAACAGAGAGAGAAGCTTCTTGGTTTTCTGGCGAAGGAAAACGTAAGAAGCACATTAAGTATCTCGGGTCTAAGGAAGATCCGCGCGTTTCACTTGGAAACGGGTTCGGGCGCGCAGCTGGCAACAAACAAATTTGTTTGGTGTAACTGCAAGCTTCATTGGGTTCAATTTGAAAAGAAGCTGGGCTTCTTATTACTGCACCTCCCCTCAGTTGTTCATACCCCTCCTGCAAGTGTAAACATTACAAAGGTTAAAAATTCAACATGGTATTCCCAGAGCTTTAAAAACGATCCAGGGCAAAATTATCTGATCTCTACTCTATTCTTTTACTTTCTTTAAAGTTTTCTTTCTCTACTGTGTTTTTTTCTGTCTAGCGTGTGTGTGCGTGAAGTCTTTGCGAAACAGAAAATTCAAAATGAGTAACAACATTCAATCACATGCAAGTTTTGGTGCACAATTGCCTACCCTAACTGGTAAAAACTGGGATAGGTGGTGCCACCAAATGGAGGCAGTGTTTGGGTGCCAAGGTGTCCTGAAGGTAGTTAAAGATGGTGTTACACCACTTACAGCTACCTCTACTGATGAGGACAAGACCAAACATGAGGATGAAGTCCAGAGGGACTGGAAGGCACTGCATCTAATCCATATTGGGTTAGATGACAGTAACTTTGACAGGATTAGAGGAATTAAGAGTTCCAAGAAGGCTTGGGATACTCTTGACTCCTATTACAATGGGGCTACTGAAGCTAGAAAAGAAAAATTGGAAGCCCTTAAGGCTCAATATGAGACCCTTAAGATGAAAAGTGATGAGGATGTTGTGACTCATCGTGGTCGTGTGTAAAGAAAATTACTAATGCTATGAATCTTAATGGCCTAACACTAACTGATGAAGATGTGTGCAGGAAAATCTTAAGATCACTGACCAAGAAGTACTATGTGTGTGTCAATGGGTTGGAAGACACACTCAAGGAAGAGGACTTAAAGGTGTGTTACCTCAAAATTTCGGCAAGGGCATTAAATTAAGCTTTAAATGGTATTGACTGCACATTTAATAGTATTTTGTGGGCTGCAGGTCAATGTTCAAGTCAATGTACCATAAATCCAACGATAAAAGTTTATGCAGTGCGACAACACAAGCAAGCTTCGGCGGTCTTGGTTCCTCAAGCTACGAAACAATGTCAAAAACCTTCGACGGAGAAGGCCCAATTATTCGACGGCGGGTCTAATACTTCGCAAATCCTTCGACAACAAAGGTGGTCGAAGTGCAAGGAGCAAGCGATTAGTGGGCGGTTATTTCCCTAGTTTTTAGGAAGTGGTTATCGTGCTTGCCCACGATTGTATCTGAGAGTATAAATACTCCCTTGTAATAGGAAAACGGGGTCACCACATCTTTACAAAAAACTCTGTGAAACTCAACTTCCAAGTCAAAGCGAAACAAGAGTGAATCAGATTACATTGTACGTGCTGGTGTACCAACTTCTTTTATCTTTCACTTTAATGCAATTTTTACTTGTTTTTTACGTTTGTTGCACTTCTTGCCTTCATTCTGCTTTCAAACTATCTCTTCCTACTATTTTTACGTTCTTACGTGCGCTAAAAGACACAAAACTCAAAGGCAATCGTCAAAGAGATTTTCTAGTTTGATCTCACGATCTTAATATTGAAAACTAGTGATTGTTTGCTAAAAACACCAAACAAACAAATTGGCACGCCGGTGGGACCTTTGCGATTATTTTTGTGTCGTTTACGGTTAAGTGTATAAATTTGTATGCACTTGAGGAGTGGTAGAATGGTGCGTACCAATTCTAACAACGCCTCTAGTTCGACCACCGTGATATCACAAGTGCAAGGAACAGCGGTAGATTACGCCAATGTAAGCGGTGGAAATGTTGCGGGGACTACGACCCGGTGACATCAATAACCGTTCCCACGATGTCAATGACCAATGTTGGTTCGACATCGTCTATGGCCTGCCACAAAGCGTAGGACTTCGCCGAGTCCTTACGTGGCAGCGAGGAATAGTTTGGAAACACGTTTCCAAAATATGAGTCTACCACCATACCCTTTTGGGGTATATGGCATGCCTCTTTGGAATGCCACATGTGTCGACCTTTTCGCCTTCACACGTTTCTTACGAGGGTGTACTTGGTGAAATCCTCTTGCATTAACCAATGCGTCCCTTGTTGGCATTAAGACAACAAGTGGGTAAAGCAATCATGATATGGTTAATATCTTGACTCAACAAATTGGTACCGTGTTCAATCCTTTGATTGAACACAAATACGATTATCGGATGTTAGCGGACCAAATGGGTAGGATTGCGATTTCTTTGGGGCTCCTACGGAAACAATAGGCGATTACCAAATTGCGGGAACAACATGCCTAACACCCCACGAGAGATCGATGATCGCCGGCCGAAAGCGGTTATGGGCGAACAACAAATGGGAAGTCACATCCACGAAGTAGTTATGGTGAATCGAAACCAAAGCGATGAAGTTGTTTCGACAAGTGCAACGAAATAACGTTTGCGCTCAAGACAACATAGCCACTTTGGTCGAAACCATAATGGCGCAAAATGGCCTTAACGTAGGTTTACATAGGCCTAATTTCATATCGCCCACTGTGTGAGTATATCTTGCGGCGAGAATTGCCAAGAGGTTGGAAAATCCCTATAAGTTTGGGGTGATACCAATGAGTCCTTTGTCGAACATATTGCGGTACATGGCGAGGCGGGAGACATAGCTCAAAATGAGAGTTTGAAAATGAAGTATTTTCCAAATTCTCTAACTAAAAATGCCTTTACGTGGTTTACCACTCTTCCCCTGGTTCCATATATACATGGGGGCAATTAGAAAAAGCGTTTCATGAGCAATTCTACATGGGCGATCGAAGATTAGCCTTAAAGAAGCGGCGGTGTTCGGCGTAAAGTACACGAGGCTATTGATGATTATTTGAATAGATTCAGTTCTTGAAGGCAAGATGTTTTACACAAGTGCACGAACATGAGCTTGTCGAAATGGTGCGGTGGCCTTGACTATTCAATTCGAAAGAAATTGGATACGTCTCATTTGAGAGACATGGCCCAACTAGCAGATAGAGTTCGACAAGTCGAAAGGCTTAAAGAGGAAAAGGCTAGAGTGAATAAGTACAACAAAAAGAAAACTCGGTGGGTTTTCACAAAAAGAAAAGATAGCCTATGTAGGCGAGCAATTCGACTTTCGCATTCGGTGATGTCGAATGCGAGGAAATAGGCGTGGTGAACTTAAGCTGGTCCTCCTTATGCTTGCAAATTATTAAGGCACTGCAAATGGGAATAACCTGTGGAGCCTAAGAATGATAGATTTGTGCCTAAAGCGTATACTTTTGATGTTACTAAATGTGATGAGATCTTCGATTTGCTAGTGTCGATGGCCAAATAATAGTGCCAAATGGCACGAAAGTTCCTCCTCTCGAGCAGAGGAGAAAAAGGGTTATTGTAAGTTTCATAATTTTTGGGACATACAATCGGCCGTTGTGTTCTTTTCGGGGACATGGTTGTAAAGCGATCGAGGAAGGAAGGCTAAAGTTTGGAGATAAAAAGAATAAAAAGCCGATCAGATTGATGTCGACCCTCTCCATCAAGTGGAGGCGATGTATGCGGAACCAATTGAGATGAGTATCAATATGGTAGACGCAAAAATGGTGGATTCTCCTAAGTCTACCAAACCTCCTATTTGAAAAAATTAAAAGTGTTGTGCAAAAGAGTGATCTTTGTGCAACACGCCACTCAAGAAGAATATGAGGAGAAGTGCGATCTGTGTACCCTAAGGTGAGGAAGATCGATAGACTTCACGAATCGGTGCAAATTGAGCTCACGAGGTCATGTTATGTCCAAGGTGCGATCTTTGTGTTTGACAAAGAAGCGGCTAAAAGTGTCGAATCTTTGCGAAGTTCGACCACCCCTAAAGAGGAAATGGCGGAGAAGAGGCAAATTTCGTTTCAGAGAGAGGACCTTCCTTACAAGGTAAAGAATTCAAGCGGGGGCTTCGACAAGTAAAGTCATGATTTCTTTGGCGAGGTGTAGCCAAGAAGGAGTTTGCGCTTATCCGCCTCTGCCAAACCATTTTTTCCAAGCAGATCCATCCAATGAGAAGTGGATACATCTTTGGATGTAGACACTACAAGAATCTTTGTTCAACATTTTGAACGGCCAAGCCAATCACAAAGCGAGGCCTCAAGTATAATTATAAAAACAATTATAAAGGGAAGAATCCATAGCGAAGACCCGATGGCGTCGATACGGCAAATTCGAAAAGAAGGCAACAACTTGGTTGCTAACGAGCAAACGCCAAAAAGCTAAGTTAGGCGTGACTCTAAAACCGTGGGGAACACAAAGATAAGTATAGGAGCGGCCAATCAAGTGAGGGTTGGAAACAAGGCTAAAGGAAATCTATTGTGATAGAGGCGAGAAGGCTGCTATGGAGAGGATTTTCCCTCCATTAATGACTTTAAAGAAGAAAAGTGCTTCATTCGACATGGGGCGAAGATGTCACTTCCGATTTCGGCGACTCGAGGCTAGCCGGCGTCATCCGCAGCGTGGTATCCATTTTGCCGAGTGAGTACGATCTTTATTCTGATCCCCAAACGACGTCGAAGAGGACTTCATTGGGGATATGGCTAACCACAAGCCAGTATGCTACTATGTCATGAACAATGGCTGCGTAGAAGAACAAATGGCCACTTTCGAGAGAGGCGGACGAGGGCATGCAACATCACCGAAGCCCGCATGCGTTCAGCAAAAGTTAATGGCGTAGGCATTAACAAGATCTTGTCGATGGAGGGGTGCTTTGTTAACTTAATGCCTCGAGGCCATCTTTGAAGACAATAGAGTGCATTTGATCTGGACGCTTCGACCTCATAACATTATGTTAACCAATTATGAGGGAAATCGGCGGTCGTTGAAATTTTGTCAGTAGAAGTGGTGGTAGGAACTGTAAGAAGAACCACCACGTTCTTTGTTATAGCATCAAAAGCAAGCTACAATCTACTCCTTGGGAGAGAGTGGATACATGGCGTAGGAGCTGTTCCCTCAAGCCTACACCAGAAATTGGTAATGTGGAGGGATGATGGTGCAGTGGAATACGTCGAAGCGGACGAGTTATTTCCTTGGCGGCGTAAATAACGTCACCGGGGAGAATTTTGAGAAGCAAATGGCGAACATTGCGCCATGTTCATCTTCTAGCCAAGCATACATCTCTTGAGATAATGTGCTTTCCTCCATTCACTTATACCCAACACATGGTTTTGTGTGGGAAAGAGAGGAAATAGAAGGTGCAAATGTCTATCGATGGTGTGCTATCTCCAGCAGGATGGGACACCGACTCTTAGAAGGTTTAGATGTCGATTACCGGTGCTTGGGATAGAATTACGGCGTATATGGCGAAAATAAAATAAAAGCGGCTTGGAAGCCGAGTTAAATCAACAAACAATGGCCGCATGAAGCCATAACTTCATCTGAAGAAAATGGTGAAGTCATAAATGACAAAGCTGGATTGCATTTATGACGACGAACCATTGGGTTTTGAAAAAGACCTAGAGATTCTACAAAGCGCATGCAAGCTCAAGATCCGATCGAAGAGGTGGATTTGGGAGATGGCTTGATCAAAAGGCCAACATATATCGGTGCACATCTTGATCTTTCGCCTCGTAACCCAATCATTTCATACTGCGGGAGTTCAAGGATTGCTTTGCTTGGGAGTACTGTGAAATGCCCGGTTTGAGTCGAGAAGTGGTGGAATTACAAATACCCATTCGACCGGGGAAGAAACCGATGAAGCAAACGCCAAGAAGATTTGCTCCTCGGATATTGGCTAAGATCAAGGAAGAAATAGAAAGGTCGTTTCAAAAGCAAATTCATCGAAGCGCGCAGTACGTTGATTGGTTAGCTAATATAGTTCGATAATGAAGAAAAATGGAAAACTTAGAGTTTGCGTAGACTTTAGGGATTTAAATAATGCAACACCTAAAGATGAATACGCTATGCCCGTAGTGAAATGCTAATAGATTCGGCAGCCAGGATTTGATTATCTCGATTTGCTAGATGGCTACTCGGGGTATAATCAAATTTTTATTGCCGAAGAGGATGTGTCAGCTTGACTTTTCGATGTCGGGGGCATTGGGTGTTTATGAATGGGTAGTCATGCCCTTTGGTTTAAAAATCTTTGGTGCCACTTATCAAAGGGCAATGAATTCTATGTTTCACGATTTTATTGATGATTTTATGCAAGTATACATAGATGATGTGGTGGTTAAGTCATCCTCGAGAAAGTGGTCATCTAGACCATCTTCGACGTTCTTTTGAGCGAATGAGGAAATATG
Source organism: Oxytropis ochrocephala (assembly GCA_020916435.1). Classification (NCBI taxonomy): domain Eukaryota; kingdom Viridiplantae; phylum Streptophyta; class Magnoliopsida; order Fabales; family Fabaceae; genus Oxytropis; species Oxytropis ochrocephala. The sequence goes on along the minus strand of CM037088.1, from coordinate 14,439,579 downwards.
GATTGAAAATGAATCCAACCAAATGTGCTTTACGTATGCGTGCGGGTGAATTCTTGGGTTTTGTAGTACACAAGAAAGGCATAGAGATCAACGAAAATAAGACTAAAGCAATTATGGAAACGAAGGCTCCTTCGACCAAAAAAAGAAGCTGCGATCACTACTAGGGAAAATCAATTTCCTTGAAGATTCATCTCAAATCTAAGTGGCAAAACACAAGTTTTTTCGCCATTGCGAGATTGAAGAAAGAAGACGAATTCAAGTGGGAGCAAGTTCACCAAGATGCTTTCGACGCAATCAAGTCTTATCACGGTCAAGCCACCAATTTTATTGCTGTTATTGGAAATAAATTGCTAAAATTGTATATAGCGATTTTCCGATAACACAATAGGTAGCATGTTAGCGCAAGAGGATGATAGTAGTGTCGAAAGACCCATTTATTACCTTAGCGAGGTTTTGATTGATCTTTGAAACTAGGTATAGTCCAATAGAGAAAGCGTGCCTTTGCTTGTATTTTTCTTGTACAAAATTGAAGCAATATATAAAATCAGCGAGATGTTTATGTTTATTCGCATTTTGATGTTATTAAACATATGTTGTCAAAACCAATGTTGCATAGTCGAATTGGCAAATGGGCTTTAGCTTTGCTAGAGTACAAACAACTTATCAACCCCTTAAATCAATTAAAGGACAAGTGGTTCTTGATTTTATAGTGGACCATTACATTTGTCGAATGTGAAATACATTCGTTAGGCGACGTCCCTGGAGATTATACTTGATGGCTCAAGCCATAAAAATGGAGCGGTATTGGAATTTTGATTATCTCGCTTGAGAAAATACTCCAACGAAGTATAAATTTAAAATTCGAGACTCTTGCTCAAATAATGAAAAGTGAATATGAGGCTTTAATAGTAGGCCTTAAAATTTTACTCGAATTGGGGCAAGTTATGTCGAAATAAAAGGTGATTCTCAACTAGTAGTCAAACAATTGACAAAAGAATACAAATGTATTAACGAACACCTTATTAAATATTTCGTTATTGCCAATACTTTGCTAAAAAGGTTTACATTCGTTCACTTAGAACATCTACCACGAATTGAAAATCACGTGGCAAATGAACTGGCACAAATTGCTTCAGGTTACAAAGTATCGAAGCAAAGCACGGAAGAGTTAATTGAGATAAAAGATAAACTAATCTCAGAAGACTCTCTCTATAATACTCCTTCGACGATATTGTCAACACCAAAAATTGGGGGGGCAATAAATACAATGAATGTACGCGTCGAAAACTGTCACATTTTTGACGATATTGACTTGGCAGAAATTTTTGCTATTGACAATATGGTTGATGATGATTGGCGAAAACCCATTGTAGAATATCCGCAAAGTCCTACAGGAACACTAACAAAAAGTAAAGTCTGAGCTCTAAGCTATGTGTTAATTGGAAACAATTGTACAAACAAACTCACGAAGAAGGGTACTACTAAAATGTCTTAGTGAAAACGAGGCATATTTGGCGATTCGATACACATAGTGGAGCATGTGGCTCACATCAAGTAGGCCACAAAATGAAATGGTTGTTATTTCGACAAGGAATGTATTGGCCAACTATCTTTGAAAGATTGTATAGAATTTGCCAAAGGTTGCCAAGAATGCCAAAAACATCTTTGGAATACAACATGTGCTGCAAATGAGTTGCATTCTATAGTGAAACCTTGGCCATTCGGGGTTGGGCTTTAGATGTGATTGGAGAAATAAAACCAACGTCGTCGAAAGGCCACGAGATACATTCTAGTAGGGATTGATTACTTTACTAAATGGGTAGAGGCAATACCTTTAGCCAATGTAGATCAAGAAGCGATGATAAGGTTTATTCAAAATCATATCATTTATAGATATGGAATTCAGAAACCATTACTACTGGACCAAGGTATGCGTGTTCATTGGTCGAAAAATGGTAGATTTATTTCTTGAAGTTGGTTTCAAGTTATTGACTTCGACACCATACTACGCCACAAGCCAATGGTCAAGTAGAGGCGCCAATAAAATCATTATTAACTTGATTAAAAAGCACGTTGGACGTAAGCCTAGAAGTTGGCACGATTCTCTTGACCAAGTGTTATGGGCTTGTCGAACTTCACCTAAAGAGTCTATAAACACCACTCCCTACGAGGTTAACATTTGGGCATGATGCGGTGTTACACGTCGAGATTTGTTTACAATCAACAAGGATTCAAAAACAATGTGAAATTCCTTTTGATCATTATTGGAATATGATGATTGATGAATTGGTTGATGTAGACGAAGAGAGGTTGTTAGCTTTAGAAATGCTTATTCGACGAAAAGAGAATATAGCTAAAGCCTACAATAAAAGGTTAAGTTAAAAACCTTTGAGGAAGGGGAGTTAGTGTGGAAAGTCCTATTACCTATGGATAAAAAGATAGAGTTTTAGGCAAATGGTCACTGGGGTGGGAAGGCCCATTTCGCGTGTTGCGTTGCTTTTCGAATGGCGCTTATGAAATCGAAGAGTTAGGTGACGAAAATAGGACCTTTAGAATAAATGGCAAGTATTTAAAACGATACAAGCCAACGTTAACCGAAATAAAGATTGAGCAATTATAAGTAAACCAAAGTTGTTCATAAATGGCAATGTATAAAGAAATTGTTAAAGTTACATGACCATTTTTAGAATGCTAAGCTATTACAGTCTTAGAAGGTCGACAAGGTAGCCTTATGCCTCTCCATAATGCTAACACTTAGAGAAATAGAGGTGTCGAAGAAGATGACTCTTTGTCGAGGTCGTGAGAATAGCTTGGTGCTTGTCAATCTTCTCCAAGTGCTCTATAGCTGCCATTGCTTTGGTAGTTTTGGTGGGACGAAGAAGCGAAAGACTCATGCGTTCGACGATCGTGCCCCGCCGATGCTTAGCATTAGACAATTTGAGTTGAAGGGTCTTTATCTCTTCCTCAATGCGCGCAATCTCGCATCCCATTCGGCGATTGCTTTCTCATCATTAGTCGCTTGGGTCTCAAGAGCTTCGATGTCGTCTTGATCGACCTTAAGAGAGGCGAGTTCCACCTCGCAGAGTTGAGTCTCTTGAACCTTGCGCTTAGAGGTGGTCGACCGTTGGTTGATCAAAAAAGAAAGTTGCTCAAAAATAGGGCCAAATTCCATGAAGAACGAAAGGACATTTTGAGGAGGGTCTAATCTCGGTGATCTTACGAATGAGGATTTTACCTCAAGATATACAGATGAGTCATTCTCAATGGTTGCCACCAAGTCCCCTTCTAACACCTTCGTCTTCAATCGGCAAAGCAGGGCTCTCGGCCAGTCTCTTGGTTGATAGAACTTAGAGAGTTGTTAGAGGGCGCTGCAAACCAAACGGCTCGACGAGCTCTTGAGGCTTAACATAATCTTCAAAGCCGCCAAGGATCCGTCTTCTTTAGCTCACCAATTCTTGATCGTTGGCGGTATTTGTTGGATGACTCTTTGGCGAAGCACCTTGATCTGCGGCTACCTCTACTCTAGGCTCCTCTCGGTTCTTGATCGACCATATTTGCTTGAGAATTTCGACGGAGGTAGCCACTACTTACAGTCCTTCGGTTGTTGGAATGATAAGTTACGGAACTTGGCGGTTTCTCCAACAACGATCTCCGGCTCGACAGCGCCAAAGAGTTGGAATAGCCTCTTCCATAACAGAGCATTCTCTTCGACGGCCGCCTCTTGTTCGACATTTCCAAAGACTTGGAGCAAACTCCTCGAAAGCAGGATTTGGGGTTCTCCAATGCTTGGAAAATCTCTTCAGCTAGATTGCACCTTGAGGAGATGAAGGAAAAGGAGCATAGAGGCGACAACTCTAGATCGCCGGCCTCAACCATAGACCGAACTTCGGATTGTTCACGGCGATCCACCCACCTATGCACAAAGAAGGTATATCGATTAAGTTAAGGATTGGAAAGGCGCGAGACCGAATCACCCTAATCTAATGTCGAAAAGGAGTTTACCTCTTGTACCTTAAGTCTCTTGATTGGAGGAGAAGAAGGTGGTTCAGAGCTTCGTCAATAATGATGCCTTGAGCTGCCCTTTGAATCTCGGAAGATTTCTTTTCTTCGACCTCACGAGTGAGGGGATGTTATCATCACTTTCGATGTAATCTGCAAAAGAATTTGGGTTATGACAGAAAGTAAATGACAAAGGAAGAGAAATTTCGACGGATTAACAAGGTAAGAGTATAGTACCTCATCTTCGGGAGGACCATTTTCCTTTCGCTTTGCTCTGTGAGGATTTTGCACGAGTTGTTTTCTAGAGAGAAGGATTTCGACATAAGTAAAAGTCGTAATCAAAAAATAACTTGAAGCGAATAAATGGCAACATACCTTCTTCGGGACAATGTCCGGAGTAGATCTCGCGTCCTTTGTTTTCTTGGTTCTTTGGAGGAGATGGTCTTTGTGGTAGCCTTTACTTTGGCCTTGACTTGGGTGCGAGTTGACTGGCGTCGAAAAACATTGGTAAGAAAGCGAAATAAAACTAAGTTCTGAGATGTTCAAGACTCGGGAGATTCGTGTATCAAGAAGTAACACCGGGTTGTTGAAGGAAGAAGGGTGCCACCAATTTCTTCGTAACATTTCTCGCAAAGGTGTCACTAGTCTCCCCAAGAAGAAGTGGTATAGTAACTAGTCCACCATTCATGAAATTCCTTAGTGCATGAGAATCGGGGTTGAATTTGAGGGCTCGAAACTCGAGGCCTGTAGTGGAATTTCTTGAAGGCGTGTTTGTAGGTCGCCACGCGTGTGCGGATTCGAAAATTCTCGCCTATGAAAACATCTTGGCGCAGTCGACCGACAAAGGCCAAACTATGCAGCGAGAATAACTTGGGAAGTATCTCTTAATTAGAAGCTATTTTTAGCTTTGCAGGGGTAAGTCTGGTAGAAAGAATGGCGGGGAGAGAGGTAGGCTTGCGATTTGGGTAATCTCCTCGACTTGTTCGATGAAGAGGAAGGAAATGGTTGCCAGAAACCAAGTTGGACCGAAAGGCCTTTGCACAAAGGAGCCATAGAGTCTACTGAAACTTGTGCACTTCAGGAACATGTCGAAGTGAATTTGAAAGACTCCTGCGGAGGAATATTTATCCGCTTGGGTTTCAACCGAGCTAGTCGAATCCCTTCCAGTCTCCTAGACTTCAAGGTTGAGTGAAAGCAGGACTTGGGAATATACTGCACCTAGTCGAGACTCAAAAGTGGCTAGCAGCGACCACAATTGCAATAGCCACAATGGGCAGAGGCCAAGAACTTCTTTGGTGGGTTCGTCCTCTTTCGGTTCTAGAACAACATTATCAAGCTCGATAGAGAGAACCCAACAACGGTTTGGCAAGATTAATGTTTTCTTTCTCGTGGAGTTGGGCTGCCGGTGGAATATAGGTTTTAGAAACACTGGAGTGAGCGGGTGCGAGAAAACAAAAGGGATAACCAAAGGGTTAAGAAGGCTACGTGTTCTTTAGCGAGACATCGTGTCATTGTCACGGTTGTGGTGTTCGTGATGTAAGGAGCAAAAGTGGCATTATTGAAAGTGAGCGGGTATACATACTCGGGATTAGCGAGGTCAAAAGTCTCACCTAAGGGTTTCGGACTGTGATGGCGGCAACATCTAGTAAAGTGGGAGTCGACATGCCACATCTCAAGTGAAGACTATGAGTGGCACGATCCCCAGAAGCGCATAGCGACCAATATCAAGGTCTTTGTCATACTTAGGCCCATACCTAGACAAGCTGGATAAGGTCAAAAATACCTTGTTTTTTCCGGACATCGGCCTTTTTAGCCTCTACCTTGTCGAGCCAATCTATGTAAATCTGTTGGTCGAGCCTAGAGGCGGACCTAAAGACCTGGAAGGACTATTCAGAAATTCTAAGTGAAAAGGGGTCTTGGTGAAAATTGCAAAGGTCAAGACAGGCATGACTAGGGAAAATTTCGAAACAGTGTTCTCTAAAAGGGTATTAGGAAGAGGGCCTAGATATGCATGAGTATAAACCCTAGTAGAGGAATCAATACAGGTTTGCCATTGAACCGCTTTCGACTATCGTGAATGTCGGGCTCATCAACAAAGCCATCAAGGGTTTTAGGTCTGTTGGTTTCGTCGTTTTTCGTGGAACATTCAGCAGCAGATGAAGAAGCCATGAGAAAAAAAAAAGCGAATGCGAGGACGAAATTCAAGCGTGGATTGAAGGAAAGGAATGAAAGTTTGAAACTTTAGTGATTTTGGGGATTTTTGCAAAGCGCAGAGAATGAAGAATGCGAGAAAGACTTCACAAAGGTTCAAACTGAGTAAAGAGGAATATGAAGGGTTGTAGCCGTTTATATATGTTGGGAAGCTACAGTTATTGGCACGTTCGCCACAACTCGCACGTTCGCGACGTTTGAGAGACGTGATGGCCCACCAACTATGCAACGTGTGCCAATAAGGCGGTTCGTTTTTACATGCAAGTAATGATGGTTGTCTTTTCGACCTTTGTTGAAATGCAAAAAGCGGTAGAAATGACCATTGCACGATATTCAAAAATGCCTTTTCTTCCCTCCATTCCTTATTCCGTCGAAAAAACATTTTTTGGGGGGCAATCTGTTACCTCAAAATTTCGGCAAGGACATTAAATTAAGCTTTAAATGGTATTGATTGCACATTTAATAGTATTTTGTGTGGGCTGCGGTCAATGTTCAAGTCAATGTACCATAAATCCAACGGTAAAGTTTATGCAGTGTGCGACAACACAAGCAAGCTTCGGCGGTCTTGGTTCCTCAAGCTACGAAACAATGTCAAAAACCTTCGACGGAGAAGGCCCAATTATTCGAAATGGCCCGGGTCTAATACTTCGCCAAATCCTTCGACAACAAGTGGTCGAAGTGCAAGGAGAAAGCAGCAGTTAGTGGGCGGTTATTTCCCTAGTTTTTAGGAAGTGGTTATCGTGCTTGCCCACGATTGTATCCGAGTATAAATACTCCTTGTAATAGGAAAAGCGGGGTCACCACATCTTTACAAAAACTCGTGAAACTCAACTTCCAAGTCAAAGCGAAACAAGAGTGAATCAGATTACATTATGCGTCTTTGGTGTACCAACTTCTTTTATCTTTCACTTTAATGCAATTTTTACTTGTTTTTTACGTTTGTTGCACTTCTTGCCTTCATTCTCGCTTTCAAACTATCTCTTCCTACTATTTTTACGTTCTTACGCACGCTAAAAGACACAAAACTCAAAGGCAATCGTCAAAGAGATTTTCTAGTTTGATCTCACAGTCTTAATATTGAAAACTAGTGATTGTTTGCTAAAAACACCAGCAAACAAGGTGGAACAGCTCCAGAGCAGGCTTGAGGCTAAGGAAATGAGACTCAACCTGGTGATGGAGAACAGTGATGATGATGATACTGCCTTCTTCACAAAAGGCAAGGGTAAGAAGGGTTCTAAGCCAGGTAACAGTAAGTCATCCTCTAAACCTAACTCTAGTAAAAGTAAGCCTAAATCTAAACCTAATTCTAAGAATAAGACTGATTCTAAGAAAAAGGATAAGTCTAAAGTTCAATGTTATAGGTGCGACAAATATGGGCATTATGCTACAGAATGCCCAACTAGAAAACCTAAATCAGAAATAGAAGCAAATGTTGCAAAAGAGGATTCTGACTCTGATAGTCCAGTAGTATTTAGTGCCATAAGTGATGACTCTAAACTAAATACTAGGGCAGAAGTTAAGGTAACTAACATTGAACTTAAGAAAAATAAGGACTATATTGCACTAATAGTAACTAAGAGTGATGGAACCAGTATTACAGAAATATGATATTTGGATTCTGCCTGTTCTAACCACTTGACAGGAAATAAAGAGTGGCTGGTGGATTTCAACCCTCACAAGAGAACTACTATTAGGTGTGCAAATGACAGGTCCCTTCAAGCAACAGGTATGGGGAATATTCTACTTAAGAAAGAGGATGGCCAGGTAGTCACCATACATAATGTCTACTATGTCCCAGGTATGAGCTGTAACCTACTTAGCCTAGGTCAACTTGTAGAGGGAGGATTTTCTGTCATTATGAAGGATTTAAAACTCAAAGTTTTTGATAAAAAGGATAAATTGGTGTTAACTTCTCAACTAGCTAAGAACAGAACTTTCAAGACCAGTATTAGTACTATAGAGGCAGAATGCCTAAGTGCTACCACTGATCTTGAAAGTGTTCTATGGCATAGGAGATATGGGCACCTAAACTATAAGAGTCTTCTAAATCTTAGTTCTAATGGCCTAGTGGAAGGTCTACCTAAGATTGAGAAACCTAACAGTGTGTGTACCACTTGTCTGTTGGGTAAACAGCCAAGGAAGATGTTTAAGACAGATTTAAAACTAAGGTCTAAACATCTTCTTCAAGTTGTTTACACAGACATATGTGGCCCATTTGATGTGATTTCAAAGGGAGGGAACAAATATTTTTTATCTTTCATTGATGAGTTTTCAAGAAAAATTTGGGTCTATCTGATCAAAACAAAGTGTGAGGCTTTAACTAAGTTTAAAGAGTTTAAGGCCATGGTAGAAAAGCAGTGGAAACATGCTTAAGATCCTAAGGTCCGATGGAGGAGGTGAATATACTTCAAAAGAATTTGAAAGTTTTCAGACAAGTCAAGGAATTGTTCATGAGGTTACTTTCTCCCTACACTCCACAAAGATAATGGAGTTGCAGAGAGAGAAGAGCAGAACAGTCTGGACATGGGCGAAGCATGATGAAATTAAAAACCTCCCAAAAGACTATGGGGTGAAGCAAAGTATCTCTCTTTGTTTATCTACTAAACAGATGTCCTACTAGAGGTTTAGATGATAAGGTACGAGGAAATGTGGGTGGGATAAGCCTAGTGTCACACATCTAAGGGTATTTGGATCACTAACCTATGGACACATACCTGATGCTAAAAGAAGGAAGTTAGAGGATAAAAGTAAACCTATGGTACTAGTGGGTTATCACCCTACTGGTGCTTATAGGCTAGTTGATCCTATGATGAGCAAGCTTGAGATATCCAGGATGTTACTATACTTGAGGATGAGGCTTGGGATTGGGAGAAGAAGGAACAAGCAAGTTCTCTGATCCTAATGTGAATGAGGAAGGTAACACAGTGTTACCAGAACATCATCAAGGTGTTGATGATGAAGACAGTGATGAAGAACCTATTGGAGGTGATGTGCAAGTTGAGGAACAGCTTGTTGAGCCAAATTCACCTGAAGTGGCTCAACAAGAGGCTGTGATTGCTAATAACCCTATTAGATTTTGCTAGGTCGGGAATCTACCTAGTAGGTTGGCTGACTATGATCTAGTAAGGGATGATGAGGTGAATGATGATGGAGATATCATTCATTTTGCTATGATAGCAGATTCTGAACCTCTAGACTACATTGAAGCTCTTAAGAAGAAAGAGTGGAAGGTAGCTATGCTAGAGGAATTAAAATCCATTGAGAAAAACCAAACTTGGACCTTAACTAAGTTACCTAAAGGAAAGAGAGCTATTAGTGTAAAGTGGGTGTTTAAACTAAAGCTTGATCCTAGTGGTAACATAGTTAAGTACAAGGCAAGGTTAGTGGCACGAGGTTTTCAGCAAAAACAGGGCATAGACTTCACTGAAGTCTTTGCCCCAGTTGCTAGACATGAGACTATAAGACTGGTGACTGCACTAGCTTGTAGTAGAGGCTGGGAAATGTACCACTTAGATGTGAAATCTGCTTTCTTAAATAGGCCCTTGGAGGAGACAGTTTATATAAACCAACCTCCTGGTTTTGTGGAAAAGTGCAAGGAAGACTATGTATACCATTTACATAAGGCTCTCTATGGACTTAAGCAGGCACCTAGGGCTTGGAACAAGAGAATAGATGGATTCTTTGTTCAAGAAGGCTTTACTAGGTGTCTTCTTTGAGTATGGAGTCTATGTCAAAGGAGACATTAACTCTTACTTACCGATTGTGTGCCTATATGTGGATGACCTACTTGTATGGCGGAAGTTGTGCTAAAGAGATAGCTAATTTCAAACTAGCTATGAAAGAGGAGTTTGAAATGATGATTTGGGAAAAACTGACCTATTTCCTTGGGTTAGAATTCCTAAGGGTCAATGAAGGAATTGTGTTGCATCAGCAGAAATATGCTACTGAAGTCTTAAAAAGGTTTGAGCTGGAAAATTGCAATGCTGCAATTAACCTAGCTGAGGGAAACTTAACTAAGAAAGAAGAAGAAGAGGGCACTAAAGTTGATGCAACTTATTTTAGACAAATTGTGGGGTCTCTAAGATATCTATGTCATAGCAGACCTGATATTTTATATGCTACTGGCTTAACTAGTAGATTTATGAACTGTCCTATGCAAATACACTTAAATGCAGCTAAACGTATTTTAAGGTACATAAAGGGCACCACTAATTATGGTCTGTTTTTTCCAAATGACAGGGCTAAAGGGAAGAGCATTCTAATTGGATACTCAGATTTAGATTGGTGCGGAGACAAAGTGGACAGAAGGAGTACAAGTGGCTATGTGTTCTTATTTCAAGGAGCAGCTATATCTTGGAGCTCTAAGAAGCAAGCCATAGTGGCTCTATCTTCCTGTGAAGCAGAATACATCTCTGCTTGTCATGCTGCTACCCAAGCAGCTTGGCTTGAAACTCTATTAAAAGAAATCTGTGTAGACTTAATTGAACCTATAAGACTCTACATGGACAACAAGTCAGCTATAAGCTTGGCTAAAAATCCTATCTCTCATGGTAGGACTAAACATATTGAAACTAAGTTTCATTATATTAGAGATTAAGTCACTAAAGGTAAATTAGTTCTAGACTTTGTTCCCACAAATGAACAAAGTTCTTCGATATTTTCACCAAAGCTCTAAAGGGTGAATTATTTTCTAAGCTAAGGAGGCAATTGAATGTCATCTCTTTCTAACTCTCAAGGAAAGGAATGACCTAAAAGCTATGTCTAAGGGCTTGTCTTAGACTCTAAATTTCTGGCCTTACAGGGGGTTGTCCTGTTTTATTTCTATTGCCTTAGTTTTCTTAGCTTAGGTCCTAGCTGAACTTAAGGTAGGGGTTGTCTGCCTTAGGTTGCTTAAGGTGTTTTGATTAAGGTAGGGTGTTGAATTTATAATCAAAATCCTAGCTTAAGTTAAAACAGCTTATAGCCGTTGTAACAAACTATTTGGGCAGTTAGAGTTACTAACTAACTCTAACCGACTAATCTAGTTTGTTAGTAACAAACTTGGTTGTTAGCCTAACTAACAACCATATCTAACAGCTAGTTTTCAGCAGTATATATACACATTCTGTACATAGAAATAAACTTACATATGAATAATACAATTTACAGTTTTCAGTTTAAAAGATCTATGCTACTGCTATTCTAAATTCTCCTCAGACGTTTGCTCCTTCTACACCAAGTACTTTCTAAGTTTTCGCAATCATCAACAAGAAGGTTGTACCTTGCATGAAAAAGAAAGAAGAGGGTTAGTAAGGGTTTTTTCATGGATGAAAATAGAAACAAAGTAAGATTGAGAAAGAAAGCAATTGCATTACCTTTGAGTTTTGGGAAACTCATTACGAGAGGTAGTAAAGAAGGATACTGACTTCAAGAAAGCGATTTCTCGGTTCATGCGCAAAGAAAATACAAAGTACATTAGGGTTTCGAAATAAAGTGCAGATCGAGGGAAAATCACAAAGGGTTGTGATTTTACCTTTGTTAAGGCATCGAAACAAATCAAACCAAGTATTGAGTACTGCAAGTGAATTACGTAAATTAGGGTTTCTGGTTTTTTCAAAGTATCAAAAGAAAAGTGAAATAACTGTAAAGGAAGAGTGATTCGTTCTTACCAAAGAGTGAATCGAAGGCTTGATTGAAGGAATCAAGCAGATCGGAGCAAAATAGGCTTTGGTGTTCATCGCACGGTGAGAACTGAAGATTGGGATCTCAGGAAAGCGGAACTCAGATCAAAACCTTGGGGTTTTGATTCATCATTGTTCAAAGTCATCATCGATCGTGAAACCGAAGCAGATTCAAGCTTCAAATTTGTGAATCACAAAGCAAAGAGCTCAAACAGGCTAGGGTTTCGTAGAGAGAGAGAAGAGAGAAGAGAGAAGGGTTTCAAGAACAGAGAGAGAAGCTTCTTGGTTTTCTGGCGAAGGAAAACGTAAGAAGCACATTAAGTATCTCGGGTCTAAGGAAGATCCGCGCGTTTCACTTGGAAACGGGTTCGGGCGCGCAGCTGGCAACAAACAAATTTGTTTGGTGTAACTGCAAGCTTCATTGGGTTGGGCTGAAAAGAAGCTGGGCTTCTTATTACTGCACCTCCCCTCAGTTGTTCATACCCCTCCTGCAAGTGTAAACATTACAAAGGTTAAAAATTCAACATGGTATTCCCAGAGCTTTAAAAACGATCCAGGGCAAAATTATCTGATCTCTACTCTATTCTTTTACTTTCTTTAAAGTTTTCTTTCTCTACTGTGTTTTTTTCTGTCTAACTGTGTGTGTGTGCAGAAGTGCTGCAGAACAGAAAATTCAAAATGAGTAACAACATTCAATCACATGCAAGTTTTGGTGCACAATTGCCTACCCTAACTGGTAAAAACTGGGATAGGTGGTGCCACCAAATGGAGGCAGTGTTTGGGTGCCAAGGTGTCCTGAAGGTAGTTAAAGATGGTGTTACACCACTTACAGCTACCTCTCTTGATGAGACAAGACCAAACATGAGGATGAAGTCCAGAGGGTGGAAGGCACTGCATCTAATCCATATTGGGTTAGATGACAGTAACTTTGACAGATTAGAGGAATTAAGAGTTCCAAGAAGGCTTGGGATACTCTTGACTCCTATTACAATGGGGGCTACTGAAGCTAGAAAAGAAAAATTGGAAGCCCTTAAGGCTCAATATGAGACCCCTTAAGATGAAAAGTGATGAGGATGTGTGTGACTCATTGTGGTCGTGTAAAGAAAATTACTAATGCTATGAATCTTAATGGCCTAACACTAAGCGATGAAGATGTGTGCGGGAAAATCTTAAGATCACTGACCAAGAAGTACTATGTGTGTGTCAATGGGTTGGAAGACACACTCAAGGAAGAGGACTTAAAGGTGTGTTACCTCAAAATTTCGGCAAGGGCATTAAATTAAGCTTTAAATGGTATTGATTGCACATTTAATAGTATTTTGTGTGGGTGCGAGGTCAATGTTCAAGTCAATGTACCATAAATCCAACGGTAAAGTTTATGCAGTGTCGACAACACAAGCAAGCCGGCGGTCTTGGTTCCTCGAAGCTACGAAACAATGTCAAAACCTTCGACGGAGAAGGCCCAATTATTCGATTTGGCGGGTCTAATACTTCGCCAAATCCTTCGACAACAAGTCGTGGTCAAAGTGCAAGGAGCGGCGATTAGTGGGCGGTTATTTCCCTAGTTTTTAGGAAGTGGTTATCGTGCTTGCCCACGATTGTATCACGAGTATAAATACTCCCTTGTAATAGGAAAAGCGGGGTCACCACATCTTTACAAAAACTCGTGAAACTCAACTTCCAAGTCAAAGCGAAACAAGAGTGAATCAGATTACATTATGCGTCTTTGGTGTACCAACTTCTTTTATCTTTCACTTTAATGCAATTTTTACTTGTTTTTTACGTTTGTTGCACTTCTTGCCTTCATTACGCTTTCAAACTATCTCTTCCTACTATTTTTACGTTCTTACGCACGCTAAAAGACACAAAACTCAAAGGCAATCGTCAAAGAGATTTTCTAGTTTGATCTCACGATCTTAATATTGAAAACTAGTGATTGTTTGCTAAAAACACCAAGAAACAAATTGGCACGCACGGTGGGACCTTTGCGATTATTTTGTGTCGCGTTTCGTTAAGTGTATAAATTTGTATGCACTTGAGGAGTGGTAGAATGGCACGTACCAATTCTAACAACGCCTCTAGTTCCGTACCCGTGATATCACAAGTGCAAGGAACAGCGGTAGATTCTCGCCAATGTAAGCGGTGGAAATGTTGCGGGGACTACACCCCGGTGACATCAATAACCGTTCCCACGATGTCAATGACCAATGTTGGTTCGACATCGTCTATGGCCTTGCCACAAAGCGTAGGACTTCGCCCGAGTCCTTACGTGGCAACAGGAATAGTTTGGAAACACGTTTCCAAAATATGAGTCTACCACCATACCCTTTTGGGGTATATGGCATGCTCTTTGGAATGCCACATGTGTCGACCTTTTCGCCTTCACACGTTTCTTCCGAGGGTGTACTTGGTGAAATCCTCATCGCATTAACCAATGCGTCCTTGTTGGCATTAAGACAACAAGTGGGTAAAGCAATCATGATATGGTTAATATGTCGACTCAACAAATTGGTACCGTGTTCAATCCTTTGATTCAGAACACAAATACCAGTTATCAGATGTTAGCAGACCAAATGGGTAGGATTGCAGATTTCTTTGGGGCTCCTACGGGAAACAATAGGCAGTTACCAAATTGCGGGAACAACATGCCTAACACCCCACGAGATCGATGGATCGCGAAGCCCAAAGCGGTTATGGGCGAACAACAAATGGGAAGTCACATCCTCGAAGTAGTTATGGTGAATCGAAACCAAAACGCTGATGAAGTTGTTCGACAAGTGCAACGAAATAACGTTTGCGCTCAAGACAACATAGCCACTTTGGTCGAAACCATAATGGCGCAAAATGGCCTTAACGTAGGTTTACATAGGCCTAATTTCATATCGCCCCTGTGTGAGTATATCTTGCGAAAGAGAATTGCAAGAGGTTGGAAAATCCTATAAGTTTGGGGTGATACCAATGAGTCCATTGTCGAACATATTGCCGGTACATGATCGAGGCGGGAGACATAGCTCAAAATGAGAGTTTGAAAATGAAGTATTTTCCAAATTCTCTAACTAAAAATGCCTTTACGTGGTTTACCACTCTTCCCCCTGGTTCCATATATACATGGGGGCAATTAGAAAAGGCGTTTCATGAGCAATTCTACATGGGCCAGTCGAAGATTAGCCTTAAAGAAGCGGCGGTGTTCGACGTAAAGTACCGAGGCTATTGATGATTATTTGAATAGATTCAGTTACGAAGGCAAGATGTTTTTACAAGTGCTCGAACATGAGCTTGTCGAAATGGCTGCGGTGGCCTTGACTATTCAATTCGAAAGAAATTGGATACGTCTCATTTGAGAGACATGGCCCAACTAGCCGATAGAGTTCGACAAGTCGAAAGGCTTAAAGAGGAAAAGGCTAGAGTGAATAAGTACAACAAAAAGAAAACTCGGTGGGTTTTCACAAAAAGAAAAGATAGCCTATGTAGGCGAGCAATTCGACTTTCGCATTCGGTGATGTCGAATGCGAGGAAATAGACGTGGTGAACTTAAGCACCGGTCCTCCTTATGCTTGCAAATTATTAAGGCACGCAAATGGGAATAACCCCGTGGAGCCTAAGAATGATAGATTTGTGCCTAAAACGTATACTTTTGATGTTACTAAATGTGATGAGATCTTCGATTTGCTAGTGTCCGATGGCCAAATAATAGTGCCAAATGGCTCGAAAGTTCCTCCTCTCGAGCAGAGGAGAAAAAGGGTTATTGTAAGTTTCATAATTTTTTGGGACATACAACCGACCGTTGTGTTCTTTTCGGGGACATGGTTGTAAAGCGATCGAGGAAGGAAGGCTAAAGTTTGGAGATAAAAAGAATAAAGCACCGATGCTTGATTGATCTTCGACCTCTCCATCAAGTGGAGGCGATGTATGCGGAACCAATTGAGATGAGTATCAATATGGTAGACGCAAAAATGGTGGATTCTCCTAAGTCTACCAAACCTCCTGCTGAAAAAATTAAAAGTGTTGTGCAAAAGAGTGATGCTGTGCAACACGTCACTCAAGAAGAATATGAGGAGAAGGTACAGTCTGTGTACCCTAAGGCTGAGGAAGATCTGATAGACTTCCTGAATCGGTGCAAATTGAGCTCTGAGGTCATGTTATGTCCAAGGTGCAGTGCTGTGTTTGACAAAGAAGCGGCTAAAAGTGTCGAATGCTGCGAAGTTCGACCACCCCTAAAGAGGAAATGGCCGAGAAGAGGCCAAATTTGATTTCAAGAGAGAGGACCTTCCTTACAAGGTAAAGAATTCAAGCAGGGCTTCGACAAGTAAGCCGCAGTTTGCTGGCGAGGGTGTAGCCAAGAAGGAGTTTGCGCTATCTGCCTCTGCCAAACCATTTTTTCCAAGAACAGATCCATCCAATGAGAAGTGGATACATGCTGGATGTAGACACTACAAGAATGCTGTTCAACAGGCTGGAACGGCCAAGCCAATCACAGGCGAGGCCTCGAAGTATAATTATAAAAACAATTATAAGGGGAAGAATCCCATGGCGAAGACCCAATGGCGTCGATACGGTAGCTCGAAAAAAAGGCAACATTTGGTTGCTAACGAGCAAACGCCAAAAAGCGGTTAAGGCGTGACTCCTAAAACCGTGGGAACACAAAGATAAGTATAGGAGCGGCCAATCAAGTGAGGGTTGGAAACAAGGCTAAAGGGAAATCTATTGTGATAGAGGAACCGAGAAGGCCTGCTATGGAGAGGATTTTCCCTCCATTAACAGCTTTAAAGAAGAAAAGTGCTTCATTCGACATGGACGAAGATGTCACTTCAGATTTCGACGACTACGAGGCTAAGCGGCGTCATCCGCAGCGTGGTATCCATTTTGCCGAGTGAGTACGATCTTTATTCTGATCCCCAAACGACGTCGAAGAGGACTTCATTGGGGATATGGCTAACCACAAGCCAGTATGCTACTATGTCATGAACAATGGCTGCGTAGAAGAACAAATGGCCACTTTCGAGAGGCCAGACGAGGGCATGCAACATCACCTGAAGCCCTTGTACGTTCAGGCAAAAGTTAATGGCGTAGGCATTAACAAGATACTGGTCGATGGAGGGGCTGCTGTTAACTTAATGCCTCAGGCCATGCTGAAGACAATAGGTCTGTTTGATACAGACCTTCGACCTCATAACATTATGTTAACCAATTATGAGGGGAAATCTGGCCGGTCGTTGGGGGCTGTCGAAGTAGAAGTGGTGGTAGGAACTGTAAGAAGAACCACCACGTTCTTTGTTATAGCATCAAAAGCAAGCTACAATCTACTCCTTGGGAGAGAGTGGATACATGGCGTAGGAGCTGTTCCCTCAAGCCTACACCAGAAATTGGTAATGTGGAGGGATGATGGTCTAGTGGAATACGTCGAAGCAGACCAGAGTTATTTCCTTGCTGACGTAAATAACGTCACCAGGGAGAATTTTGAGAAGCAAATGGCGAACATTGCGCCATGTTCATCTTCTAGCCAAGCATACATCTCTTCAGATAATGTGCTTTCCTCCATTCACTTATACCCAACACATGGTTTTGTGTGGGAAAGAGAGGAAATAGAAGGTGCAAATGTCTATCCTGATGGTGTGCTATCTCCAACAGGATGGGACACTGACTCTTAGAAGGTTTAGATGTCAGTACCCAGTGCTTGGGATAGAATTACGGCGTATATGGCCGAAAATAAAATAAAAACGGCTTTGGAAGCCGAGTTAAATCAACAAACAATGGCTGTCGAAGCCATAACTTCATCTGAAGAAAATGGTGAAGTCATAAATGACAAACTGGATTGCATTTATGACGACGAACCATTGGGTTTTGAAAAAGACCCTAGAGATTCTACAAAGCGCATGCAAGCTCAAGATCCAGTCGAAGAGGTGGATTTGGGAGATGGCTTCGATCAAAAGGCCAACATATATCGGTGCACATCTTGATCGCTTGCCTTCGAACCCAAGTCATTTCATACTGCGGGAGTTCAAGGATTGCTTTGCTTGGGAGTACAATGAAATGCGGTTTGAGTCGAAGTGGTGGAATTACAAATACCCATTCGACCGGGAAGAAACCGATGAAGCAAACGCCAAGAAGATTTGCTCCTCGGATATTGGCTAAGATCAAGGAAGAAATAGAAAGGTCGTTCAAAAGCAAATTCATCGAATCGCCAGTACGTTGATTGGTTAGCTAATATAGTTCCGTAATGAAGAAAAATGGAAAACTTAGAGTTTGCGTAGACTTTAGGGATTTAAATAATGCAACACCTAAAGATGAATACGCTATGCCCGTGAAAGTGTAAATGCTAATAGATTCGGCAGAACAGGATTTGATTATCTCGGTTTGCTAGATGGCTACTCGGGGTATAATCAAATTTTTATTGCCGAAGAGGATGTGTCGAAAGCTTGACTTTTCGATGTCCGGGGGCATTGGGTGTTTATGAATGGGTAGTCATGCCCTTTGGTTTAAAAAATGCTGGTGCCACTTATCAAAGGGCAATGAATTCTATGTTTCACGATTTTATTGATGATTTTATGCAAGTATACATAGATGATGTGGTGGTTAAGTCATCCTCAGAAAGTGGTCATCTAGACCATCTTCGACGTTCTTTTGAACGAATGAGGAAATATGGATTGAAAATGAATCCAACCAAATGTGCTTTACGTATGTATGCGGGTGAATTCTTGGGTTTTGTAGTACACAAGAAAGGCATAGAGATCAACGAAAATAAGACTAAAGCAATTATGGAAACGAAGGCTCCTTCGACCAAAAAAGAAGCTGAATAAATACTACTAGGAAAATCAATTTCCTTGAAGATTCATCTCAAATCTAAGTGGCAAAACACAAGTTTTTTCGCCATTAATCGAGATTGAAGAAAGAAGACGAATTCAAGTGGGAGCAAGTTCACCAAGATGCTTTCGACGCAATCAAGTCTTATCTCGGTCAAGCCACCAATTTTATTGCTCGTTATTGGAAATAAATTGCTAAAATTGTATATAGCGACTTTCCGATAACACAATAGGTAGCATGTTAGCGCAAGAGGATGATAGTAGTGTCGAAAGACCCATTTATTACCTTAGCGGGGTTTTGATTGATTTGAAACTAGGTATAGTCCAATAGAGAAAGCGTGCCTTTGCTTGTATTTTTCTTGTACAAAATTGAAGCAATATATAAAATCGTGAGATGTTTATGTTTATTCGCATTTTGATGTTATTAAACATATGTTGTCAAAACCAATGTTGCATAGTCGAATTGGCAAATGGGCTTTAGCTTTGCTAGAGTACAACTTAACTTATCAACCCCTTAAATCAATTAAAGGACAAGTGGTTCTTGATTTTATAGTGGACCATTCATTTGTCGAATGTGAAATACATTCGTTAGGCGACGTCCTTGGAGATTATACTTCGATGGCTCAAGCCATAAAAATGGAGCAGGTATTGGAATTTTGATTATCTCGCCAGAAAATACTCCAACGAAGTATAAATTTAAAATTCGAGACTCTTGCTCAAATAATGAAGCTGAATATGAGGCTTTAATAGTAGGCCTTAAAATTTTACTCGAATTGGGGGCAAGTTATGTCGAAATAAAAGGTGATTCTCAACTAGTAGTCAAACAATTGACAAAAGAATACAAATGTATTAACGAACACCTTATTAAATATTTCGTTATTGCCAATACTTTGCTAAAAAGGTTTACATTCGTTCACTTAGAACATCTACCACGAATTGAAAATCACGTGGCAAATGAATCGCACAAATTGCTTAGGTTACAAAGTATCGAAGCAAAGCCCTGGAAGAGTTAATTGAGATAAAAGATAAACTAATCTCGAAGACTCTCTCTATAATACTCCTTCGACGATATTGTCAACACCAAAAATTGGGGGCAATAAATACAATGAATGTACGCGTTTAAAAGCTTGTCACATTTTTTGACGATATTGACTTGGCGAAATTTTTGCTATTGACAATATGGTTGATGATGATTGGCGAAAACCCATTGTAGAATATCCGCAAAGTCCTACAGGAACACTAACAAAAAGTAAAGTCTGAGCTCTAAGCTATGTGTTAATTGAAGCAATTGTACAAACAAACTCAAGGCGGGTACTACTAAAATGTCTTAGTGAAAACGAGGCATATTTGGCGATTCGATACACATAGTGGAGCATGTGGCTCACATCAAGTAGGCCACAAAATGAAATGGTTGTTATTTCGACAAGGAATGTATTGGCCAACTATCTTTGAAAGATTGTATAGAATTTGCCAAAGGTTGCCAAGAATGCCAAAAACATCTTTGGAATACAACATGTGCACGCAAATGAGTTGCATTCTATAGTGAAACCTTGGCCATTCAGGGGTTGGGCTTTAGATGTGATTGGAGAAATAAAACCAACGTCGTCGAAAGGCCACAGATACATTCTAGTAGGGATTGATTACTTTACTAAATGGGTAGAGGCAATACCTTTAGCCAATGTAGATCAAGAAGCGTTGATAAGGTTTATTCAAAATCATATCATTTATAGATATGGAATTCCGAAACCATTACTACGGACCAAGGTATCGCGGTTCACCGGTCGAAAAATGGTAGATTTCATTTCTTGAAGTTGGTTTCAAGTTATTGACTTCGACACCATACTACGCACAAGCCAATGGTCAAGTAGAGGCGCCAATAAAATCATTATTAACTTGATTAAAAGCACGTTGGACGTAAGCCTAGAAGTTGGTACGATTCTCTTGACCAAGTGTTATGGGCTTGTCGAACTTCACCTAAAGAGTCTATAAACACCACTCCCTACAAAGTTAACATTTGGGCATGATGCGTTGTTACTCGCCGAGATTTGTTTACAATCAACAAGGATTCAAAAACAATGTGAAATTCCTTTTGATCATTATTGGAATATGATGATTGATGAATTGGTTGATGTAGGCGAAGAGAGGTTGTTAGCTTTAGAAATGCTTATTCGACGTAAAGAGAGAATAGCTAAAGCCTACAATAAAAAGGTTAAGTTAAAAACCTTTGAGGAAGGGGAGTTAGTGTGGAAAGTCCTATTACCTATGGATAAAAAGATAGAGTTTTAGGCAAATGGTCACTGGGTGGGAAGGCCCATTTCGCGTGTTGCGTTGCTTTTCGAATGGCGCTTATGAAATCGAAGAGTTAGGTGACGAAAATAGGACCTTTAGAATAAATGGCAAGTATTTAAAACGATACAAGCCAACGTTAACCGAAATAAAGATTGAGCAATTATAAGTAAACCAAAGTTGTTCATAAATGGCAATGTATAAAGAAATTGTTAAAGTTACATGACCATTTTTAGAATGCTAAGCTATTACAGTCTTAGAAGGTCGACAAGGTAGCCTTATATGCCTCCATAATGCTAACACTTAGAGAAATAGAGGTGTCAAGAAGATCTGACTCTTTGTCGAGGTCACGAGAATAGCTTGGTGCTTGTCAATCTTCTCCAAGTGCTCTATAGCTGCCATTGCTTTGGTAGTTTTGGTGGACGAAGTTAAAGACTCATGCGTTCGACGATCGAGCCCTTCCGATGCTTAGCATTAGACAATTTGAGTTGAAGGGTCTTTATCTCTTCCTCAATGCGCGCGCAATCTCTCGCATCCCATTCAGCGATTGCTTTCTCATCATTAGTTGCTTGGGTCTCAAGAGCTTCGATGTCGTCTTGATCGACCTTAAGAGAGGCGAGTTCCACTCGCAGAGTTGAGTCTCTTGAACCTTGCGCTTAGAGGTGGTCGGCCGTTGGTTGATCAAAAGAGAAAGTTGCTCAAAAATAGGGCCAAATTCCATGAAGAACGAAAGGACATTTTGAGGAGGGTCTAATCTGGTGATCTTCTGAATGAGGGATTTTACCTCAAGATACACAGATGAGTCATTCTCAATGGTTGCCACCAAGTCCCCTTCTAACACCTTCGTCTTCAACTGGCAAAGCAGGCTCTCGACCGTCTCTTGGTTGATAGAACTTAGAGAGTTGTTAGAGGAACTGCAAACCAAACGGCTCGACGAGCTCTTGAGGCTTAACATAATCTTCAAAGCTGCCAAGGGATCCGTCTTCTTTAGCTCACCAATTCTTGATGGCCGATGGCGGTATTTGTTGGATGACTCTTTGGCAGAAGCACCTTGATCTGCAGCTACCTCTACTCTAGGCTCCTCTGGTTCTTGATCGACCATATTTGCTTCAGGAATTTCGACGGAGGTAGCCACTACTTCTGGTCCTTCAGTTGTTGGAATGATAAGTTCTGGAACTTGAGCAGTTTCTCCAACAACAGTCTCGGCTCGACGCGCAAATAGATTGGAATAGCCTCTTCCATAACAGAGCATTCTCTTCGACGATCGCCTCTTGTTCGACATTTCCAAAGACTTGGAGCAAACTCCTCTAAAAAATGTGGATTTGGGGTTCTCCAATGCTTGGAAAATCTCTTCAAAGCAGATTGCACCTTGAGGAGATGAAGGAAAAGGGAGCATAGAGACCGACAACTCTAGATCGCTGGCCTCAACCATAGATCGAACTCGTGGATTGTTCACGAAGCGATCCACCCACCTATGCACAAAGCAAGGTATATCGCTTAAGTTAAGGATTGGAAAGGCGAGACCGAATCACCTAATCTAATGTCGAAAGGAGTTTACCTCTTGTACCTTAAGTCTCTTGATTGGAGGAGAAGAAGGTGGTTCAGAGCCGTCAATAATGATGCCTTGAGTGCCCTTTGAATCTCGGAAGATTTCTTTTCTTCGACCTCTCTGAGTGAGGGGATGTTATCATCACTTTCGATTGTCCCGCCAAAAGAATTTGGGTTATGACAGAAAGTAAATGACAAAGGAAGAGAAATTTCGACGGATTAACAAGGTAAGAGTATAGTACCTCATCTTCAGGGAGGACCATTTTCCTTTTCGCTTTGCTCTGCTGAGGGGATTTTGCCTGAGTTGTTTTCTAGAGAGAAGGATTTCGACATAAGTAAAAGTCGTAATCAAAAAATAACTTGAAGCGAATAAATGGCAACATACCTTCTTCAGGACAATGTCTGGAGTAGATCTCGCGTCCATTGTTTTCTTGGTTCTTTGGAGGAGATGGTCTTTGTGGTAGCCTTTACTTTGGCCTTCACTTGGGTGCGAGTTGACTGGACGTCGAAAAACATTGGTAAGAAAACGAAATAAAACTAAGTTCTGAGATGTTCAAGACTCGGGAGATTCGTGTATCGAAGTAAATACAGGTTGTTCGAAGGAAGGGCTGCCACCAATTTCTTCGTAACATTTTCTGCAAAGGTGTCACTAGTCTCCCCAGCAGCAGTGGTATAGTAACTAGTCCACCATTCATGAAATTCCTTAGTGCATGAGAATCTGGGGTTGAATTTGAGGGGCTCGAAACTCAAGGCCCCGTAGTGGAATTTCTTGAAGGCGTGTTTGTAGGTCGCCACCGTGTATGCGGATTCGAAAATTCTCGCCTATGAAAACATCTTGGCGCAGTCGAATCGACAAAGGCCAAAATGCGTCGCGAATAACTTGGGAAGTATCTCTTAATTCCGAAGCTATTTTTAGCTTTGCCGGGGTAAGTCGGTAGAAAGAATGGCGGAGAGAGGTAGGCTTGCAGATTTGGGTAATCTCCTCACTTGTTCGTGTAAGAGGAAGGAAATGGTTCACAGAAACCAAGTTGGACCGAAAGGCCTTTGCACAAAGGGAGCCATAGAGTCTCTGAAACTTGTGCACTTCAGAACATGTCGAAGTGAATTTGAAAGACTCCTCGGAGGAATATTTATCCGCTTGGGTTTCAAGCCGAGCTAGTCGAATCCCTTCAGTCCTCCTAGACTTCAAGGTTGAGTGAACAGACTTGGGAATATACAGACCTAGTCGAGACTCAAAAGTGGCTAGCAGCCACAATTGCAATAGCCACAATGGGCCAGAGGCCAAGAACTTGCTGGTGGGTTCGTCCTCTTTCAGTTCTAGAACAGCATTATCAAGCTCCTGATAGAGAGAACCCAACAACAGTTTGGCAAGATTAATGTTTTCTTTCTCGTGGAGTTGGGCTGCCAGTGGAATATAGGTTTTAGAAACCTGGAGTGAACGGGTGCAGAAAACAAAAAGGGATAACCAAAGGGTTAAGAAGGCTACGTGTTCTTTAGCAGACACTGTGTCATTGTCACGGTTGTGGTGTTCTGTGATGTAAGGAGCAAAAGTGGCATTATTGAAAGTGAACGGGTATACATACTCAGGATTAGCAGGGTCAAAAGTCTCACCTAAGGGTTTCAGACCTGTGATGGCAGCAACATCTAGTAAAGTGGGAGTCAGCATGCCACATCTCAAGTGAAGACTATGAGTGGCACAGTCCCAGAACTGCATAGCAGCCAATATCAAGGTGCTGTCATACTTAGGCCCATACCTAGACAACTGGATAAGGTCAAAAATACCTTGTTTTTTCCAGACATCGGCCTTTTTAGCCTCTACCTTGTCGAGCCAATCTATGTAAATCTGTTGGTCGAGCCTAGGGGCAGACCTAAAGACCCTGGAAGGACTATTCAGAAATTCTAAGTGAAAAGGGGTCTTGGTGAAAATTCTGGGCTGAAGACAGGCATGACTAGGGAAAATTTCCGAAACTTCAGTGTTCTCTAAAAGGGTATTAGGAAGAGGGCCTAGATATGCATGAGTATAAACCCTAGTAGAGGGAATCAATACCTGGGTTTGCCATTGAACTGCTCGACTATCGTGAATGTCAGGCTCATCAACAAAGCCATCAAGGGTTTTAGGTCTCATTGGTTTCGCTGCGTTTTTTCGTGGAACATTCAGCAGCAGATGAAGAAGCCATGAGAAAAAAAAAAGCGAATGCGAGACGAAATTCAAGCGTGGATTGAAGGAAAGGAATGAAAGTTTGAAACTTTAGTGATTTTGGGGATTTTTGCAAAACGCAGAGAATGAAGAATGCAGAAAGACTTCACAAAGGTTCAAACTGAGTAAAGAGGAATATGAAGGGTTGTAGCCGTTTATATATGTTGGGAAGCTACAGTTATTGGCACGTTCGCCACAACTCGCACGTTCGCGACGTTTGAGAGACGTGATGGCCCACCAACTATGCAACGTGTGCCAATAAGGCGGTTCGTTTTACTGTGCAAGTAATGATGGTTGTCTTTTCGACCACCGTTGAAATGCAAAAGGCGGTAGAAATGACCATTGTGACAAGATTCAAAAATGCCTTTTCTTCCCTCCATTCCTTATTCCGTCGAAAAAACATTTTTTGGGGCAACTGTTACCTCAAAAATTTCGGCAAGGACATTAAATTAAGCTTTAAATGGTATTGATCGCACATTTAATAGTATTTTGTGGCCGCAGTCAATGTTCAAGTCAATGTACCATAAATCCAACAAATAAAGTTGTGCAGTGTCGACAACACAAGCAAGCTTCGAGCGGTCTTGGTTCCTCAAGCTACGAAACAATGTCAAAAACCTTCGACGGAGAAGGCCCAATTATTCGAATTGGCGGGTCTAATACTTCGCCAAATCCTTCGACAACAAGCTGTCGGGTCAAGGCAAGGAGCAAGCAGATTAGTGGGCGGTTATTTCCCTAGTTTTTAGGAAGTGGTTATCGTGCTTGCCCACGATTGTATCCGAGAGTATAAATACTCCCTTGTAATAGGAAAGCGGGGTCACCACATCTTTACAAAAACTCGTGAAACTCAACTTCCAAGTCAAAGCGAAACAAGAGTGAATCAGATTACATTATGCGTCTTTGGTGTACCAACTTCTTTTATCTTTCACTTTAATGCAATTTTTACTTGTTTTTTACGTTTGTTGCACTTCTTGCCTTCATTCTCGCTTTCAAACTATCTCTTCCTACTATTTTCTGTTCTTACGCACGCTAAAAGACACAAAACTCAAAGGCAATCGTCAAAGAGATTTTCTAGTTTGATCTCACGATCTTAATATTGAAAACTAGTGATTGTTTGCTAAAAACACCAAAGAAACAAGGTGGAGCACTCTCGAGCAAAGCTTGAGGCTAAGGAAATGAGACTCAACCCGTGGTGATGGAAAGCTGATGATGATGATGATCGCCTTCTTCACAAAAGGCAAGGGTAAGAAGGGTTCTAAGCCAGTAATGATGAAGTCATCCTCTAAACCTAACTCTAGTAAAAGTAAGCCTAAATCTAAACCTAATTCTAAGAATAAGAGTGATTCTAAGAAAAAGGATAAGTCTAAAGTTCAATGTTATAGGTGCGACAAATATGGGCATTATGCTCTGAGAATGCCCAACTAGAAAACCTAAATCGTAAATAGAAGCAAATGTTGCAAAAGAGGATTTCGACTGATAGTCAAAGAGTATTTAGTGCCATAAGTGATGACTCTAAACTAAATACTAGGGCGAAGTTAAGGTAACTAACATTGAACTTAAGAAAAATAAGGACTATATTGCACTAATAGTAACTAAGAGTGATGGAACCAAAGATTACGTAAATATGATATTTGGATTCTCACTGTTCTAACCACAGCGGGAAATAAAGAGTGGTGGTGGATTTCAACCCTCACAAGAGAACTACTATTAGGTGTGCAAATGACAGTCCCTTCAAGCAAATGTGTATGGGAATATTCTACTTAAGAAAGAGGATGGCGGTAGTCACCATACATAATGTCTACTATGTCCTGTGTATGAGTCAGAACCTACTTAGCCTAGGTCAACTTGTAGAGGAGGATTTTCTGTCATTATGAAGGATTTAAAACTCAAAGTTTTTGATAAAAAGGATAAACTGGTGTTAACTTCTCAACTAGCTAAGAACAGAACTTTCAAGACCAGTATTAGTACTATAGAGGCAGAATGCCTAAGTGCTACCACTGATCTTGAAAGTGTTCTATGGCATAGGAGATATGGGCACCTAAACTATAAGAGTCTTCTAAATCTTAGTTCTAATGGCCTAGTGGAAGGTCTACCTAAGATTGAGAAACCTAACGATGATGTGTGTACCACCATGCTGTTGGGTAAGCGAGCCGAGGAAGATGTTTAAGACAGATTTAAAACTAAGGTCTAAACATCTTCTTCAAGTTGTTTACACAGACATATGTGGCCCATTTGATGTGATTCAAAGGGAGGGAACAAATATTTTTTATCTTTCATTGATGAGTTTTCAAGAAAAATTTGGGTCTATCTGATCAAAACAAAGTGTGAGGCTTTAACTAAGTTAAAGAGTTTAAGGCCATGGTAGAAAAAGCAGAGTGGAAACATGCTTAAGATCCTAAGGTCCGATGGAGGAGGTGAATATACTTCAAAAGAATTTGAAAGTTTCAGACAAGTCAAGGAATTGTTCATGAGGTTACTTCTCCCTACACTCCACAAAGATAATGGAGTTGCGAGAGAGAAGGAAGCAACAATTCTCGGACATGGCCGAAGCATGATGAAATTAAAAACCTCCCAAAAGACTCCATGGGTGAAGCAAAGATTCATCTTTGTTTATCTACTAAACAGATGTCCTACTAGAGGTTTAGATGATAAGGTACCGAGGAAATGTGGTGGGGATAAGCCTAGTGTCACACATCTAAGGGTATTTGGATCACTAACCTATGGACACATACCTGATGCTAAAAGAAGGAAGTTAGAGGATAAAAGTAAACCTATGGTACTAGTGGGTTATCACCCTACTGGTGCTTATAGGCTAGTTGATCCTATGACAGCAAGCTTGAGATATCCAGGATGTTACTATACTTGAGGATGAGGCTTGGGATTGGGAGAAGAAGGAACAAGCAAGTTCTACTGATCCTAATGTGAATGAGGAAGGTAACACAGTGTTACCAGAACATCATCAAGGTGTTGATGATGAAGACAGTGATGAAGAACCTATTGGAGGTGATGTGCAAGTTGAGGAACAGCTTGTTGAGCCAAATTCACCTGAAGTGGCTCAACAAGAGGCTGTGATTGCTAATAACCCTATTAGAGCTGCTAGGGTCAGGAATCTACCTAGTAGGTTGGCTGACTATGATCTAGTAAGGGATGATGAGGTGAATGATGATGGAGATATCATTCATTTTGCTATGATAGCAGATTCTGAACCTCTAGACTACATTGAAGCTCTTAAGAAGAAAGAGTGGAAGGTAGCTATGCTAGAGGAATTAAAATCCATTGAGAAAAACCAAACTTGGACCTTAACTAAGTTACCTAAAGGAAAGAGAGCTATTAGTTTAAAGTGGGTGTTTAAACTAAAGCTTGATCCTAGTGGTAACATAGTTAAGTACAAGGCAAGGTTAGTGGCACGAGGTTTTCGGCAAAAAAGCAGGCATAGACTTCATGAAGTCTTTGCCCCGATTGCTAGACATGAGACTATAAGATCGGTGATCGCACTAGCTTGTAGTAGAGTAGAGGCCGGGAAATGTACCACTTAGATGTGAAATCTGCTTTCTTAAATAGGCCCTTGAGGAGCAGTTTATATAAACCAACCTCCCGGTTTTGTGGAAAAGTGCAAGGAAGACTATGTATACCATTTACATAAGGCTCTCTATGGACTTAAGCAGGCACCTAGGGCTTGGAACAAGAGAATAGATGGATTCTTTGTTCAAGAAGGCTTTACTAGGTGTACTGCTGAGTATGGAGTCTATGTCAAAGGAGACATTAACTCTTACTTACTCGATTGTGTGCCTATATGTGGATGACCTACTTGTAACTGGAAGTTGTGCTAAAGAGATAGCTAATTTCAAACTAGCTATGAAAGAGGAGTTTGAAATGACAGATTTGGGAAAACTGACCTATTTCCTTGGGTTAGAATTCCTAAGGGTCAATGAAGGAATTGTGTTGCATCAGCAGAAATATGCTACTGAAGTCTTAAAAAGGTTTGAGCTGGAAAATTGCAATGCTGCAATTAACCTAGCTGAGGGAAACTTAACTAAGAAAGAAGAAGAAGAGGGCACTAAAGTTGATGCAACTTATTTTAGACAAATTGTGGGGTCTCTAAGATATCTATGTCATAGCAGACCTGATATTTTATATGCTACTGGCTTAACTAGTAGATTTATGAACTGGCCCTATGCAAATACACTTAAATGCAGCTAAACGTATTTTAAGGTACATAAAGGGCACCACTAATTATGGTCTGTTTTTTCCAAATGACAGGGCTAAAGGGAAGAGCATTCTAATTGGATACTCAGATTTAGATTGGTGCGGAGACAAAGTGGACAGAAGGAGTACAAGTGGCTATGTGTTCTTATTTCAAGGAGCAGCTATATCTTGGAGCTCTAAGAAGCAAGCCATAGTGGCTCTATCTTCCTGTGAAGCAGAATACATCTCTGCTTGTCATGCTGCTACCCAAGCAGCTTGGCTTGAAACTCTATTAAAAGAAATCTGTGTAGACTTAATTGAACCTATAAGACTCTACATGGACAACAAGTCAGCTATAAGCTTGGCTAAAAATCCTATCTCTCATGGTAGGACTAAACATATTGAAACTAAGTTTCATTATATTAGAGATTAAGTCACTAAAGGTAAATTAGTTCTAGACTTTGTTCCCACAAATGAACAGGTTGCTGATATTTTCACCAAAGCTCTAAAGGGTGAATTATTTTCTAAGCTAAGGAGGCAATTGAATGTCATCTCTTTCTAACTCTCAAGGAAAGGAATGACCTAAAAGCTATGTCTAAGGGCTTGTCTTAGACTCTAAATTTCTGGCCTTATGGGGTTGTCTGTTTTATTTCTATTGCCTTAGTTTTCTTAGCTTAGGTCCTATTTGAACTTAAGGTAGGGGTTGTGCGCTTTAGGTTGCTTAAGGTGTTTTGATTAAGGTAGGGTGTTGAATTTATAATCAAAATCCTAGCTTAAGTTAAAAAAAAACTTATAGCCGTTGTAACAAACTATTTGGGCGATTAGAGTTACTAACTAACTCTAACCGACTAATCTAGTTTGTTAGTAACAAAAACAGTTGTTAGCCTAACTAACAACCATATCTAACAACTAGTTTTCAAAGAAGATATATACACATTCTCGTACATAGAAATAAACTTACATATGAATAATACAATTTGCTTTTTTAAAAGATCTATGCTATCGCTATTCTAAATTCTCCTCAGACGTTTGCTCCTTCTACACCAAGTACTTCAAGTTTCTCGCAATCATCAACAAGAAGGTTGTACCTTGCATGAAAAAGAAAGAAGAGGTTAGTAAGGGTTTTTTCGATGGATGAAAATAGAAACAAAGTAAGATTGAGAAAAAGAAAAGCAGCATTACCTTTGAGTTTTGGGAAACTCATTTCGAGAGAGGTAGTAAAGAAGGATACACTTCAAGAAACGATTTCTCGGTTCATGCGCAAAGAAAATACAAAGTACAGATTAGGGTTTTCAAATAAAGTGCAGATCGAGGGAAAATCACAAAGGGTTGTGATTTTACCTTTGTTAAGGCATCGTAAACAAATCAAACCAAGTATTGAGTACTGCAAGTGAATTACGTAAATTAGGGTTTTCGGTTTTTTCAAAGTATCAAAAGAAAAGTGAAATAATCAGTAAAGGAAGAGTGATTCGTTCTTACCAAAGAGTGAATCGAAGGCTTGATTGAAGGAATCAAGCGGTCGAGCAAAATAGGCTTTGGTGTTCATCGCACGGTGAGAATCAAGATGGGATCTGAAAGCGGAACTCGGATCAAAACCTTGGGGTTTTGATTCATCATTGTTCAAAGTCATCATCGATCGTGGAAACCGGCGATTCAAGCTTCAATCGCGTGGAATCACGCAAAGAGCTCAAACAAAGCTAGGGGTTTCAGAGAGAGAGAGAAGAGAGAGAGAAGGGTTTCAAGAACAGAGAGAGAAGCTTCTTGGTTTTTCGCGAAGGAAAACGTAAGAAGCACATTAAGTATCTCTCGCCCAAGGAAGATCCGCGTTTCACTTGGAAGCGGGTTCGCGCTGTGGTGGCAACAAACAAATTTGTTTGGTGTAATCGCAAGCTTCATTGGGTCAATGAAAAGAAAGTGGGCTTCTTATTCCGCACCTCCCTCGCTTGTTCATACCCCTCCTGCAAGTGTAAACATTACAAAGGTTAAAAATTCAACAGTTGAGTGGTGCTTGAAGTTTGGAAAGCTTGCCTACAAAATGTGTATAACACTGCCTTAGTGAATTGGGTGTTTACTGTTGTTTCAGATGTTCTTCACAAGCACTATGCTAAACAATCACCAATTCACTATCACTACCAATTCATGGACTGGAATTTTGGCCTCTCTTGTCAAATGTCAAGGTAAGTGAACTCCACTCTCCAACTTGTTTGCAGATGCTGTCCAATTTAAACTAAAATGTTAAGAGTCCCACATTGAGTAGTTGAGGAGACTCAATGTGGTACTTAAATCATCGTGGACGCAAGCAAGAAGGATTAATTACAATGATACTGCTTGCAGAAGCATACCGTACATCTTACAACCTCCTCCTCCTCAAGGATTAAAATCAGCACTCAAGACTTGATTCATGTGTCGTATTGAAATTGTTCAGCATATAGAAACAAACAGCATAGGAGCTGTTGATTCAATATATTTTTATCAAATATTTAAAATGTCAGAAAGATACTTATCATATTCCTTGGCATTGGCAAACATGTTTACAGAAAAGTCTCCCCACCACCTTTCTCTTATTTCGAGTTTCCTACAGTGACCACAGTCAATCATTTTGACTACTACAATACAACAAACAAAATATGATGACAACAACTAGCCAGCCACTTTCCCACCCTTTTTCAAAATGTAATGTTATTTGAGCACAGCTTTTTCAAACACCCAACAGCTGCTGCTTCTTCTCCCTTCCCCACCCTCCTGGATTCATTCATCACCACACCCCATCCTAAAACAATTTTTCATTTCCATCTCTAAAAAAAATTGTCACTTAATAAAAATACTGTAATAATTAAAAGAAAAGAGAAAAAGCTAATTTTGATTTTGAATTTGAATTTGAATAATCTACATCAACCTATCAGACAAGCTGGGAAGTCGTCGGAAAAAGTTCAAGCTCGCCGGAGGCATTGGATTTCTAAACATTGGGTGACGCAGGTAATAGAATCCTAAAGCCACAGCAACCATTTTTGGCGGTACTGCATAGAGTATAAGAGCAATAACAAAACACACTCCAATGAACAATTTAGTAGCCCTTGGGTCCCTCCAACTAACCAATGCCTGAACCCTCTCCCCTTGAGTTGCAAAATCACCCAACACCGTTTGAACCCTCGCAGCCAACATCCTTAACCTATCATACCGAACCCGAACCACTTCTGGTGACTTGGAACTAGGCACCGTGTCAAATTCCTCATCTAACTCATCTGGATCAACTGCTTCTGCTTGTGACAATCGTGTATCCATTCCAGCAGGTATCTTAGGCTTAAAACGGTAATACCATATCCCAATTAAAACCACGTATAAGAACCCAGTTGGAACAATTAAATCTGGATACCAAACAAGAACTAGATATAGAATATGAAGCAGCACTGTTGTAACTGGCTTTCTCCACCGTCTGATGTCATCTAACCATTTTGCCAATCCAACGGCCCAAGCTAAAACAGCTACAATTCTGAACCAATTCGCTTTGCTCTTCCTCATGCTCCAAGCGTGTGAGTCTGCATCCAACATGTAACGAACTACCTCGTGTCCTAACGGTGGCTCCGACCGTGCTAGCCATTGCGCCACCATCTTGGTCGCGGCACCACGGAGAGCCTCCTGCTGTGCCACCCCAAGCGGGCGAAGATAGTGCATTCTTGGAAGTAGAGGTTGTCCGTAGACCGCACACGTGTCAGGTAACAATGAAGGACATGCGAACCGAACCGCTAACTCGATTTCACCCATTTTCTTTAAACCGGTTCGAGTTAACACTAGTAAGGGATACGAACTGGTGTAGACTTTGTTGCTCTCAAGCGTAGAGACTCGTATGCGTACCTTTCCTATACGGCAATCTGGCTTTTCTTCTGACACGTCAGCAAACATACGCCAGTTGTCGAATACACCAACGGTTAAGACGGTGCATGGGTCGTATACCTGCCACGTGTACTGCTCATTCCATCGTGGATCGAAGCTATCCGTTACGGTGCGGGTTCGGACCCATTTCTTGCCGTACTTGGCTACACAGTAAGCATCGGTGGAGCCCTTTCCTGGGCCTTTGGATTTCATTGGAAGGAGGCTACGAGCACCTAAGATTCCCAGTTCAAGAATTCCAACGGGATGTTTCCATAGCTGTTTCGCCGTGGGGCGGAAATCACTGCACACGTGAGCTGCTTCGTCTAGCACGTGATACCCTCCTTCTAGGCAGAGGCGCAGGTGGACTCTCCCGCAGTAGGACCCACCACCTTCCAATGGGTACCATTTCGCTGGCACGTGGCGATCATCTATTCGTTGCTCAATTGAAACAAGCGGTATCACCACGTGGCCTAAGAGCGCCGCTTCCTTGGTCGTCCGATCTTCCACCAGAAGGATCATTGAATCTTCTAGAGGCTCCCCGGCGACGAACAGAAGGTCCTCGTGCCAGTAAAATGACATGCTGTGATGGTTCATTGACCCTCGCCTTGTTCTCTGCGATTGAAACCCTAACTGCACCTTCACTCTAATCTCCGGTGCCGTCAATGGAGGAAGATTCGGAGTCAGATTGAGGTCTTGCGCTTCCATAACTGTCACACGCAGGTACCAAAGCTTCGGAGACTGGTAAACTTTCGATCTAGTGTGTGCCACATACGGTGCATCAGTGCTCCACGCTTCTGGAAAGGCGTCATCTGATTGTGTGCCAATCCAAACAGAGAGTTGTATATCGCCGGAAACCCTACCAGCATTTTGTTCTGCAGCGCCTCCCTCAAGGCGGTACCACTGCGGAGCAAGGGGACTATCTGGAGGATCACGAACAGGGACATCAGAAAGATCAAAACAAACACCGCCGAGAAATTGCTCCGTTGGTGAATCCCAAACGGAAATCTCCAATGTAGCTCCGGTTGCATCTGTCTTGTTGTGACCCAAGGCAAACACCTGGTTCCATTCCAGCGAATCGTTGGGCTCGTTAGGACGATAACTCGCAGGCTTCGATCTCACGTAGTGACTCGACGTTCTAACCTTCACGAAGGGGCTTTCATTGGGAGGAACAGCAATCCCACGAGCTTTCACAATTCTCACAAACAAATACTGCATAGGCTCAACCAAATCATAAGGATGAATCCTCTCTGACTCAGTAGCTGGTTTCTTGCCGGAGATATCTTTGGGCGCGTAGTCACCGTTAGGTCTTTTCAAAATCTTCACCCTCTCTCCTCTCATTGCTTGCATTTTCCTCACTTCTGGATGGTACTGCATTTCCGAACCATTCATTTCCGGCAACGGCGAATCCTGCTGAACATGAACCACTGGAGGCGGTGACTCTTCAACAACCACAACTCGCGGCGAAGGAGGACCATCAGGAAGAGGCATACAATGCTCCATTTGTCCATGAACGTGAAACACTCTTCCTTCTTCCTCAGCCATCATCGAAGGCTTATTCCTCTCTTGCTCTGTTCCACCACCTTGCTCCTCCGGCGGTGGTTGCTGCTCTTCCTGCCTTCTATCCTCCTCTTGTTGCAGCAACTCGTCGTAGTAATAAATCTTGAGACCAATCTCCCCTCTTATCCAACTGAAAACACTCTTCTTCTCTAGAGTAAAGTAAACAAGAGCTTCTTCTCCTCTTGTTGAGAATTGCGTCCCGTAGAGCTTAACCCTACCGAGAAAGTGATTCTTCCTGCCACTACCGTTGCCGAACTTCTTGTCGTTATAGACCTCCACTTCAAGCTCCTCGAACTCCATGTTTTCGGGGTCAGAGACGATGAACTCGAGAGTTTCATTCCAAACGGGGTTGAGGTCTTTGAATCGAGTGGTGGTTCGCTTCCTCTGTCCATCGAAATCTGCAACGACGTAAGGGCTGGAGCTTCCTTGACCATCTTTGGGGAGAAGATTGCGTGCATCTATTACTTCGACGACCAATCTCCTCACCGTTTGCGGTCCTTGATGAAACGGCGTCGTCATATTCTCATCTTCTTTCTGCTTACAGTTTCGAGAAATGTGCCACCGTTGATAGCGGTACGGTGAGCCTTGAACAGCGAAGAAAACAAAGGCTCGTTTTCTGTTGTGAGTTGCTTTTTTTATTTTTAATAAATAATAATTCCTAATTTATATTTTTCTTTCTTTTTTATTTTATTGAGGTGAGGAAGTTTGTTGTGAAAAGTATACATACAGGGGGCAAGTTGGATTCCATTCCATGCTCTCTCGCGAAGGATTTCTTTTTTCAACTTTTTTCAATTCCCTCCTCCACTATGGGTCTGTTATCCACCACCACCACTACCTCAACTTTTTTTCTTAATTCTTTTTTGTTCAAAGAATATATGTTCTGATTGATTTATTAATTTCTTTGCTTATTTCAATGGCCATTGAGTGACCCAAGCAAGCACCTCCCTTTTTCTATTTTAAATTCGTTCTATGATCTCTCTCTCACTAATATCCTAGCCACGGACAAAAAGTCCCCATTGCAATTTTATATATGTAAGTTTAGGACATCAAATCCTGATTGCACATGATGTTCATTTTGTGATCATCGGATGTGGTTTAAGAGGGGTTTTTCTTGCTTTTGTACATTAATTAAAATAGTACATGTAGGGTCCATCACGCTTCAATTCAATTCAATTCAATTCATGACATAGTTTGAACAGAGGCATGTTAGGCTAAAAAAATTTCAATGGGGCCTTCCTTTATGTGAAAAGCAGCTACATTTTGAATAAAGTTGGATGAGAAAGCATCACCTTATTCTTTCCCATGCACCGCTTGTCAACATCCAAATCTCAACTCCAACCACCTTTCCTTTCCTTTCCTTTCCTGTTTCAAGCAACTAACTATATATTGTCTATTGGCAATACTAGTGTTTGGGAAGCTCCATGAAGTATCATTCCATTATATATATCCCAACTGTGTTAAACAAGCTTTTTTTTCAGCATTGTATAATATTTGTTATTTTTCATCTACCTTTGACTGCCAATTTTAAAATGTTCTGGGAGAAGGACATTAACTAATTTGTCTTAAAGATAAGCAAGTTTATGTAGTGGAAGAAGCAGCCTAACATTCGTTATGTCATATAAACACATTCGTTACGAACATTATTTATGGCACACATGACAAAGAAGCTAGCATCTCTTTCCCGCATCAGCATCCTGTTCCTCATCTTTTCCTCTTTTTAAAATTGGTGGAAGGAATCTGATCCTCCTGTAAGATATAAAAGTAAATTTTGACATGATCATGATGATGATGATGCTTTTCCCATTCACCATAATAGTACTGGATTAGGTCCAGTGGAGGAGAATACTGGTTCAAGAATCATATGCAAAGGTGGTTTTCAAAAAGAAGGAATCATGTCATGATCTGACTCATAGTTTTGTTTTTTGAGGTTTCATCAAAGGATAGCAGCCAACATATGATTATTGGATAGAAATTAGAGATAAGAACCAAGAAAGAAAGAAAGAAAGAAAGAACTTGGAAGTTTCTTTTCTTGAGGAAGATAGCAGAACAGAACCTTATTGTGATTGTATCTTGTTTAAGCAATGCTTTCTCAGATGCACCAGTAATTAATATGCTGCATACTTCACCTTTTTCTTTTGATTTTCCCTTTTTACATAGTTGGGGGGAACAGAGGATTCAATTATGCAAAGGCGAATAAATTTATGTGGTTTAAGATGATGTGCTTGATTTTGATCATATTGCCAATAAACTGATGATAACAACATTATATTATCCTTTTTGACAAGCACTGTGAAAGCAATTTCACATTGTTTAGTTCTATAATTATATGCAAATTGATTGTGAGGTAAGACTTCTTCTGAGTCCTTGATATATAATAATAGCCATATGATATGATATTCAAGCAAAGATAACAACAATTATAAAGGAGATGAGTATATTAAAGTTCTTAATAGATACATATGTAAAATTAAATCATATTACTGATGCAGATATTTACTAAGATTGTAAAGAAAGAAAGAAAGAAAGAAAATTAAAGCAGATAAATTGTTAATGTTTTAATATTTGGATGATACTTTTTCTCAATAGATACATATGAAAGCCACATGTTCTGAAGTGAAGGACTTGACTTATGATGCTTCTGAGATTTGAAATTTTCTAGATACAAACAGCCCCAAGGAAAACGCTATGACAGCTGTTATAACAATTCCTTTGTTTTTACTCAAAACCTTAACTGCACTTCTTAACATGGAGGATTCTTGCTCCCACTTCCTTATTACTTGTTCAGAAAATTCTCCTATCTGATTATTTGCATTTCTTTTTTCTTCCTTCTCTGTATGGTTGACATGTGGACTAGGAATAGGATCTGTAACCTCATCATCAGCATTGGTTTCATGCCAATTATTTTCTTCAGCTCTTTCCACATTGTCATTCCCTGGTTTCTCTGTCTCATGACTTTCTTTGTTCTCTTGTGATATTATCTTGGGGACAGTCACGTAAAGGATTCCACTGTCAAATTTTCCTGCTATGTTATCTACATCAGAATTCACTGGCACTGGAAAACTCAGCTGAAAATGGACACGTTTCTGCTCACTTGCTTCCATTTCTCCCTTCACTATAATACGCCCATTGCTATCAACTTGAAGCTTCACCTCTTCCTTCCTGAAATCTGTAAAACCAATATGAAAAAAGAATCTCAAGTTATTCTTGCTTACATGGCATCAATTCTTGCTGATAACAATACAAAGGATTTGGGTCTTGTGCAGTCACCGTTTTGGTGCGTGCATCTGTGCAGTCAACGCATCTAGGCCGTTTGATATTTACGGTCTAGATTTTTAACTTTAATAAAAATAGATACAAAAATATAAAGTTAAAATCAAAACTGTTTGATTAAGATTGGATTGTCTGGATTTAGTGACTGCAATAACTGAACCGGTCGCTGACTGCACATGATCCAAATAAAACAAAATAGCAAGCCAAGAATCTTTGTTTTATGTGGCTTATTTTTCTCAACTCATATGTTTATTCTAATATTTTTTGTTAGAAATATAAGATCATTAATGCAATACCAGGAAGATCCACTAGTAGATAATGGCCAGCAGAGTCCTCTGTCCATCCAGAATTAGGTACAATCTCTTTAACAACTGGAGTTCGAGCTCTTGTTCTTACTCCAACCCTAGGAGTACTAGTTCTAGCACTGGCCATTGAGGGACGAATAACAACTAATAAGAACCTCTAGATTGCTTGCAACAAATTGGTATTGAAGAAATGTCACACTGTTCTAATTAGAACAATATGCATGCAACCTGAGAAACTATATATATTTGATCTTATAGGACAACCTTGGATGAACTATATAATTGCGTGCTGTCTTTAATTTCCATGTTTTCCTTATGATCAAGCTTAATTGGTTAGCTTGCTTTACTTGATTGAACATTCTTATTCCAAACTTGAGCTAGCAGGAACTTGAAACTTTGGGTGGTGGTAATTGGTGACCTATCTTATGTAGTTTTGTAACAAACATGTGCAAAAGGAGACTATTCCTTGCTTTGCTCATTTCCAGGTTCCCATCTTTCAGGCGGAGTTTGTGGAACTAATATTTTATGATTTCATATTTCTTCTTGGAGGCGACCATGCAGAGTTACTTTTCATTTTATTTATATATCTTGTTTTAAATATCCCCTTCCCTGACCTCTAAAAAAATAATCTCCATTACTGTAGTCATTTTGATTTATTTATTTACTTGGCCTTGTACCACAGTTGGATTACCATATAACAATTGCCACATAGCCAGGAATGTCAGTAAGCGTTTTTTTTATACAAGAAGAAAAGAAAGACAAAAAGGTAAAAATTAGTGACTATCGAGAAAAGTAGACTCTACTAGCGTCAACAAAAACGAGATTGAGGATCCCAGTTGGAGGTGAAGAAAGGGAGAGCCACCCTTCAGAAGAGCCAGCACCCAATTTAACAAGGAAATTAGCACAAGCATATACCTTCCCTCAAGGAATGAGTCAATTGGACTCTCCAACCTCTAGATAGAAATTCCTTAATGTTGAGGATAATAGCTGCATAGTGATGTCACTGGTCAACATCTTCAGAGACCAACTTGATTGCAGACAACGAATCAGAATAGCAAACGACATCCTTAAAGCCGAGATCCCAAGTCATCTTAAGACCATGAGGAATTGCAAGAAGCTCAGCATGGAGGATATTAGAGAAACCAATGTTGCCTAAGAAGCCTTGAATCCAAGCTCCATCTGAATTTCTAAGTAAACCCCCATATCCATAAATATCAGAGTTACCTATGCTACTACCATCAACATTTAAAACCACTTCAGTTTCTCAGATAGAGTGCCAAGAAACCCATCTGGTTAGGGGAGTCGAAGGGGAGGACTCGTGGAAGCATTTGAGGAGAAGATCAGCATAGTGCAAAGTGTTGAGCTAGAAACCAATAATTTTAATTTGGAGGATTAATATAATATGCTCTAAAGAATTAGTTTCGACTTGGAGCATCACTAGGAACTCAATAGGAAATTACATATTTATTGAATAAAATAAAAATCCTAAGAAACACTCAAAAGTCAAAACCAAATCCTTTAAAAGATGTTACCATGCATTTTCTCAATGATAGGATTTCACATTAGATAGTTTGAGTATTTGAATTTTATCAACAAAAAAAAAATAGTTTTGAGTATTTGAAAGTTGTCATAGATAAATTAATAAGTGCTCTGAGTTGAAAGTAAATTCGATGGCTAGTTACTGATTTAGGTCTTTGGAGTATGCTCCATGACAAGGACAAATTGTGGGTGCAAGTTTCGCTCATAAGTACTTGGACCATTGGCTTCTCCACCTAACAGCTCCAAGGTGTTCAGTGGCAGCCAATTTTCTATTCAGCTAGCAACCAATCCTGTCACTCATGCCAAGTTCAACCATATTGACATAGATTGTTAGAGAACATGTCACCTCTGGCTTCTTCAAATTAATACATGTGCCTTCGAAAGATCAACTAGCAGATCCCTTTACTAAAGTTGTGCCCAAACAGTTGTTCATTTTCAAGTTAAGATTGCATGATATATACCATCCAACTTGAGGGGGAGAATTGAGACCTCAAACGGTTAAACTCATCCTCACTATTGCACTTGGTAATGCTTGGCCCATGCACCAACTTGATGTTAATAATGTCTTTCTCCAAGGAGCTCTCAAAGAAGAAGTTTTTATGGCTCAACCACCTGGTATGAAAGATCTGTGCAAACTTCACAAGGCAATTTATGGCTTAAGACAAGCACCAAGAGCATGGCATGATGCACTTAAATCATTCACCATCTCACATGGTTTTCAAATGAGTCAAAATGATCCTTCTTTGTTCATTTATGCTTCAGGATCAATTCTGGCTTATTTTCTTGTGTATGTTGATGATTTACTACTTACAGGTAATAATGCTAAATTCCTTACAAGCTTCATTACGCTCTCTCAAACCGGTTCTCACTCAAGAACATGGGAACACCTCACTATTTCTTGGGAGTTGAATTCATCCCCACAGCTACGGGCCTATTCCTATCTCAGCACAAATTTATTCGAGACATTCTTGAAAAGTTTGAAATGGAAGGAGCCAAACCGTCCCCGACACCTCTATCTCAAACAGCCACTCTAAGCTTGCACGACGGAACCCCGGCAACAGATTCCACACACTACAGAAAAGTCCTTGGATCACTTCAATACTTAAATTTAACAAGGCCAGATCTTTCATTTGCCATCAACAAACTCTCACAATTTATGCACAAGCCAACCACATTACATCTTCAACATCTTAAGAGGTTGCTTCGTTACTTGAAATCCACAATGAATTATGGTATTATGCTGCGCAAACCAACTTCTCACAACTTACTTGTCTACACTGATGCAGATTGGGGTGGTAATGTTGATGATAGAACCTCCACCTCGGCATACTTAATATTTTTTGGTGGCAATCTGATCTCGTGGACATCGGAAAAAGCAAAGGTCGAGAGCTCAATCGCCCATCAAAGCGAGAATATCGAGCAAGAGCAAGAGAGCAATCGAGCTTATGTGGCTCCTCAAATTAATCAAAGAATTACGGGTACCA
Organism: Oxytropis ochrocephala; assembly: GCA_020916435.1. Lineage (NCBI taxonomy): Eukaryota > Viridiplantae > Streptophyta > Magnoliopsida > Fabales > Fabaceae > Oxytropis > Oxytropis ochrocephala. The sequence goes on along the minus strand of CM037088.1, from coordinate 14,398,671 downwards.
ATTCAACAGCCTCCAAGGATTCTATGTGATAATATAGGAGCAACCTATCTATGCTCAAATCCTATTTTTCATACTAGGATGAAGCATATCTCAATGGACTACCATTTTGTTAGAGAACAAGTTCAAGCTGGCACTCTACAAGTCTCTCATGTCTCTACAGAGGATCAACTAACTGACATCCTCACAAAACCTCTAACAAAATGTATGCATCCATATATATTAATTCATTTCATACAGATAACAATTGGCTGAGCACAAAATGTAAAGTCCAAACATGGACAGTATCGCTTCATTCTTATATTTTCCCCTTCATTAAGATTTTTGGCTGATGATGTCTCTCATGCATATAATCTTTCTTAAGAAAAGGATTTGGATTTTTTTCTAAAAACATTGTACGGTGTCTATATAAAAGGCTTACAATCATGCCCAAATTAATATATAGCATATGAAGCGGAATGGATGCATCCACTTTTCTATTGGTTATTGATACTTTTCCATATATATACTTTTAAATGCATACATAGATATAGCATTAGGAGGATCTAATAATACTGCATACGTAAGGCGTAGCACAAACTCAGGAAGGAGAACTTCAAACATAAAAGAAACATAAGCAATCAAGACACACAAAAATATATAACTTGAGGAGAAAGAAAAGAAACATTGATGAAATGGAAGCTAACAAGCTTAGATTGTTGTTCTTTTGTGTATTTTATCTCGCTGTATTTCCTACCCTCAAGGCTAACATAGCTGACTTCGATGAAGTATGGCAGCAAAGATCTCATGAAGCCAAAAAAGCTACACAACGGGCTTACAGGCCTAACCCTGAGGAAGTAACTACTGCTTTCAATATCCATGTCAACAAGTATGTCTGTTTTTTTCTTTAATTGCACAAATAATCTACACCTACTATGCTATTAATCAATATTTAATTAAATTAAGAACAACATTCGGATGAGATGACACATGTCTTTTGGTTTAACTAGTGATCTCGAGTTCGAATTCAAACCCTGAGAATATAACGTTAAAACTCTTACAGGAGAACTTTGTCGCCAATGTGGTTCTTCTCACCTTCCATTAAAAACGAGAGGGAAAGAGAGTGTTTACAATGAAATAAAAGGGGAGAGGAGATTTACAGGTTGAGATTTGGCAACAAGGGAGGAAGAACACTATAGGAAAAATAATTGAGACAATAATCCACACCCGAGCTGAAGTTTGCATTAGCTTGTAAAGAATAATAATGCAACAATTACATTTATTCATTGTCTGAAATAATTTATAGCTTAGTAAAATAAAATTTCACTGGGCAGGGCTCTTGATGGTTCCAATAACACAAGGAGGGGTCTATCCAAATACAGTGGTCCATGCACAGCCACAAATCCCATTGACAGTTGCTGGAGATGTGATCCGAATTGGGAAAAGAACCGCAAGAGGCTAGCAGATTGTGTCCTTGGTTTTGGTCACGGCACAACAGGAGGCAAAGACGGCAAAATCTACATTGTCACCGATTCATCTGACAATGAACTCGTCAACCCAAAACCGGGAACACTGCGACACGCTGTTATTCAAAACGAGCCACTATGGATCATTTTTGCAAAGAATATGGTTATCAGATTGAATGCAGAGCTTCTAATAACTGATAACAAGACCATAGATGGACGTGGTGCAAATGTTCATATTAGTGGTGGTGCACAAATGACATTACAATTTGTGAAAAACATCATCATTCATGGACTGCACATTCATGACATCAAAAAAGCAAGTGGCGGCCTCATTCGAGACTCCATCAATCATTTCGGATTCCGCACGCAAAGTGACGGTGATGGAATTTCTTTGTATGGAGCTACAAATGTTTGGATAGATCATATTTCTTTGTCGAATTGTGATGATGGTCTCATTGATGCCATTGAAGGATCAACAGCTGTTACAATCTCTAACTGTCATATGACACATCATAATGATGTAATTAACATCACTTACTACTTAATTAATTCAACACATTTAGCAGGGATATTATATTTTGCTTACATGCATGCATATGATGCAATGTAGGTTATGTTATTTGGAGCTAGTGATGGGTTCTCAGGAGATCAAATGTCGCAAATAACAGTTGCTTTTAACCATTTTGGACAAGGATTGGTGCAGAGAATGCCAAGGTGCAGATGGGGATTCTTTCATGTTGTTAACAATGACTACACTCAGTGGATTATGTATGCCATTGGTGGTAGCCAACATCCAACTATCCTCAGCCAGGGCAACCGTTTTATAGCTCCTCAGAATCCAAATGCAAAAGAGGTATATATTTGAATGAAACTTTAATATTTTATCATATTATGACAGTGTTATTTCTTACTCTTCAGATTGCAAATGATGAAACAATGACACTGTTGTGCTTCATGATTTAGGTGACAAAGAGGATTATGCACCTGAAAGTGTGTGGAAATCATGGGATTGGAGATCAGAGGGTGATTTGATGATGAATGGAGCCTTCTTTACTGAGTCTGGAAATAAGGTCGCACAACTACCCAAGACAGGCATCACTGCAAAGCCTGGGAGTTTTGCAGCAACTCTAACTCGCTTTGCAGGTGCTTTAAATTGTGTAGTAAACAAGCCATGCTGACAACCAAATTCAGCTCAGTGGACACAGAAACAGAAGCTGATCTAGATTGTAGCAGTAGCAAGCCAAGGATCAGACTCAAAGCCTAAGCTATCCTGATTCTGTTACGTTTTTTTTCTTTATGGTCCCCTTTAATCATAATTTGAAATTTCAGAGGGCAGAAGAGTAGAATAGCTGAGATGTAGATATTAAGGAAAAGAGCAAGCATACTCTCTTATGGCATGCATGGGTAGCTCTGAATCCCATTGATTTTTTAAAATCAACATAAGAGTGTTCTTCTTCAAAGGAGAACCATCTCTAGTAGGGATAGCAACATTAGCGTATTTCATTTTAGAGGTCTTTTCATCCAAAAAGTAAATTCAATATCTATAAAAATATCAAAATACGGAAGTACTATTATATCTCGAAAGGAATCTTGCATGAAAGGGTACGAACCACTTGACCTTATCAAATCAGGAATATATATTTCACATTAACCTTTCGATAAAATTTTACACCATTTCACAAAACTAGGCTGGGGCCAGCAAGTTCTATTTCAGCCAACCAAAAAAAAATCAATTTTCTTTTAATTTAATAGTTATAACGATACATGAAGGTATAAATCCAACCTATCTGTCTGAAATGTGAATCACAGAGGAAACCAAATTTCCAAATCAGTTCTCCTCCGCAGCAAGTCCAATCCGTGGACGCCTCCCGTCAAAGACAGCTTTAAATGATTCACGTTCAGCCCGAATTCTTTCTTGAAACATGCTATGCTTCTTTGGCTCCGCACTATTATTGGTAGTACTTTCCTCTTCGGGCAACGGATTTGAATTCTGTACAACACACAATACAATGGTTTCATAAAGGTAGCTTCCCCAAGAAAGCGTAAACAAGATATTACATACTTGATTAAAAAGGATAAAACTTCATTGTAAAAATGAGCAAATAGAATGCTTACAAACATGACAAATTAGCTTCAGCAAGAAAATGGAAAAACAAGGGAAGTATAAAATCTTGAGACTTAGGGCTTTTTAATTGTGTTTTCGTCTTTTTGTTTTTAAAAAGTGTTTTATAAAGTAGTTTTGAAAAACTGATTTTTAAGATAAGTATTATCTATTTTGATCTTTTAGTTTTAAAAACAACAAGAAAAGTTTGTGAAACAGTTTAGAAAAAAACAAGTTCACCAAACAAGCTTTTCAATTTTTAAATTTTTTTTTGACAAAAATTTAAATTTTTTAGAAACTGAAAAACAGACTTTAAGGAGTTTATTAAAACAGGCTCTAAACATTTCGCACAGATGGAGTATTATCAGAGTTAGCACCCACAAAGAGAAGAGGGCAAATAAGTAATAGAAAATGCTATTCCTGGAATCTAAGAAAAGTGAAGTCAAACAACTAACCAGGTTGTATCCAGCACCAGGTCCAATCACTAAAGACAAAGCATTTGCTTTCCTTGCAGCGCCTATTGAAAATCCTGTTTTGCCAACCTGAAAGGATGATTACAAAGAAAGGGGGGCAGGGGTGCTGGCATTAAGATAGTGCTTATAATGAAAGGAATGAAATCACCTATCCCCTGTGTATGTCCTTTTTACTTGTCCCTTTAATTAAAAATAATCCCTAGCAAAAAGAAACTAACTCCTAAAAGTATAACATGGATTAAAAGGGGAAAATTTAGTGATTTGTCATTATTAAATTGAAGGGACGAAGAAGGGGACAGATGATTTCAATCCATAATGTGCGCCACAAGCAGGTTGTACCATAAATTTTGTTATGGCTGTGTTTCAATACACATCAAACCTAATGATCAAAAGACACAAGTGTAGTTGTTTCATTCATTTCCCTTTTTTCTATAATCAGTTCCCTCAACACCTCAAACAAACAAAGGAGTAGCACAAAACAAAAGACATGAAAAAATAGCAGAATCTGGAGAAAAAAACAGAAACCAACGAGCTGATAGTACATGTGGCCATGCCCTGAACAACTTAACCATAGTGCGCCTGATGTCATTGTTCAACTCCTGCGCTATACCCTTTCCCTTCCCCCTTTCCTATACCCCTCCCATGCAACCCAAAAAGAAAAATAAGAATGCAAACTTTTGCTACTGAAGTGTTAAGGTTGAAACAGAGTTCAAATATTACTTTCTAAGCTTTCACACAATAGCATCAAATTCACATCATACCTGATCACCCCAATGTACAGATTTTCGTTCCTTGCCATATTGATGAATTAACCCAGACAGAGCATTAATATTGCCCTTCATACCTTCGGTTTGATCAATGCCATCTTCACCAAAATCTTCTGACCATTTGCTTTTACCCAATTCTCTGACTTCTGTTGGATGCTCCTCTTCAGCATCCCATCTCTTTCCATCCTTTATGGAACCTAGATTGCGAAAGGCTAACAAGTGAGGAACACGGAAGACAAAGTAAAACGGTCCTAAAAGCTTTAACCAAATTACAACCCAGAGGTAATATTTTATAGTATCATGGAAAATACCAGGTAATTATGAATTTTGACAAAAAAGTTGAATACGAGTGCATTTTTACTGACAATATAGAAAATAAATGAGATGTTAATACCAAATGGAAGGAAGGTTTGATACTTCATGACAATATAATTTTACACATTACAAATAAAGGAGTAACCAGAAACTGAGCTAACTCCAAAAAAATAGGTTAAAACATGAAAACCATATGCACACAAGTAAGGGTTTGGTGAATATGCATGGAATAAACCATATATATATATATATATATATATATACACACACGTACACACACACAAACACACATTGAGTTAATATTGAAGAATTGAAGAGAGGATAGATTTTTTAACACCCTTGGACCAATTTTATTTCATTTTAAAAAATAGGCATTATGCTCCTGGATTCCGTCTAACCATGTCCTCACTATGTACTACTCCCTAATTTGTGATGTTGTTCTATAAAGGGTTGAAAACAGGAACATGGGGGAGAGGGGGGTGACAAGATAGACACCAACGATAGACTGGATACTTATTTTTCTGTTTTTGGCCAAGTTAAGTGTCTCATAATTAAAGCGTGACTATGTTACAGTTAAGTAAAACATAGCCACACAAACAGCAATATGGGTTAAAGCACATTACTTGCATCATCCCTGGCAGGAGGGCCAACAACTTTCTCAGCCTCTCTTCCTTGCGCTGCAGGTACAGCATCATCAAGATCATCTTCCATATCCATGTCAACCTGGAAAATATACCATATGAAACCGGTCAGTTCAGGTACACTGCCTGAAAATTTGTATTTGTATATTATACAGATACAGATACATATTCTCATTCTAAAATATTCAAGGATCTTCGACTAAAAATCAAATATTCAGCTAAACAGTTTGACCAGCACGTTACCCCATGTCTAACACGATAACAAGTCCACTACAAAATAGTAACTTCAAATTAAAAATAATTATATGATAGCAAGATGAATCCTAAATAAACCCACTGAAACATATATAATTTCCTTTTAATATTTTCACTAAAAAATACAAAATATGTTATATTTTATATTTTAAAATATGTTAAGCTGTTATAAATAAATAATTAATACATTTACTAAAGAAATATTATAGTTACTGTATGATCACCAGAATGCTGGCAAATATAAACAATGTTTTTACACAGAAATATATTTGCTGAATGCCAGCAGGTCTCTTCCACATACATCGTGCTAAGTTCAACATGAAATTTCAGTACCAGTTTGCAAAATACTAATTTCCAGGTTTCGAACCCACCATCTAGCTCTCCCCAAATCGACACAATTCAACCACATAAACTAGCTCTGGTTGATCAATTGATCGAAACCAACCATAGTGCATCGGCAAACACAGATTTTGATCAAAATAATTTATCTGGACTAGTTCATGGTTCAATTGACCAGTCCAGTTTAGCTTTTAAAGACTTCCAGTGACTGTTCAGAATCAAGATCTGCTGAGTAGTGCTACCATCTTATTCTCCTACTACTTGGTAGTGGTGTCTTTTAGACAAGCCCGTAGGGAAATTTAAAAATCTCTTGAAGATCTAATCTTTTGTTCAGACAGCAGCACCCAATCGAAAAAATAAATGACATGTTGCAGACCCATAAACCTCACGCAGCCAAAGCTTATTTTTGTTTACATAACTGGGCAGTTACTTTGCTTTAGAATAGTTCTAATTTTCTTTTTGGAAATACCAGTGACATTTAATGTGTCCTTACAATTTGAAATAGTTCCTCTAGAAACAACATAAAGGCTTCGGCCAGAAAAAGGAAATGAAATTTTGGGGGCTACAAAGAAGTTTAAGCATTTTGTGCTATTTGGTTAGAGTATAATGCCCACTTCCTCAACGGCATCTACATTGTGTTTAGTGCTCTGAACAAGGAAGCTTCTAAGGAGGTTAATACAGAATGGTTGGACAACTTCATTGCATCTTGTAAATTTGTTGTATTTTGCAGGATAAATTGTCCTCCCATAGTCGTGTCTCTTCTCTTTCTTATCATAAAATTTCATCTTCAACCCCCCCAAAGCTGGTCCCTAATACTCAAATTGGATATTAAAGTTCACATGAAAAAAACCTAGTCAAGAGTCACAATTACCTCCTGTATTCTGCTTTCTTTTAGATCATCTCCATGAAATAGTGACTGTCAAGTCAGCAAAAGAGAAATGATGAAGTTATAAGTACAAGTATACTAATTTTATGGCCTGAAAATGCCAAACATTTTCACACAAATAATACCAAATTTACACCAAACCTTCATATCAAGCTGCAGATACAAGGATGGTGCTTCTTCCCATTGTTCGGCCATCTTTTCTATGGCTTGCTGTGTAAATCCATGGACATTCCTTGCTGCGCAACCCTGAATAAAAGCATAATGTGATCAGATAAGATAACTTGGACAAGCAAACACTTATAATTGAAAATTCAAAAAGATAATCCCATATCCTGAAAGGGAAACAGTAAGGAAACGTGGAAAAGTTCTCTCTCATCATGCAATGTTAGTTTAATGTTTTAGATTGCCAATTTAAAAAGTTTATTTACTTTTGCACAGAGCTATAATATAAATTTGCTGGTTTTAAGGTAAAAGGAAAAACAAAAATGATACTTAATGTTTCTCAGGTGGAAAGAACAAACTCACCCCTGGGTCCTTGTATGTAGCTTCTAAAATGTAAACTTCATACCCCAATCTCTGAAAGGAAGAGGAATAACCGTGAGCAAAGGAAACATTGAATAAACATATCTTTAATTTCTAGTTATTTAGGCATGAAATAAGTATTGATGTGTATAGCAGTAGAGAGCCACAAAGGCATTCTTGCGTGCACTTAACATGATATCGATTGAAATTCAAACATACAAAAACAGAACTTCAGTAGGAAGCAACTCCTTTCATATAAAGCAGTGGTACAGAAAGTAGCAACAAACATCCCCATTTAAAATAACACTTGATAACCATTACTTTAACATCCGTGTGCATAACATGGGCTTTACCAAGCCCTAAATCAAACAAGACAAACAACTAGGACTCAAAAAATATAGAGGCTTTTCAATGGTTCAGCTGAAGAAAACAGCTGATTACCAATGAATATGACCCTCTACCCTCTGTTTGCTACTTGTTCATAAATAATCATGATAAGAAACAGCAGTGCATAGTTTTACAAACTAAGTAACAGAAGTCAGGTGAAACATATATCTAAAACTATTTCTGAGGGTAAACGGAGAGAGCATTACAAAGATATTGTGACTCGTCTTGAGCAAACATGGCAGAGGTTACGAGGAAAAAAAAGAATTAAGGTCATACCTTTGCGGTTGCCCAAAATTGAGCAAAATCAGCTACCCGCAGATTGCGGTCATCCACTAAGACGAGGCACAAATACCACCAAGAAAAGGGTCAATTTCCGAACAAAACTGCATCTGTAGTTAGTGAACATAGCGGCAGTGCATGGGCACTGCATCACCACTTAATCTAAAAGCCAGCATTTAGCCCTCAACCACTTTCTATGACTTCTATGCTTAATCTATTATGATTAACCTAGAAAACCATATTCTCTTTTTTGGTTTACTGAATAAACTATGACTTAGACAATTTCACATAAACCCATCTACCAGAGGAGACTAAGCCTATGATTCAGTACTCAGTGCAATTCTATTAAGAAGAAATCAACAAACGATGTCACAATAGTGAGTATGAAACTCATGAAAAAACATGGGATTTTCCATCCAGAGAGAAAAGGCAACCTCAAATGATGTTAAATACCCTTAAAACTGAATCATCTGTTTTAAGAATAATTAAGCAACCAAATTTTTGAGATACATACCGATAATAAAGGTAAAATCTCCCTCCTCAACAGTTTTCTTGAATGCTTTCAACATGCTTGACCGATAAGCCTGCCATGGTGGGAGTTAAAAATAAAGCATGGTGACTCAGTGCATATATAGTTAACGGGTAATTGCATAGAACTGAAGCAAACATTCATTACAAACAAAAGAAGAACATATTAGAGCTTAAAACATTGCAATTTTCCAGCATTTCTTATAAACAGAACATATGTATAGAAGACATCAAAAACAAATGAAAGAAATAAAGAAAGAAATTTCCTGTGATGTGCTACCAGGCTCCAATGACCTAATTCCTAATTTAAAACCATATAACATGCAAGCTAGCTGCCAAACACTGAAACACTCTGCATTGCAAGTACTAGGTTACACGGCAAAGCTCTACTATGTCCTAGTCTTTACACATTCCTGACATTTCAATTTGAAATGCATTCAAAAAAATTGTGGACTCACAAAAGCCTCAAACCAATTTGGAGTTTAGACAGTGTTAACCTGAAGTTTTCCCTCACTCAAATCTTTTAAAGGAAGTTAAAGATAGACAAATTATTGCATGGACAACACAGATCTCGTGATTTCATATCCAAACAAACTACAGCAAGCATTTAACATCTGAATTAAATAACAAGTGGTAAAATATGCAACACAATACATGCAGCAGTTACCTCCTCCATTTCAGGTTCATAACAATACTCCATGACCTTTTTTGTTACAGGCTTCTTGTTTCTGCCTGAACTTGAAGATTTCGATCCATCATTAACCTCAACCTTTGCAACAGAAAATACAAATATTAACAATGCATCCACCAGAACTAACATAACTGATCAAACCATATAGGACAAGACAAGAGTTGTTTATCAAAAATAAAAGCCAAAATGCATATTAGAGAACCTTTTCAACCTCAGTCATAAAATAATCATCCATAGAATGAATTCTTGGAGCATCACCACCATTTTCAACCTCTAGATCACGCAACATCTTTGCCAAGTAACTCTTACCACTACCTGAACAGGGCAGAAACATGCAGCAAAGAGCAAAGATCTCAACAGAAGGAAATAATCAAACCACATGCAAAATGGGCAAGAAATTGCCATCTCTGGTGCAAACAAAAGAACCAGAAAAATCTTTTCATAGTCAGAGACTAAGAAAACACAAAAGCAAGTGCTTCTTCCATACGTGCGACACAAATATCTCAGAAATTAGTCAAATTACAAACACTTTTGATCTTCCACAAAAATCCAAAATGTAAAATCCCTCGTCACATGCACACTATTGATGAGTTTGATTTCACACCACACCTATTCCATCTACATAAACAAACAAATGCTCAATGTGTCCTAGTAAAAAAACATCAAATGGAACCAACTCGCATAAAAATAGCAATTCACCAACACAACTATGGAGCAACAATAGCAAATAGCAAATAATAAACAATTAATGAAAAACCGACCGCACACCTGGAAGACCTCGAAGTATGATCACAAAATGATCAGGACGGGAAGCTCGATGAGGATGCCGAAACAACTGGAATGCATCAACAAACTTAGGCTTCTCAGCAGAAAATTGATTTAGTGAAAAGGTTGAGCATTTCCCAGGTACTGCTTTGACTGTTCCTGTCAGAAAACAAATTAACACTCAGAAGAAAGTGCAATTACTCAAATTTTTAAAAAAAAATTAATAGCAAAGTCAATATAAGACAAATGACAAGAATTAGCATACCTCCGAAGGAAAACCAGTGGAAAATTCTGGAAGGGGAGGTTTATTGTGAAAATAATGTTGAGGTAAAGGGTAAGGTTCAGACACTTGAGAATACGATGAAGTAACAGGAAAAAGAGAAGGCGGAATATTAGGTGGAGAAAAGTAGGTTTTGAAGTGATTAGTAGGTGGATCTATTGGAAGAGGCGGCGGCGGAGAAGAAGGAAGAGGAGGTTGGCCTCTGAAGAACCTCGAAGCCTCAATTTCAGTAGGGTAAGGGTAAGGATAGGGATAGGAATTGTGAACTACTCTTCCATTCAACATATTATTATTCGTTTCTTGAGGTGGAAAAGGAAAATTTGGGTCATTATAACCGGATCCGTTTATTGCCCCATGAGGAACATGGTGCGGAGGGTAAGGAGGAGGAGTTTTGAATTGAGCGTTGCGGAGATGTGGTGGAAGACGATCGTCGGAGTGATGATTATTGGAAAAAGCGACACCGTGATCTCGAATGAGTTTCAATCTTCGTTCATCGTCGGAGAAATTAAAAGGATCGTCGATTCTTGGTCTCTTGAAGCTTCTATCGGAATCGGAATCGAAGGTATTGGGGTGTTGGGGGTGGGGTGGGAAAGAATTGAAGGGTTGAGGTGGGGGGTGAAAGGTGGAAGAAGGGGGTGCAGGAGGGCAATAGGGGAAATGTGGGATTAAGCAAGTAGGACAGACATTGCCTTGGAATTGAGTTGCTCTGGGAGTGGGACGCCATTGACGATCCATAACGGAGGGAGATTCAGCGATCGACGACGGTTATGGAATTGGAACCGTAGCAGTAGAAGTCTGAACTTTTGAGAGGTGATGATGTTGGAATATTATATCAGCAGAGGGGAGAGTGCTCTTCTGTGTCAGGCCAGCTCACCCGCACCGGGGCTGCTCTCTCGAGAATTTAATCGTTTCTTTGTTTGGTTTCTAAAATGAAAATGAAACGAAATTTGGGTGTTGCTGAATGTCTCGGTACCGGTAAATACTTAGGTTTGCCAAGTTGCCATCTATGGTGGGTCGAAGCAAGAAGTAACTCTTTAGGTATCTTAGGGACAGAGTATGGCAAAAATTAATAATTGGTCCTGGTAGGCATCTCTCAAAGGTTGGGTGAGAAATTTTGGTAAAACTAGTGGCTTAAGCCATTCCACCATCAGATGAAAGACTTTCCTCATTCCCACATCACTGGGGGAAGAGATGGAAAGAATGATTAATTCCTTTTGTTGAGACTCAAATCGTGGTTCTAGGAGAGGTACATATCAACTAGTTGAGTTAGGACAAGTTGACTATGAGGAAGGAATTTGGTGGTATGGGTTTTCGTCACTTTCATGTCTTTAATTTGGCAATGCTAGGGAAGAAAGGTTGGCGGTTAAGCACTAACACATATGCTATTGTTGTTCGTGGTCTTCAAAGCCTAAATATTTTCCTAATGGGAACTTCTTGGGGCTCGCATGGGTCATAATTCAAGTTATGTCTCAAGCGCGAGCATCCACACTTCACATATACTTGTTAAATTTGGAGCTAGATGGAAAATTGAGGATGGTACTACTATCAATGGTTGGAACGATCCTTGGGTCAGAGGAGGGGATTCGCCTTTCATAACTTCTCATATTGTTTTGGGTCAAGAGTTTCTAACTGTCAGTGCTCTCTTCAATATGGGGGATGGTTCTTGGATTACACAGCTTCTTGGCCAACTTTTTAATCCGGTAGATAGAGATCGGATTTTGGGGATTTCACTTCAATGTAAGGGAGAGGAGGATGAACTGGTTTGGAATAAGAGTCGTGATGGTCTTTACTCTGTAAAATATGCTTGTTACACGGCGATGAATGAATTAATAGATAACACTGATATGCGCGTTGCTGGTGACTTGAACCAACTCGAAATTGCGTACCTCATGAAGTCCGTGATTTACCATTGGCGTGTTACTCGCGATGTTTTGTCGTGTCGTCTCAATCTTTGTAGGCACGGCGTTGATTGCACAAGAGCTTGTCCAATGTGTGATTCAGATGATGAAAACGAGTGGCACGCCTTCTTCGATTGCCATAAAGCGGAAGAGGTTTGGCGTTCGGCTGGGCTTTGGAATTTTATACAATCAGTAGTTCACGATACTGAAGGGTATAAGTTAGCTTCTTTAAAATACTCTCTTTATTGCAACCTGCTACCAGGAATTGTTTCACAATGATAATTTGGCATCTTTGGAAGTGGGGGAATGAGAAAGTTTAGGAGAGTGTAGTGCAGAGTGCTTTAAACTTGTTATATTGCTGGCAGCATTGCTTCGTGCTGCACACTATGGTAGTAATTGTGGTAATAAGAGGCACTTTCTCCACACTTTTCTTTCCAAACTAAAAGCAAATAAATGTAGGTATTAGGTCCACGATTGAGTCTCTTTTACCTTTTTTTTTTATGCAAACCAAACAATGGAAGTGTTTTTGTTATTTTAAACCTCAAAATTGTTAACAGAGTATCTACTCACCGTTAAGTCACTAAAATGATCATTTACCCTAAATTTTATGATCTATATTAGGGGGCTGAAATACTTATCTCAAAAAAATTCCATCAAAATTTTACTTAGGTCCTAAATAATTATTGTGATATATTTTTTGGGTGTAAATTCTGTGATATGCTATAAATAATTTTTTTTTCCCACTAAATTAAAATTAGCACAGAAAATACTGGTGATTCTAATTGTCATTAAATCTATATCAAGTACCTTTTATTCAGCTTATTCCAAATTCTGAATTTATATCTAGTACCTTTTATTTCATTTTATTCGAATTCATTTTAAAAAATTGAGAATTTTTTAAAAAAGAAGTAAACAAACAAATAAGCACGATAAAAGAAAGCAAACGATTTGAAATTCAAAATTTTAACTTGGCAATTAGGACATCGAAAATGGGAAGATGCTCCTTCATTTCCTCAAAGTTAGAATCACAATGACATTGTTTCTAAAATAGAAAATTGCAATCACAATAGATTGTTTTTGAAATAGAAAATTGTAATTGTAATTGTAATACATAATAACTTCCTCTAACATTGCATATCAAAAAACATAACTTCCTCTCCTCAATACAATATACTATTATCCTGATATTACAACATTCGTCGTTAGAGACCAAAACAAAGTAAAGATTATCTGCAAAACAATAGCAAAGGAAAACAAATTAGAACAGATGATAAAAATATAATACAAAAACTATTGAACCCATATCACAATCTTATTTCAACCATCAGCAATCTTATTTCAAGGATAAATAAATTTCACCAACACATTATGCATAAAATTGTTGATACCATTTTGGACATATGTGCTGGATACCAAATTAAATATTGAAAATAAGTTTGAAACTATAAAGTTTTCCATTTGGAAATCCTGAAGGCAGTAGGAACTATTTTAATTCTGAACTATCAGTAATAAACTATATGTCTGGAACACATAACTCTGATGAGGAAAGTACAAACTTTATAAAGCAGAAAGGACAAATTGCAGTGTGTTTCCAAGTACAAAGCATCTATTGGTCCTCTAGCCATATAAATAATTACTACAGACTACAAGCAGATTTCTTCTCTACACACAAGAACAAAAGACAGAATGCATACAAAAACATTTATCAATAAAGGCACAACCATGGCACATAAGAAGAAATTGATGTACTGAAAAATAAGGGAAAGAAGGGCCAAAGCCACAAAAGGACAGTGAGTTGCTTGTGATACAGTGACAGTGATTGACATGGATTGATCATTATCACCACTTCAGTCAGGAGCTATGAAGCACCGGACACGATTACACGATACGCACATGTCTTCAATCGTAAATGTCGGTAATACAGAGGTCGGGAGCACATCATTACCAAAAAAAATAAACACATCAAAAGGAATAATAAATCTTCAGAAGGGACTTACTTATCTCCTCCTTCTACTTCGATCTGTAGTTTGTCACTACATCAGTCATCATGTAAGAAAGTTTGGCTTCAGCAGTTAAACAACTAACCACTCCTTCAATTAATCTCAGCTCTTCGTGAAACTCTGGATGTAAAACCAATGAAGAAAAATTCTCATCAAGCACCAAAGCAAGACATTTTCCAACATCTTCAAGTTTAGGAACCCAATCGCAAGCCTTCAAACCCAAAACCGACGAGGCTTTGGGACATGGACCTGCTTGAGGAAATCTTTCATATTTTTCAACCACTTTGCTAAATAGCGAATCAAATTTAACAACTCTTTGCCATTCAACTTATTGAATGCAGGGGATAGCATCACATCATTGATGTTTGATGATGCAATCAAATAATGCAGACAAAGTTCAGATGCAGAGAAACCATCATATGCCATCATAAGCAAAATGGAAGCCTCATTCGCAACAAGTAAATTCTTTCGCTTGAGGTTACTATCACTTGCTTTCTCAATGGCTAACAATGCTTGGTCCTCCCATTCCTTTTTTACAGATACCATAGACTTAAACGCATCTTTGGATGGAGAAAGAAAGTACCTCAAAATGCTAAATATTTCTGATGAACCAAGATCAAAAGCATGCTTAATACACAAACAGAGCAAGTCAGACCTCTTTTTTTCCACTAGCCTGGTAATCAGGTTTGAGTAACAAGTATTCTCAATAACACCATTAACAATCAGAGCTTCAACTAATTCCCATATCTCCAAAGAAACACATCCATCCAAAACCAGGGCAGCAACATCTTTACCCATGAAACATCCAAGTTTGTCAATCAAGATACTGCTATAACCACTGCCAGATAAATCAATCTCAATAGTAAACCCAACTTTCTCCCTGATGTTCTCCAGATAGGAATTCAAACTACCAATAAACGATCCTTTGCAAATTACTGGTGTTCTTGACCTTTATCTTCAGCTCTCTAAAGAACTTTTGTTTATGTCAATTATTTCAGCATCAATTTGGGAAATTTCCCATCCGATAAGGGGTTTAATTGGGGACGAGGAAGATTCCTCTTTAAGTTCAGACTTCAAATTAGGTATAACACGATCTGGGTTCAGAACAACTGGATAGTCCGAAGGTAAATCAAGTGATTTTGAAGTGATTGAAGCACCCTTAATGACTTCCAGTAAAGTCATGATTCAAAGTGGAAGATATCTGCAAAACAAGCAGAAGAACAAAAGTTCAAAATAATAAGACTATCAGGTAAAACCGTGAAAGAGACTACATCAGAAAAATAATCTTTTATTTATCTGCAGAATTTGATTCATTAGAAGCCTCAAATAAAGACAGTTACTCAGATATGGTGATGAAAGACAATAGATCAAAGAAGGACTTCGTTGCATCTAGTTGCAAACACAAAGATTTCTTGCATCAAGTTAAGACCATGAAAACGTTTGAGGCTATTTTCCACTAGTACTTACATTTTAAGAAACCATAATTCGCAGCTCCAAATTCCAATAATTTGGAATGAAATAATCATGTAAAAAAGCTAGAGCTGTCGATCAGGCTGGCCCAGCGGGCCAAACAGCATATACGGGTTGGGTCGGGACATCCCAACTTTTAACTGCGCTGCATATTTTATGGCTCAGTCCAGCCCAACATCAGGCCTACGGACCAGCGGGCCAAAAACTGCTAGGAATCTATTTTTACTTTTTTGCCGTGATATGTTTTTATTCCCAGGACGTGATTCAATTTCACAAGTATAGCATACAAGTGACAAAGCCAATCTCAACCTGCCAATTTCAACGTGATTGAATTTCACAAGTAAAACAAACAAAGCCAATTTCCACCTTATTCAATTTCGACTTGCCAATTCATTTTCAAACGATTACATAAAACAAAAATAATTAATTTCCCTATAAATTTGAGAGTAGTATGTGTGCAGTTGTCTATAAATCACACCATGAAGGCATGAACAATACAAAAGTTTGAAACTTTTGAGATATACTAGTTTTCCAACTTTGTCTGTTGTTCAGAGTGGTAGCTTCAAACCCTTAACCAACAAGTAACAAAGAAAAATTAGTAATCATATAATTGATTGAGATATAAACCAAATATACCTAACTTGAACTTGTATAATAATATAGGAAAAAAAAAAGACTAGAAAAGATTCAGAAGATTCTGGACTATTTAGTGTTACTGTTTAGTGTTTACATAATATCGACAATCGATTAGCATCAATAACTACAAAAATAACAAGACACAAATAACATAATCGCACAAATGCGCTCCTACCAGAAGGATTGACGCTGCGTTAAACGCTGAAGATCAAGGACAGAGATTGAAACGAAAACGAAAACTAAGATGAGCTATACGAAAACGAAAACGAAAACTAAAAGGAAGATGAGCTAGGCGCAAAACGAATATGCACTAGGTAAAATAAAAAGGTAACCGAAGATGAGAATATGAAAGCCTACCTGCGTTGGGTTGCCGTTAGTCTTCGGGTTCTGGCAGTGATTGATGAAACTGAGAGTGAATGAGTGATTGATGCTAGGTTTTGTTATTTTTTTTTTTTTACTTACCGTGCTTTGCTTGTTGGGCTAAAAAAAAACTATACCACTGGGGATTTTTATACCCCACTGTTTGCTTCCATACCCCTGCATATCTCAAATATCCCAATAATATTCCTGTGAATTTTGACTAAACAAATTTATATTTTTAATAGATAAACATATTGTTGAAAATATTTCAAATCTTTTTAATTTATATTTTTGTTAACTTTTAATAAATTTTCGGAATCCCTGCGGAGACCGTGGAGATCCGAGGATAGGGATGGAGGAGAAAAAGTCCTCGAAGCGTGAAAATAAAGATGATGGAGGAGACAGGGACAACGACTCCCGCCCCCCACCCCATTGTCATTCTTGATTTGATCCCACACATGATTGGTTCCTCTCACCCTCTCATCATAAAAGTCCCTCTCATAATATAACGCCCTATATATATATATATATATATATATATATATATATATATACACACACACACACACTAGTATGTTTCACTCGTGTCAGCACGGGTCGACATTCACTTGTAAATTAAAATTTAAGAATTTTTTTACTAAAAAAATTATATACATTTAATCAAAGTTATATAGATGTATCACACATGAAATGACATTAGACCACCGCACTCTAAAGCCATACTATTCAGAGGGCAACCCAAAAGGAAAATCATATGTTGGTTGGTCCTTTAAATAATCCTAAATCCAAAAACAAAGATCAAAGCTAACATTAAATAACATTCTTATTATACAACTTTCGAAAAGTTTTTCTTACACGGGCGCACACTCCACCACACCAAAAATGTCCTCAACATCTTCCAATTGCTCACTAATCAAAGTCATCAAAGTTTCAAGCCACATGGTATCAAGATTAGCCTTTCTGCATTTAGTGACAGTCCACTTTCCTCCATTAGCACACTCAGGATCATCCCACCTTGGTTCAATCCCATCTTTGAACAAATGGAAATTAGCATTACCAAACAATCTGATAGGCTTGAATATCTGATCATGCAAACACCAGAGCTCTTCAACATAATCGAAAGTGTAAACCGTACAAAGAGTGGTTCCCCAAGCAATAACGCAACACCTTGCTTGGGGTTATTGGAACTGGAACTGGTCACGGCGCCGCCGCTTTCATCGAAGACCTTTCATGAGTGCTTCAGTTGTCATATTTTTCTCTTCGACTCATGAATCAATAGCTAAATAAAAGGAATAGTTCAATTACAATGCAAAACACCACTGAAATATTAGTGAACATAGTTTGGAATCTTTTGTACAAAACAAATATTGTGAAAAAATATTGCATTTCACTTCCAAATTTTTGAACTCAATTAATCCATCTCCTCATTCATGTTTCTTCTTCATCTTCTTCAAAGAAACATAGCACTGTGAATCGACACGCGCACCTTAATAACATCATTATATCATATCCATAAAGAAAACTCCATGATGATGATAGTATAAAATAAAAATAAAAATGAAACCAACTAAAAGAGAGAATCAAGATGTACCTCCTAGAGCAAAGCTTTAACTGTCAACAATATACTAATGTCTACTACACATGAGCTTGGATGTCTCAACAGGAAGCCCGATGAAACATCTGGCAATACAAAAATGGATCTGGAAACGTGTGGTATGCATGGTACCACTCTTCTAAGAATCATTTGGAAGCCACTTTGACCATCTTGTCAAATTTGCTTGTGGTACATATATATATATATATATATATATATATATATATATATATATATATATATATATATATATATATATATATATATATATATATATATATATATATATATATATATATATATATAAAACTAAAATGACTATACTAAAATGACTACTACTTTTTAAAACATATCATGGACACATTCTATACATGAAAAAATTAGCCAAGGTTGGTAGAAAGAAACAATGCCGTGGAGTTCTCTCTCTTCAACACAAATCCAAATTCAAATTGGGGGTAATAATTGATTCTAATAAATAGTCTCTTAATATTAGTGCAATTATCTGTAGTCTCAATTGATTATTTGAGTTTATTAGTAGATTATAGTAGAAAGTAAAAGATAGATATTAGATTATCAATAAGAAATATTTATTCCGTGTTTTTTTATAGATCAGTAACAATTATTTGTCATTTTTTAAATTATCAGTAAGAAATATTATCAATGCAGTTATCACGTGTGTTTTAAATTATCAGTCTAGTTATCCCGTGTTTAAATTATCAGTGCAATCATTTCTTAGGTATTAGTAACAATTATTTGTCATTTTTAATTATCAATGACAAATATTAATCTCGTATTTTTTATATATCAGTGCAGTTATCTCATAGTTTCAATTGTTATTTTAGTTGATTAGTAGATTATAGTAGATAGTAAAAGAGAGATAATAGCTTATGAATAAGAAATATTTGTTTTAAATATTAATCAGTAGTTTGAATAGTCATTAATTAAAATCTTATTGTTCTTTAGATAGTAGCTAGGTTTATAGTAGTCTTCACAAAATTTAATTATTAATGACAAATATTAATTTTGTGTTTTTATATATTAGTGCAGTTATCTCGTTTTTTATATATTATTGTAGTTATCTCGTAGTTTCAATTGATTATTTTAGTGGATTAGTAGATTATAGTAGATGTAAACGATGAATAGTAGATTATCAATAAGAAATATTTATCTCGTGTTTTTTTATATATCAGTGACAATTGTCATTTTTTAGGTATTAGTGAAAAATATTTGTCACGCGTGTGTTTTAAATATTAATCGCTTTAAAAAGTCATTAAGTCTTCTTGTTTTTTTAGATAGTGGTTTATAGTAGTCTTCAAAAATTATAAATATCAATGGCAAATATGAATCCCGTGTTTTTTATATATCACTGCAATTATCCTGTGATTTTTATATATATTAGTGCAGTTATCTCGTAGTTTCATTTGATTATAATTTAGTTGATTAGTAGATTATAGTAGATAGTAAAGTTAGATAGTAGATTATTAATAAGAAATATTTATTTTAAATATTAGTTAATAGTTTAAATAGTCATTAAGTCTTCTTATTTTTTAGATAGTAGGTTTTTGTAGTAGTAGTCTTCAAAAAATTTAATTATCAATGACAAATATTAATCTCAGATTTTTTTCTTGTAAAAAAATCTCATGTTTTTTTATATATTGGTGCAGCTTATCTCGTGTTTTTTTATATTATTGCAACTATATCGTAGTTTCAATTGATTATTTTAGTTGATTAGTAGATTATAAAGATAGTAAAAGAAAGATAGTAGATTACCAATAAGAGGTGATAGTAGATTTTTAATAAGAGTGTAAACCGATTTTGGAGAGAAAAATTAAAATTTTAAGGTGATAATTTTTTAGTGTGAGTGATAAGAGAAAGAAAATAATTATTTATGGAAAAATAAAATGAAAAAGGAAGAAAAAAGTGTATAGGAGAAAAGTGAAAAGGATGAGAGAAAGTAAAGTAAGAAAGAGAAAAAATAAGAAAGAACGTGTAAAGAGAAAAAGTGAAAATATGAAAGTGAAAAAGTTAGAAATAGAGTGTAAGAAGAAAAAGAGAGAAAGAATAAAGAATGACACTTTTACCCTTAAATTATATATGTGTCATGTTAATAAGAGATCCAAATTGGTAATTTCATATAAGGTTTGTTTGTATAAATAGATATTAGATTATCTATTATCAAGATTATATTTTTAATAATTTTCATTGTTTATTTAGTTCTTTACACATAATTTGAATTTCTTCCAAAAGTACTATTATTAATTTATCAGGTACTTTCTAGTAGTGTAAGGATTAAGATTATTTAGTAAAGCAACAAAAAAAAAATTAGCCAAGAATGCTATAACTATTTATGCAAATTTTAGCAAGCTGATTATTTGGATAGTAATTGAACTTGTTTAGCTCAGCCTTTTCGTGTTTAATTTTAAATAGTAGAGGCTATACTTTTGCTTTCGACGGTGTCAAACATGCTAATGATAGTAATTAGTAATGGAACTTTTCACAACCTAATTATTTGGGTTGAGATCCTCTCAATTTCTCAAGAAAAATAGAGATGTTCATTACCTTTTTTATGTATTAATACATACATTCCTAAAATAGAATATATATATATATATATATTAAGCTTTTATATATTTTATACACCCAAAACTCATGTAATGGAGTATTCATTTCTTTCGAGAAATGAAGAGGATCCTCACCCAATTATTTTGATAGTCAATTTAACTTGTTTAACTCAGTTTTTTGGTGTTTATTTTTGAAATAGTCAAGCAGGCTATAATTTTATTTATCAAGCAAGCTAATAGTAGTTGAGTCAAAAAAAGCATGCTATAGTTTTGATTACTTTATAATAATAATAATAATAATAATAATAATAATAAACAAAGTGAGATCATATCAGGCATTAAAGGATAAAGATAGGAAATAAATAAAACATTGACACTAATAATTGTTTTTCAAAATATATATAATTTGATAGCTAATAAGAAAACTTAAACACCCCTTGTCAAAAAAAAAAAAAAAGAAAACATAAACAACCAGATAACTTAAATTGAAAAGTAAAAATTAAACAAAGTACCAAATAAAAAGTTCAAACTTTTAGAGCCTAAGTGACAAATCAATCCCAGAAGATTCAGAATCATCCTTGTTGGAATGATGATGATCACCAGCATGAACCCCAGTTGACTTTCCAACAACCAACTTTGACCTACTACTTGTAGCGGCATTCATAGAAGAATCTCCAACAACTTCATCTTTTATCCTCCAATTAGTATTTGCACTTGAACTATTTCCTATAGAATCCCAAGATCAGTAGTATGTGCCCTCAATCCAAGGTCAAAAGAAGTATTAAGGTTAAGATTGTTGGTCATCTCTTGCATTGAGGCAACATAGAAGTCTGTCCTCCTTGACCAAACCTAAAAGTATGTGGGGTCCACAAATAACTAGGTTTATGAATCATTGAATCCATCCTAACTCCAAGTGCTTTATAATAAGGAGGTGTAGAAAAAGAAGGGTAGGTATAATTGGGTAACCAAAACTACCAGCATTTTGAATCTCTTGACGACGCTTTGCAAGTGCACGTTCTGGCTTATGGGCATTTTGATGACCACCTAAAGCTTGTGAAGTAGAAAACTGTCTCTTACAAAAGTTGCATGAGAAAGTCTTTGATTCTGAACTCTTTTCCTCATCGTTGTTGTTATTGCTGCTACTTCCACCCCAATAAGATGAAACCACGTTCTTTGGTACTGCATTGCTTAAAAAATCAAGTTCTTGTAATTTTTTTCCACCAACTGAATCATCATCATCCTTAAGCTTCACGAAATTAAGAAGGGTGTGAGAGTTGGAATTTGAAGCACGATCTTGTTCGGAAGATTTCACATCTTTTCCCTTCATAGTTATTTTCTCATCTTCATGACCAACAATAAGCACTTTTTTTGAAACGGCTTCTGAGGTAGTGGAAATGTTAGAGGATGCCATGGAGAGAAGAGAAGAAACGATGAAATGTATTTTTGAGGGTGGTGAGAGTGATTATTTAATTTGATGAAAGGGTTATTTATTTAAGATATAAATTTGAATTAATGCAAGAATATCTCTTTCATTTAAGCATTTTGCTGTTATTATTTGATGACCAGCTACGATTTGTGCATGATCATTGCAAAAATTAAAATTCCTATTAATGACTAATTTGTAATTATACTCCTACTATCAAATCTTCCATAACAAGATTTTATGTAGTTAGATCAGTATAGTTTTATTACTATATCACATCACATCTTTTATATAGTTCAAATTTGATTTAAACAGAGAAGCGAAAACTGCAACTTCAAATTTAAATCAATTGCGGTTCAAGTAAAATATTACTCAATTGCGGAGAAATATTACTCAATTCCCTAACTAGCTCATTCAATTGCGGAGAAATCAATGGAATTAAGGCTTCATCAATGAATGAGCTATATTTTCCATAACACGTATTGGTTCAAAAGTTTCAATTAATTCAAATTAATCTCTTCTTGCTTCTAGTTTCTGTGTGGAAGAAACCCTATATATGGAATTTTCCTTGTTCTTCGATTTTCAACCATACATGCATGCATCAACATTACTATATATATATATATATAGTAAAATCACTGTCGTAAAAAAACAATAATTTTTCTCTTAAAGGTTTTTCAATATTAAATCATGGATTTTGATAAATAAAAAAAATATAAATCATGAATCCTCAATAGACAGTACTGTTCAATTCAATATGCTTATATTTTGCAAATTTGGGCGTTTAGGTTAATACTCACCGATTTGAAACAAGCATATAGTTATAAAGATTGAGAAAAAATAGGAGAATTCTTAGGTTCTTAGTTAATTCAAATTTAAAATCATTTAAATTAATTAAATATAAAAATTACATGTCAATAAATGATTTGATTTGAAATTCTCCTTTGTAACCAAAAGAACTGATATGATTTGAGTATCAAATCCAAAATCTTTTTAAATAGCCGATTGTATATATCTTTTGTCAAAAAGGATTTTCAAATTCCCAATTTTCTACTTTTTTTTTACATGTCCAATTTTCTATTATAAACTCTTTTTTTGAAGCAATTATAAACTTAAGAAAATAGAACAATCTATTTATATATTATAAATTTTTTAAAGAAAGTTTTCTAATGCTTTATGCTTCCACTTCACTAGAGCTGACCTAACATTTAACGAAGCCTTAAACAAATTCCAAAAGAAAGTATTTTGAAGCTATGTTTTGCAAAATCAATTCCCTTATAGTGGATAAGTTTTTTTTTTTTTGACGGATTATAGTGGATAAGTTAGTAGCATGTATTTGGTATAACTATTTTACTGTGATTTTCCACTAGCTTCACTACAAAAATAAAAATAAAAATCTCATTGACAAAAACATCACTAAATGTCAAGCGTTGTAGAATAAATTTGGGCTAGTTTTGGAAATTTTAGGTTGTACTATAATACTCACCGATTTGAAACAAGCATCTAAATGATTTGATTTAAATTTATTTTAAATTAATTAAATATAAAAAATAACCTTTAAGAGAAAAATATACTCACCGATTTGAAACAATAATTTTTCTCTTAAATTTTAGGTTGTATTATAACACGGCGAGTTAATTCAAAATTTAAATTTATTTTAAATTAATTAAATATAAAAAAAATAACATGTCAATATATGATTTGATTTAAGTATCATATCCAAAATCTTTTATATAGTTTATGGTATATATCTTTTTTAGTAGCATGGGGAGTAGTAGGGTGAGCAAGACCCGCCCCAACTCTAAGCACTGGCCCCGCTCATGTCCATTTAACCCGCAAAGCATCGTGATTGTTCATATGACGGGTTAGGTCCAGAGAATTGACCCGACAAAAATTAGGAATCCAGTTCTGTTAGGTATAACCCGCCCCAACCCGCCTCTTACTCACTCATCACCCTAATTTTTAACTCTATTACTTTTGTAATGATATTTTTATAAATACA
Organism: Oxytropis ochrocephala; assembly: GCA_020916435.1. Taxonomy (NCBI): domain Eukaryota; kingdom Viridiplantae; phylum Streptophyta; class Magnoliopsida; order Fabales; family Fabaceae; genus Oxytropis; species Oxytropis ochrocephala. The sequence goes on along the minus strand of CM037088.1, from coordinate 14,374,056 downwards.
ATATTCAATTTGAAATCTATGTTAGTTTAAGTAGAAACATTATTGTAAAATATTATTGTAAAAGTCATTTTTTGAGTTTGAATACATGATAAAATACTAACAAAATTCAATTTACCACTTCTAACTTTTAGTCATTATTGAGTGATCACATTATAATTTTACTTCAATTGTCTTTCGGGCCAACCCGATATGTCCTAAAAAAATCCGGTTTTACTTTTGACCCTAAGAACATTGAGTTTGTTCGGATCTAAGGACGGGTTAGAGTCTAAAAAGTGACCCTATAAAAATTTAGGGCCGAGTAAGAGACAAGTAAAACCCGTCCCAACCCGTCCTTTGCTCACCCTATGGAGTAGCAACTCCAACTACATCAGAATAACAATAAAACTATCTCGACTGTGTGGATTCTCATGAATCACTAAAGCCTGCTCCTAAGAACAATGTCAATCGGGACTTGCAAGGGCACAAATTTGCCTCACGATAGCATTTAGCAATCGTGATCTCCCAATTTTCTGTCATCAGCTTTCAGATATGGTTAACAAGGCTATGACCGTGGGGACTAACTTGAGAAGAACCATTGAGACATTTAGCCACAAACATTGAATCAACATGCACTGAATGCGAGAAAAGTCACGCGCGATTTGGCTAGACAAAGACCTTCAAGAACTCGCCAAAGCTCAACTACATACGCTGAGCAAGATCCAAGAAATTTAGAGAAACCACAAAATCCAAGCTCCATTCTCTCCTCTCACTAAACCACCACAACCAAACAGAATAAACTCGAGGACTATCTCTAAGCACATATAGTGTTGATTCAAGTACACCTTGACACAAATGGCAATCTGAAGAACCAATCTACATCTTAGCTTTGCAAGAATTAGTAAGCAATCTATCTATCTATCATGAGCAATTAGCCACACTAGACATCTCACTCTCTTAGGGACTGCTACTTTCCAAATACTCTTCCAATTAAAAAGAGATTAAAACCACATAATAGGTGATAAGTTGATTTAATAGATCTCAATTTACCTACCACATTGTAAGGAAGCCATGTCAACTCAGAATACTTCCAATCACCATTGTCATCTAGCCAAATGCATCTGTTGAAATTCACATGGAATAGGATATTAAGGCTAACAATTTTAAAGCCTGGTTCTATCCAATTATGCTCCAAATCTAGAATAATTTCACCATTACCCACAGGCCACAGCCTAAAAACAAAATCATTAAAAAGAGAACAAGTCGTGGCAATGTTGGAAAACTTAAGGAAATAAAACAATCTATTATAAACTTAAGGAAATAAAACAATCTATATATATATATATATATATATATATATATATATATATATATATTATAAAAAAATTTATAAAGAAAAACATAAATATGATTCGTGTTGTTTTATTATTATTATTACTATAATACTAACACATGGTTAATTATTTATATTATTTATTTTTTCAAAAAACCTAGTTCGAGTGTCTTGTTGTAATTAGAAAACAATACGAGTCATACCTATAAAATCACACCTAATTTTTTATACTTATAAAAAAAAACACCTAATTTTTTATTCTAAATACAAAAACGTAAACAACAATAATAATTTAATTAAATTGGTCAAAAAAAATTAATTAAAATATCATTTATTTAAAATGTGTTATATTTATTGTCAGAAAAATGCCTTACATCAATTTCTTTTGTCCCTAAAAAAGGTTTTTCATCCGAATTTGTACATGCCTTGTTATTTCTCAGACCTATGATTTTGCTCTAAAAATTTTGATCACAAATGGGAACACCATGGTAGTCCATACAAACTTTGATTGTATAAACATTTACCGGCACATACATCACTTTAAAACACAATAAACATAGGGATGTGAACGGAGCGCAGGATGAGGATGAGGATGAGCAGTATTATTACTATACCTAGTTTCTGTTTTGAGTTGTGTGTTTCAGTTCTGAGTTTTGACTTTTAGTTGTGAGTTTTTTTTTTTTTGGGTTAAGTCACCCTTTATTTACCTTTTCCTTTTCTTATAATCTTTACATTTTATCGAAATCTGTCTTGTTCCTTTTCCTCAATGATTATCTATCTTTCAGATATTATCCACTGCCAATGTTGTTTTTCCTTACAATATTGACACATGTTCTTTTATCGTTAGGGATAAGCTAATAGTTTTTTCTACTAAACTGAAAAAAGAAAAGCAAAATCAAATCCAACAAAAGTAGTATGACATAATTGTTCCTTGGTGCACCTGTAAAACGAACCAGAAAAATTTATTTCGTCAAGATCAGTAAAAGAAACACCATGGACAAGAAAAACACACACCTGAATAATTGCACAGAAAGTACGAACACGCGTTTTGGAACAGACATACACATGGAGAATCAAACCCACAAAGAAGGGAAGCAGAGAGAGGGAAAAAGATGCGAACTGTGAGAAAGAAGAAGAAGATAATGTTAACAGAAGGGTATCCATGTAGCGCTTGAGAACATCGTGGAAGGGAAAGAGAAGTCGGAGAACGCAATGTTATTCTCGAAAGTTGAAACAAAAACCAAAATCATAAAACCTATTTTTATGGTTTTGGGAATTAGCTAAAAACTGTTGTGAAATTAAGTAAAAAACCATTTCAACTCTATTTTATCCAAACAGGTTTTGTTTTGAAATTTGATTTTAAAAACCAAAAACCAAAAACTTGCAACCACCCCGAACGAGCCCTTATAGTTTTACTATTTAGCTAGTCTTTCCTCTCACAAAGTTGATTTTTTTATTTTGTTATTTTTTTTATTTTTAAAACCATTTCAATTCTATTTTTTAATGAAATTCATTGTGCCTATAAAAACTACTTTTTACATTTGGCCCCTTCATAAAAGCTATATGCTAGCTCCGCCACTACGCTTACTCTACATCCCTGCTATCCACCTCGAAGAGTTCTTCTCCCCAAATCTATCCCTACGGGAAGCCTAAGTTCATTGAAAATAGTAAATAACAAAATAAAAGTCAATTAATTTAGAAAATAAATATAAAACTAAAAAAATAATTTAAAGTTATGTTAATATGGATTATGTAATATTTTTTGATCCTTAGCATTTCAAATTGATAAAATAGTATGTGTGTATATATAAAATTAATAAAATATATTTATCATATATAAAGAACATACAAATATTCGTTAGAGTTTCATTAGTTTTGTTGGAAATTGAGACCTCATGAGGTTAGGTGTATGATCCTTATCCCTTCCCAACCATCATGCAAATAGAATTTACATTAGATGGTAGTTTCAGGTGATTCAAATAAGGAAGTGATGCTAGTTTCCATATGAGGATGAATTGAAATGAGTGGCTACATGGGTCAAAGTGATGCAGTCTATCTTAGGTTGGACACAAAGTGGATGCACAACAACTAGCTACCAAAGGTGAATACAAAATGCCACATCATAGATTTATAGCTACTCAAAACTCGGTTTACTTTTATTATTCTAAAATCTAAAATCGCGAGGAAAACTACCTTAGTTTCTACATTAGTCAGAAATACTAATCATAATTCATTGCCTAACATTTATTCTAAAATCTAAGCGCGCGCACACACACTATCTCGGCATCTAACTTCTTACAGCAAGTTAGGAACTGCAACAGGAAGTGACTCACTGCACGTCCATTGTGAGCTACAAGAGAGAGCTTCTGCGGTCGGTCACTGTGCATTGGGTTGTTGTGAATGCATTTCCAAACAGATACTTAGTCTCTTAGACAAAAACTTTTCAGGTTGATGGAGGAATTTCCCAATCCTTTGACACTGGCCCAATATCATAAATAATTTCTCTATGACAAGACCATACAAGTTTTATAGCCTCTGGTGTTCCGATTCCTGCACCCCTGGGGTCACCGGCGGGTCCAAACCTGCATGAATACAATGTTTTCAATACATTGAAGCATCAATTTCTTACATCTGAACAAGCAAATCACTTGTAAGATATCAACTTACCAGTGATTTTGTGGAGCTCCAGTTGTCCTTGCTCTTAGACCAGCATAAGTAGTGCCATTTACTGAATTCCCAATGACTTCCTGCAAATTTATATGATAATGTCAGGCTGAGACCTTATTATATATTAATATTATATTTAAACACATGAACATTTCAAAAGATAACCCACTCATTTATTTCTCAACAAACCAGTAGCATGTTTTCAAAGTTGTTGATTGAAATATGAAATATGAAAACACCAAAGTACTTAATTGATGATGTTTTCAAGACCAAAATGTGCAACAAGAAAAGCTGATATGATAGTAGTCGTACTAACGTTTGAGGAATAAAATCTTACCTGTAAAAACAATGGATCGTTTGAAACTACAGCTGCAGTTAAGTGTGCATGCATTCTTTCCAAAGCCTCAAACACAAGTGGTAGTTGACTGCTTTTGTAGTCAGTAATAATCTGAAAATACAAATAAATATTAATTATCTTACAAAAAATCAAACTGATATTAGAAATGAGTAACAAAGACATCTGAATAGCTTTCTTTGCATGTTCCAGTCTCCTTTTCATACCTGAAAGGGTCCAAATATTTCTTTTGTCACAAGCTCATAATTCTTGTCCTTTAAAATTTCCTCAAGGGGAACATAAACAGCAGTTGGTTTAATAGCACCATAAATTGAAGGAATTGAATGGTTCTCTAAAGGCTGACCCCCAAAGAGCAGTTTTGATCCTGGTATCTCAAGTAATTGATTCACGTGCTCTAACATTGAATCAGTGGTGACCTGCAATATATGAGAAAAGAAAATGGGAAATTCAAATGAATTAAACTTGTACTGACGTAAAGGAAGATATGGATTACAAAACTACTCCAGTTTCAGATATAACCAACAATGTCAGACAGATGATGTGCAATGATATATGATCCTGGGGCCCAAACTAGTGCCAAGCCCAAAAATAGATTGATGCGGTGACTCGGATTTTAGAAAAAGTTGTTGGTATACTATCACTACTTTGTTACTAAACTCTGTTATTGCATACTGCTATATAATCTTGTACTGTCTGATGGAATTATTATGAGGGAAGAAATTAGTCCTTTCTCCTCCCTTATTATTTTCCTAGGAGGTTTCTGCACCTCAAAGCAGAGTCTATTATTTGGATCACCTCCTTCCCCACACCTAATCATTTGGTTCTTTTCATTTTCAACCTCATTCCCGCTACACAAGAGAATTTCAGTGTTCACCAGTGATGACGATGCCTACTGGTGGGTGCTCATCTCAGCAGAGGCGCAGCTGCAGGGAGCTGTGACAGCCACATGGCTCTAGTAGTATCCATGTCATCCAAATGTGGATTGGGAATTGTTCACCACTGTTTTTCTTGGTGTTTTAGGCCAGAATATCGAGACTTGCTGCCGATTTCAGATGAGGAGCTGGAGCCCGAACCGCAGCGTGTTGATTGCATAGAACAACAGTGTTGCTGCAAGTTTGGTGATAACAATGTCTGGGTCTCTGTCTACCATTATATCCCAAATGGAGTTTGGCTGATATGTTGAAGAAAAGTTGGTTAAATTGGTCTGCTAGATATAATATTGCTAGCTAGTGATGGTGCTAAAGAGCTTTCTTATTTGCATCACAATCATGTTTCGCCATGGTTCATAGGGACGAGATCTAACAATATATTCATATTGTTGGATGGCGAGTCTGTAGCAAGAGTAGCAGGTTTGGAGTTACCAAAATTGTGTTAGACCTCTCATTAGAAATGTTTATGAGAGAAGAAGGAGAGGCGCAGGCACATGCGCCCAGGAAGGAGGCGTGAGACTCTGTGGCAGTGGGCTGAAGCACTGCAGTAGGGCGCCTGCGCCCAGACGGGCGCAGGGCAGTTACTAATTATTATTTCTGTTGTGTGTTTTATTTGGGTGGTTATTTGACAGTTATGGCTTGTATTTAACATTGTAACAGTCACAAGAAAGTTATCTGTCTGCTTGGGAATAGTTTGGGAGAGACTAGTGACTCTCATAGTTCTCTAGAGACCATTCTCGTGACAATTGTGTAACTACTACTGTAATTTCAGATTCTATACTCAATAATAGATTCTGTTTGTGTGTTAATTCATCTCTGTGAAACCAGTTTCTAACAATTTGTTACCATGGTAAGCAAAGCAGCACAATCCACGTCTGTAACTGTAGGATCATATGGCAACATTATACCAGTGAGCATGGGAAAATAACAACAATGGGATCCCGTGGACATTTGAATACCTCTACAGCAGCTAGGTGGTCGCCATTCAAACAATGGGATTCAAAGAAATTTATTCCAGGGGCAATTTTCACAACAGTGGGAATATCCATTATCAGATTATAAAAGGAACATGAAGCCACATACAGACATACACAGATGATTTGCCTGTAAATATATACTACTACGTGATACAACATCATTATCAATATCAATATCCAGACTTTTACAGGTCTGTTTATCAATTTACCGTAGATTGATCTAAATGCCTGAGGACTAATAACTTAGGATGGCTTTCAACATTTTCTATTCAACATGAAAGTAGTACTTATTAGCATTACCCCCAAGGCCAACCCACCCTCTCTTTAATCATGAGTTCATTACACAAAAACATGGATACATTGCCCATATTGTGCCAAGATAGATGGAAGATTGTTTAACTATTCACTACCTTAAAGAAAAAAATTCCATAAACTTCAAGGGGCCCATCTAAACAGTTTTAAATGTTATGTCCTACTTTGTCAAAAAAAAATGTTATGTCCTACATCAATTGACTGAAAACATTAATACTTACAGTAAGGACTGGGCCAATTGTCAAGTCCACTAACTTTCTCCTCTCAGCAAGATCTTTCAACTTAGACACCAAGGAAGTCTTAGACCAGTTCTGGACAAGGGAAATAAAACCATGGAGTTAGCAGATCCAGAGTATATCAAGTACATTCAGATACATCTTCACTCTAGTTTATGAAAACATTCAACCATATAATGTTTTTAAAAAAAAAAACGATGCAACTGACCTCATGCATAAATAACAATGACTGTGCTGAGCACTTCTGACCGCTGCATGCATATGCATCCTGGTCACAGACCCATGCAACATAATCTTCCTACAAAAAAAGCAATAGAGAAAATATTATACAACTGAAAACTGAGACTGCCATTCTGGAATCCACAAAGAATTTTGAGAAACCTGGTTGACATCAGGGCCCAATATTTTCCAGTCAAATCCAGCATCTTCCAATTTAACTCGGCCTTTCAAATCAACAGCCAACTTCTCTGCTACTCTTGAACTACCAGTGAAAAGGGTCATTCTTGGATTTGCCTGTAAATATAACACTACTTCGTGATACAACATCATTATCATATTATAAAAAGAACATGAAGCCACATACATACACAGATGATTGTTGTAAAATAGAGAAGCTCAAAAGACAATAAGACCCAACAAAATTACAAAATGAAGTCAATTTGAGTTCAAAATTGAGATCATTATGAAATGATAAAACCATGGAGTAAATTGGTAATCTTTAGAAATAATATCTGCTCTGTAGAATGAAAGTCAGAAAGAGAAAAAGAAGGTATCAAACAGCTAACCTCTAACAACAACTTGTTCATTGTCTTCCCATCAGAATTTATGAAGTCTACATCTTCCACAGGTAAACCACAGGAATGAAGAAGGCGCAACATTTGCTCCATAACAATGCTCACTCTACAACAATTTGAGTCAGTGATTAAAAATTAAACTACAGAAAGATTTGAATTTTAAAAGCAAATAAAATTAATATTTCCAAAATCCAAAAGAAAATAAGAATGCCTAAGATCAAGAGACACAACAGATTACACTGAATGAAAATAACTTTCAAACCGATAAAATTGCATGGCGGAAAAATACATAATCTCCCCACCCACAAAGAAGAAAAACTATTGCATCAAAACAATTTTCACCATAATAATAGCAATCAACATACCATGTAGTGTAGAAGCTAGTCTTCTTGTATCTATTTTGTATAATATGTCATGTCATAAAAGTCCACAAATTCAGAGGCAAAAATACCTTGCTATCGACTTTGAGGACTGGCTTGTTGCCCATATAAAGTGCACCCATTAATTGAAGGACTGGAATCTCTAAGGAAAATTAAAGGGAGTGATGATTGCCACCTGCAGAACAAACCTTCACCTCTGAGATTATACTAGGATGGGAAGGTGAAAGTTAATAATGTGTGAAAATATCTAAAAATTCACTCAATAAGCCAGACAAAGATACTCAATGAGTAACTGCACGAGAATACACAGGTCACCACTAATCTAAATCAAATCAGAAAACATATTAATCAGATACATGAATAACATAAGATAGAAGAAATTAAAAAAATTGCCTGATCAAAGAGAGCATTTATCTTATAAAGTCTGGGCTCTTGTAAACAAGAATGCCATCCAGCATTTTGCCTTTTCACCATATGCAACTAATTGAAACCTTGGGCAGTATTTCTTGCTCTTCTCTTTTCTTTTTGGGGTAATGGTCTTTATTTAACTTAGCACAAACGAAAATAGATAGTCTAACCAACGGAATCATTATAGTGGTTTGCTATAAAGATGCAATTGAATTGGCATACCAAACAGTTTTCCCATGTTGCACCTCTTTTTAATTCTGAATCAGAATCAGAAATTTACTACATATTGCTAGGTTTTATTTAAAAATTACTTTCAATTTTTTAATTTTTCATTTCTTCCATCTCTTAAAGTGAGCTTAAATCAATTACTTGCATCAATTAACTTGCTTGACCTCAAGGAAATTGATAATTTTGGCACAATAGTACTGTGGCGAGAGTGACATAGACTCTTTTCTCATCCTTTCAAATAGGGTATACCAAATTTTAAAAAATTAAATTAAAAACACTATCCTTACCGGACCATATGGCCAACGAAAACCATGACTTTGCTGCCCAAGATGATTTCCAGGTACTGCAAAAGACCTGGCCAGGAAACGAACCTGCCAAAGAATTGTTGAAATGATGTAAGGACAAAGAAGAAATCACTAAATGAATGGTAAGAACTTTGTAAACTCCCATGCAAAACCATGTAAGATAATGTTAGTTCTCTCTATCCCCGTGTATGTATGTACATATGTGTTCGAGTTAAGTTATTCTACTAATGAACAATCCAGGCTTCACCGATAGAATTCAGAAGGAGATTGACCAAGTATGCCAGTAAGGCTATCTATCAATTAAATTAATATCGATTAAGGTTCTTCTATTTTTCCATATCAGAGAATAATATATTCATTCTTGGGATCCACTCGCTTAGCAAAAGCAAGTCTTAGTTTGATGTACCTGATCTCCGCAGAAATTCTCTAGAAACTTCTGTGTCACATAAACTTCCCAAAAGCCTGCTGGTAACTCTTTGGAGAAACTCAGTATTAGCCTTCCTATAAGAATTCTGAAACCTGAGGGTCATACTTAAATGGAAAAAAATATGTACAGTTTCCAATTAAAGAAAAAGTAGATCTTGAATAAAACAAGTAATAATAAATAACTTAATACAGTAACATATACTAGTAACAACCAGTGTTTTTCTAATAAATGGAACTAGCTACATGGACCAAACAACTTCATAATGTTTTATCAAATTCAATAAAGCAATGTGCAAATAAGATATTGTTAGAAATACCTTAGGAAGTGATAGCATGTGAGCAGCCTTAGCAGATACCTCCTCCATACATAAGATACCTGCAAAGGATTTATGAAAAAGAACATTTAAGACTTCATAGAAATGGAAAATATGAATGTGATAATTCTGCAAAAGGTTTATGAAAAAGAACACCAAAAAACTTCATAAAGATAGTCAAAATAAATATGGAAAAGCATCTGAAAAGGATTAGCACTTCCAATCACACCTTGCAAACCAACCATTTGAAGATTTCACATTTTCATTTCAAAAGGTAACTAACAAACTTGTTGTATTGTTTTCTATCCAGAAACAATGTTTCATTGACAAAATTGCCAGCATGCTCAGCATAAGAACCCATTTGGACAACAGTCTCATATAATATAGCAATCATCATCCAAGAAAGAAAAAAAGTGTTTCTATAGCGGAATTGAAGAAATAAGATGGATAATCTGCACATACTCTCTGGTGCCTTAAAAGGATTGTGTAAACCATGTTTAGGACAGCTGGTCAAGCTTTCCACAAAGGGCTGATAAATCAAACAAATGGAAAATATTAGTCAACATCTCTGTCTTAAACTAACTGCAGAATTTCATCCAATTCATCTACAGCATTCAAATTGAATATTTTGTTATTTCATTTTTCATAAAATGATGAGAACTCCAGCCTCACACACAGGTTGAAGCTTTAATCTAGAACTTCATATTGAAACAATAGTGTGGTGAGAGGTTACTGAAAAGGCAACACCTCAGTCACTTAACATTTCATAGTTTGATGACTGAGGAAGTAATAAAAGAATACATCCTTGAATGCATCAAGTCGAATTTTCACTAAACAGCAGTCTTTAAGCGCACAACAAAAGGAATATATTTCAAGGAACAAACCTGAATGCCTGCTTCATCAACTTCAGCAACTTTAATAAATGGCTCCCCATTTAAAGGATCTACAACTGTATTCCAGTTTGAAGCTCCAACCCATTTACCCTGCACTGAAAGAGACGACAATACATCCAGAGACATCAAAGCATGGAACAAAATCATCCAAGCATTATAGAATTCATAAGAATAGTACTACCAATTCTATCTGAGAAGAACAAAAACATCAAAGGCTGTAGGGCATACCCAAGTTTAAAACTTCAGCAGGCCTTGCACCTGATATCTTTTCTGCTTCTACTGTGGTAAGTGGTAATGAATGAGCACACCTGCCAGACATTGTAAAAATGAATTTAGCTCTCAAAGCATAATAAATTGTTGTTAAAACTTAAAATTATAGTAGTGAAACGAAGTAATAAACTATAATAGATATAAATATGACAAGAAAATAACAGTTATAATCAAGGTTTTAAAAAAGGTCCACGGCTGCGATTTGGGCCGAGACATCAAGGTTTTTGATCTCAACTTTCAAACCTTAGGAATTGAGAATATCATGAATTCGCAAGTGGATCATCGACCTCATCATAGACATACCACAAAAATAGTTCATTTATGCATTTGATGAAAGACGCTTAAGTGGATCATCGAAGTAATCAAAGTTCAAGAAGCAAAATTTCATTGGTAACCAGCGGTTATTTCCATTCATATCGAACTATTGAAATTACGGTAATTATCAACTCAGAAGCAATACGTAACTCAATGAAGTACAA